>ML977368.1:0-169959 GCA_010015825.1 Lophiotrema nucula
GGGGGGTGTAGTAGCCTAAACTAGGTGGTTCCGTCGGACACGTGTAAGCATTCGTTCTCGTCTCTAACATGCCTATTTTCCTCTTTAGAGAAAAGCTGGATCCGGCCTAGAAATTAGAAGCTTCTACTGGCTCGTCGGCCTTTCTCGAATACCGCGTAGCCTTAGGCGGCCCATTTAGGCGGCCCCAATTAGGCGCTACTGCAGGCATCTGGTGTGACTGCATCAAGCTTCCCACTGAGGAAAATAACCGAAGCGGGAAGAGGTAGAAGAGTAACTCGTTTATCGTCTCTGGAGTTTGTTCACGGAGCGAGGAACGAGCGCAGTGAATCACCGTCCCAAGCGGTCCCCAAATTCCATGGCCAAGCTTGGGGCCTAAATGTGGTCAAAGTTTGCCTATCTCTAAATAATGATTTCACCAGAAGGGACACTAAAACTTCCTACCTGAATCTAACAGCCTTCTAGACCTATCGCAACTCCACCGCGCTGTCGCATCTCTCATGCAGATATGAATGGGAAACGCGTTGACGAAGCGCGGCATATGCCTTATCAAGTGGCCAATCTTCTCACTAGACTTAAATCTGATCGAGATTGTATCGAATTGAGTGAAGAACTATGTAAAGATTAACTGCCTAGATCTAGAAGACGGCATGCAAGCATCCATATGATACACTACTTCAAGCTGTTGAGGGCCATCATTGACAGTATGCCCGCACGATGCTGGGCGGTCACATGAAGTATTGAAATCTGTATATTGACATAACCAGGCTTATGCCATGCCGGAGCACGCTGCGGACATTACTGTTGTGCGTGAGTTATGTATAAAACTTATTCCTTATACAAAAGTCCTTCGGTATTTGCAAAATCCGTGAGTTGTTAGACCAAACGGAAGCCGATGATTGACTGAACTCGATGCGAGAGTCGCATGTGACTCTTGGAATCAGCGACACCGAATTAGTTTAGTAATCCACTACTTCAGCACTTGAAATAGTGCGACCGGCTCGAAGCCTCGTCTCCCACCACTCGCATATCTGATCAGCCCAGAACTGAGAACGATGCTACATCAGAGCCTCCGTTCTAATGTACTCCTCTTTGTTCTTGCTATCGTAACCACTATATACCTACTAGTCCAGGGCTTACTGCTCGCCATCAGGCAAGCATATTCGCCGCAGCAGAGTCACCTAACGAATCTAGATGACGGCCTTTCACCACTCGCCCATACTCTCAATGGAACTTTCCTCGGGTTACATAGTGCGAAATATTCTCAGGATTATTTCTTGGGAATTCCATACGCGCTCCCTCCACTTGGAAGCCTTCGGTTCATGCCTCCAGCTGCTCTTAATTTAACATGGGCAGGCATGAAGCGTGCTACAGAGTTTGGCCCACAATGCATCGGCTATTTTGTAAGAAGCAGATGGTGCTCTCGAGTATTATGGAGATTAACATTCACGCTTAGGATTACGAAATGGACACTCCACGATCCATGAATGAGGATTGCCTAACCCTCAATATCTTCCGGCCGCACTCGAACGACCCACTCTCGAAGTTACCAGTGGTGATTTACATATATGGTGGGGCGTACATACATGGGGGTTCAAATGATCAGCGCTACAACCTCACCTGGATCGTTGCGCAGTCGGTTGCTATTGGAAAGCCGATTATTGGAGTGACATTGAACTTCCGGTCGTCTGTATTCGGATTTATGTCGAGCAGACAAATTCTAGAGGAAGGAAATACGAACATTGGCTTGAGGGACCAGCGCCTCGCTTTTCAATGGATTCAAGAGAATGTTGAAAGCTTTGGTGGGGATCGAACAAGGGTAACTATATGGGGGGCAAGTTCGGGCGCAGGCAACGTCGGGATACATTTGACCGCATACGGTGGGCGAGACGACCACCTCTTCCGCGCCGCCATTATGTCTAGCGGTAGTCCAGTTACGTCTAGCTTAGGACGGCACACCATCTCAGCACAGAACGCCTTCGAAAAGCTCATACGGCTAGCTGGTTGCGGAAATGCCACAGATGCTTTCAGATGTCTTCAAGGCCTACCCATCGAGGAGCTTAGTGCAATTCTCACCAATTCACAGGACTTCGGTTTCTCCTACGTGATGGCTTTAGCGCGTCCTGTACTTGACAATGATCTTATTCGAGACCTTGGCAGTGTGCAGTTAGAAACTGGTCGGTTTCTTAAGATACCAATTATGAACACGATAACCTCAAACGAGGGCGGTGGATACACTCCTGAAGGTCTCAACACTCGAGAGGATGTGAAACAATTCCTAGGTGGTAAGTCTCAATTCTCTTGCCCCGCTCTCCAAATATAGTGCTCGGATACCAACTTATGCTTCCCACGTACAGATTGGTTCGACATACTACCACCCAGTGTCACTGAAAGATTGATGGCGCTGTACCTGACACGCTCATCGACCGAAACCGGTGAAGAGGACCTAGGTCATTTTTTTATGGAAGCCAGTTACATCCTCGGCGACATCGAATTCGTAGCACCTCATCGACTAACCTGCGACGCATTCTCGCATTTCCAGCCTACCTTTTGCGGACGTTGGGATGCCATACCCTATGGGGCGGACCCCCGCCGGGGGACCACTCATGCTGCTGATTTAGCGCCTATTTTTCATAATATCCCTTGCACCGGTTTCGTCATATGCCCATTCCAGGGGAAACCAGAAGCATATTCCCGTCTAGCGGACTTAATAAGTACTATGATTATTTCTTTCATCACGGAACTTAACCCAAATTCAGCAATCCCTACGAGCTGGAATGTTTCTACATGGGAGAACCATAAACCTGGACTGTCGTTGGATTTTGTCTTCTCAGACTATGAGCCTAGTAGGATTGAAACCGAGGCGTTCCGAGTCGATGAGACAGAATATATACGATCAATCCTCGCTCCAGTTTTAGTTAGATAGCCAGCACTATTCTCTCTGGTAGAAAAACGAAACCACGCGGGTGACAGCCACTTTACGATCACATGACACATTTTATCGCTGGTCCGAGCTAACGCTCGGAGGCTTGTATATAGTCCGCATCTTACCCCACCTTCCTTCCCTCCTGCCTCTTGACTATGGCTAGGCGATTGCGCTTTATTGCAGTGTCCGTCTGCATTACCCTTTTGCTGTTATTTCTACACCAGAGAAATCGAATGCTCCTTATTCAACCTTTTTCACAGGTTCGCAACAATACCCTTGGGGTAAGTCTAATCCTGCGTCTCCCAAACTAAGCTAAAATCATGAGTTCGAGCGCATACTTGCTGTATCTGCAAGTGACTCGTGGAGGCGAAAAGGTCTCCTTGAGGCGGCTACTTTGACGGGAATTAGCGTTCAGGTCCCAGCACAACCCGTTTGGAAGGATAACGAGCTCAAGCGTTTTACCAGCCAAACCTCTCGAACGTCGGGTATCAGACTTACAACCGGTGAAGCTGGATGTTGGCTCGGTCACTTGCACCTCATCGAATATGTTGCGAAGGCAAATTTAACGTCGGCCTTAATTGTTGAAGATGACGTAGATTGGGATGTCGCACTCAAAGATCAACTTGAACTTATTTGTCCGTCTGTACGTGCCTTGCAGAGCCCGGACACGCCTTCCAACACGACACCTTACGGTACACATTGGGACCTCCTCTGGCTTGGTCACTGCGGTGACGCTATTCCTACGACGGATGTGCAAACTGTTCAGGACCAATCCCTCCCAGGAGACGGAATTTATATCGAAAGCGATGGGCGTCGGACTCCCTTCCCTAAATACTTACGAATGGCGCATTGGTCAGTCGCTCCTATATGTACTTACGCCTACGGTATCACGTCCCTCGGAGCGTCTCGGATCCTCGGTCTCATCAATCATGGCGTCAACGCGCAGATTAGTGAGCAATATCAGTCATGGTGCCAACACGGAAATCTACGTTGCATCACTGTCAACCCTGAGCTCTTTCATCATCATATGCATATAGGAAGCCCTATAAGTCAGATAGATACAGTAGATGGGTGGATGGAGATCAGCAATCACAGTGGAACCGTAAACATTGGCAATAGCGCGCGGTGTCACGCTCAAACTAAAGGAGCTCGTTGTGCTTGAAACCTTGGTTGACTACTAGCGGCATGCTTCTAGATGAGTACAATACAAGGTTATCATGGCGTTATGACCCCATTGTGAAATCCCAGCAAAGCCATCACTACATCCGATTCTTTGCTAGTTGTATCAACATCCATGCCGCCTAAAACGCACCGACGGTGTGCTTAGGCACCATTGTCTGTATAGTGAGGGTCCCTACTAGCGTGCTAAACATCGGCAGCGTGTGGACCAGTCCCCCCAACAATAGACTCCGGAACGATACGTTCGACGCTGCCTTCACGACGGCGTCGAATGCTGACAGCGTGAGGGACGGCCCCCTCGACGATAGGCTCGGGAACGATACGTTCGACGCTGCCTTCACGACGGCGTCGAATGCTGACAGCGTGAGGGGCGGTCCTCTCGACGATAGGCTCGGGAGCGATACGTTCGACGCTGCCTTCACGACGGCGGCGAATGCTGACAGCGTGAGGGGCGGTCCCCTCGACAACAGACTCGGGAACGATACGTTTGACACTGCCTTCACGACGGCGTCGATTGCTTGCATCCATAACTCCACCTCTTTGAATATTGTGTTTCTCCTGAGTCCCAACGGCGGCTGCACTTGAAAACTCCGCGAGAAAGAGACATAGAGCCAGTGTCTGGAAGAGAAGCATCCTGAAAAAACGAGCGAGATTCGGGTAGAGTCGCGATCAACGATGATAATCGATTCTGTTTGCCTTTGGTAATGTAGCCAATGATGGTTTTTGGCAAGAGACAAGTCATCTTTTTATAATATCAAGCTGCTTCTCCTAGATATTAGATAAGGTTTGCTATCATGCAACCTTACAACAACCTCGTACAAGGTCCTTGATTTCAAATGCTTGGAATTTATCTCCGAATCGTGGCAATACTGGCTCACCGTACTCTCGAGGTGCAGAAGTCTCGAAAGTTAAGCACGCACAGGCCATCAACCCAGCACAAACCAAGTCAGGCTCGACGGAGGATCAGGCCATCAACGCTAACACAGGCCCCTGTCTGTTGGTCAGCTGAAAGCTTGTTTCGTCGGCCGGGGTAAGGTACAGAGTCTGGCAACGTCGGAGCGCCTCCCTGCTAGTGTAAGCCACGAAAACGTATCTCTTCTAAACTTTCATAAGAAATGATTGGCTTGTGTTCTTACTTTATGTAGTAAAGATCTTGCTGTTGATTCTTACAAGGGGCTACTCCGAAGTTGCCAGAGTCTGTCGCGTGAACTGTATCCACCTGTTTTTGAGCGTCCTCGACGATAGCTAAGGGCAACAGTCAAGCGTAGTCGGTCAAATCCGAGATAGTAATCGTCAATTAACAACGCGTAAATGTAGGGTGTGTTGCTGATGATGATGGCGACAAGGGTGATGTGACTTATGCACTTCAACACAGAGATCACCGAGGATGCCTTTATGACTCGCGAGTGCATATGAGCCAACAACACTTGGCGTAGGGGCGCGTCTTCAAGCCTGATTGAGACTAGCGTTAGGTAAAGCAAGGGTTATTCGTATCTCGGAAAAAGAGTATCACTGATAGCTGCTTTCTCGTTTAATTTCCCAACTAAGAGTTTTGGCGTGAACGAGTGTTGATCTAGGCACTACCAAGTTAGTGATGCAGCTCCTTGTTTCAGTTGATACTTATCAACTGGGTACTAAAATGAGACCCGGAACCGAAGTGTAGGGATCATTGTTCCTGGTCTGTTCCTCCGCTCTTTGTGAGTCTTCGGATATACCTGAGGCCCCACTAGTCTCATTGCGCAAGAGGGTTGTCAAAGCTGTGATCCAGACATAAGCATGATCGGTCTTGTTGTAAATTCATTCTAGTCGGCAGTTGACAGATTTTAAGCATTATATTTTAATTGTTTAAGTCAATGTATTGTTGCTAATTCGCCGCTATCCTACGTATGAAACACCAAAAAGATACATTGTGAAAAGACGAAGCCAAATAAAGAAACTGGTTATTTACATGTACCGTGAGCTTCACAGATGGACTCAAAAACATTCTCGAGCTCCCAGCTTCCCTACAAGCAACTCATCTCACTTTCGATATGTCGTATTGCTGAGCCTATCATATTAACATCGATCTTACCATATCTTGTAAGCAATACATCTATACCCAGCGTGTAATTGATTTTGACCCAGTAGCCTGAAATGATCGACCACCTTGGAGTCTCTTCAGATCGAACCGCTTTTTGGACCAGTATCATTGCTGCCGTCTTCTCATTGACTCAATGCTGTTCTACAATGTTCTGGAATAGCGTGGCAGACAGTTTTGGTCGTAAAACAGCTGTATTGGCTGGATCATTCCTTACTGCAGTCGCATCGGTCGCATTTGGGTTCTCTACCAATCTGTTGACGGCTTTGGTTACTAGAAGCCTGTTAGGCTTCGCTAATGGTGACGTGGGGGTGCTGAGAGTTATGGTTGCTGAAATGGTTCCTTGTGAGGGGTTGCAGCCTCGTGCCTTCGCCATTCTACCCGCAGTGTGGTTGGTAGGGAGCTCGTTAGGGCCAGCTCTAGGAGGGGTTCTAGTGCGTCCACACGATAACTTTCCTTCACTCTTCGGAAAGTCGTCATTGTTTGACGTGTACCCTTACGCTTTGCCGGGTGTCATCGGTGGTGGAACTTGTCTCTTAGGAGTAACAGTTGCGTTCATTTTCCTAAAGGAAACTTCTCGTACTCTAAAGAAGAGTAACACGAAACGGTTCTATCATTTTTGCGATAGCGTTAAGCAACAGTGGAGACAATTACGCGGCCAAGAATATCCGGGTATTCTTACAGGTGAGTAGGAGATCCAACGGCCCTTATTGCATTAACATACAGCAAGCTGAAGACATCTCAGTAGACTACTCCAACGGTGCCAGTGACGGGGCAATGGCGAAGAAGGCGAAACTCCACATAGCGTTTTCGACGTCGTTTCTGCTACATTCGATCTGCTTCGATCAACTGGTACCTCTCTATCTCAATCAAAGCGGACACACCGGTCAATACGATAACGTCGCTCACTATTCTACGGCGCAAGTGGGCTGGATTTTAGCCTTTGCCGCGTTTATGGGCATCATATTTCAAGCTTCTCTTTTCCCATGGCTATCCACTCGACTGGGTCCGTTGAACTGTTTACGACTCTCCTCGGCCACATTCCCAGTTGTCTATTGCCTCATGCCCCTGGCAGCTTTGTCGAAGACACCAGCTCTCCAGAAAGTGCTCATCGGTATCGTCATCTCCGCGAAACGAATTTGTGAGCTGATCTCATATCCATGCTCCATCACTTTGTTGTCAAGCCTAGGGCATGGGGAGGTCAGCATCGGAAAGCTACATGCTTACCAAACTAGCTTCGGCGCACTTGCGAATGCAACAGGCCTTGTTTTAGCTGGACTGCTGTTCACATGGGGCCAGCGTTGGGGCATCTCGGCACTGCCTTGGTTCATCACAGCTATTGGTGCCGGCGTTGCAACAGTGCCACTTAGACAGCTTGGAAAATACCAAAAGTAACTCTAAGCTCATGGCCAAGGAGGTTTCACGGTTGATAAAGTTTTTATGACACTGTTATTGATCTTGTTGCGTCTATCTTGCGGAAAGGCTATGTTACTCGAATCAACTAATGGAGCTTTCATGGCAGCGAATATAAGCGCAGCGGGCAATATGGTGAATTGATCTATTTTGAGAGCTTCAATTTTTCTATCAATATCTCTAACTTTAAACGCATTTCCCATAGCCGACTTTACGTGTAGAAGTAGTATGTTTAGGCACCCTACGACAAAAGTATTAGCCTACTACTTGTTATGGTATCCATCAGCAATACAATCAGAAACCAGGTGCAGAACTAAAACTTAGGCCTCGATTCTCCTCGCATCGAATTGTCTCGATGCAAGCCACTCGTATCGACCCGCAGTCAAGATCCGGAATTGCTTGCCCTTCCAAAGAAAGACTACAAGAAAAAGCAGCACTGGGATGCCGATGCACCCAATTGTAATGTACACATTTTCTATCCCAACCTGCGCGATCCACGGGGACAGAACGAATACGAAGATAGTGGAAAGTACATTGCGTGTAAAGGTAAGACCAACTAGGGCGTCACCAACAATCTGGTCGTGTTGAGTAGCAATCAAGTAGTGGACAGAGGGCTCTTACCTCAGAATATGAATCCATGATGTATGTGATTGAGATGATCGAGATAGGTGCAGACCCTACACAGGCAACGATCCGGGCTCCGGCGATAATTTGCCAGCTCCAGCCATTATTCAAGCCATGGCCGAAAATTAACGCCCCAATTGGTAGAAGTGGAGCGAGCGGTATCATAATCCAGAGCCTCATTTCAGGTTCGAAGACTCCGTTGTTGCGACAAGAGAGCCACAAAATGATGCGGTCACTTAAGAGCACGCATATTAATGACCCTATTGTGCTCCCGACAAACGTTGAAAGAGACATGAGCCCAATTTGTGAGGCAGAGAAGTTCCAGGGTGGACCAAGCATTTGAGATGAGAGAGTAACTGTCATAACGGTTTGCCAGGCTAGCATCATGCCGTACGCTAATGACATATAGCCTACAGCAGGGATGGTGAAAAGGATGATGATAGGCTGATAACTGTGCCTAAAGAATACTTCTAAGGCGCCCGGCGATGTAGTCGTCATGGAAAGACGTTCCCGATACGATTTCCGTGGTATTGAGTAGTCGATGTGCATGCGGCGGCGGATGGTATCCTCTGTTTCCCAACGATTCCACTGTAGACTTCCAGAATCGCTAGCACTCTCGTCAATGAGAGCTTGAGACTCTGAGTTCGCAGAAGATGCTGTTGGAGTATCGCTCATAGCGACGGTCCGGTTGAACTTCGTCTCCTCATAGCCAAACGTGAACACTATTAGGGTAATTCCAAAAAAGATAGCACACCACCGCCAAGTCCAGCGCCAACCCTGACTATCAGTAACATAGCCAGCTATAAGTGGTCCCAAGTTGCCACCGAGGTAGGTAATCCAGATGTAGGCTGTGTTCATTCGGCCCCGTTGATGAATAAAGAACACATCAGCCACCGTCAATTGCACTAGGACCTCTGATAGGGACGCGACTAGGAACCCTAGTGCATTGACCAGGATCAAGTCTACAACAGACGTGATCTCTGCGCTCCAGATCGAGATTGCTAATAGTGCGGCAATGCTTAATATGTAAATCGGCCGACGGCCGAATTTAAGCGCAAATGGAATGAAAAGCAAGGCACCAACAGCTAGTGAGCCACACGCAACGGCGTAGCTTTTCCTAAGAACATCGTAGCTAAAGCCAAGCTCGATATTCATAGGACCCCAAGTGGGTGTAGCGACATCGATCAGAGTAAATACCATGAGACTGGTAAGCGTGTGAAGTTAGTACGATGAAGACGTATAGCTCTCAGGATGACTACTTACGTATAGAAAGCCGCGCATGAGAAGTTCCAATATTTTTCGTAGGGATGCCAATTCTGAATTATGAGAAAGACCCTCGTGTGACCAGAAAGAGACTTACAAGGGGATCATTCGGGTCATCCGATGGTCGTGGTTGAAGGATGATCTCATCATACTCAGTTGATATCTGAAGAGATCCAACATGAAAGGTTCTAGGAACCAACTCTATATCATCTGACATTTTTTTCTGTGCTTCTGTCTTATAGGAAGATGGTATGAAGATGGTTATTCACAGAGCGAGGAACCCTGAACGGCTTCATATTCTTGCGGCTAAACTTCGGGCCTATTGTGGTTAAAGCAGTTGCCTATCTCGGCTTTTATCCGAATAGTTCCCTCACACTTCTTCCAAGCCTTCGCTCGACTTGCAAATCTCAAGAGCTTCACAACTACGTCTGCACGATTCACGTCCTACAGCAATATTTGTCAAGATATCTACAACGAGCGTTATGTCAGCTACCAGTATGGCAAGTTCCAGTACGGGTGTCCGAGTAAGGAGATGCGAGATTCGATCGATGCTGCGGTGCTGACGAAACTGCGGGTGAAGATGTCAGACCATTGGAAGGCCGAGAAGCTGAAGGAAGAATACAAAAGCGAAGCAGTGTTCTGGAAGATGTACCTTGGGTACTTGGATCAAGAGGCGCAGGGGCAGATGAAAGGTGAGTCGGTTGGGGAGAAAGCGATTACGTATGGGCGGTCTGATGGAGCCTTGGGATGACCGATATCTTTACCCCCAGTCCTCCACCGATGCCACAGAAGCGAGTAGAAAGAGGTAAGGAAGATAGTTGGACAAACTGTCAGATTATATTACCTGATTACTATTTCTCCGTCGAAATTATATACTAAAATCGTTGCGAATGAACGCAGTAGAAGTGTATTGAAGCAAAAACGCCAATCGCTATGCAACGCTAACATCGAAATTCGTAATCCACCCCCTCTCCCACAAGCCCATGCGCATTTACAAAGGCTTGTTAGGCACAATACTCCCACCAAAGGAATCCTTAGGGTTCGTAGAAGGCTGGACCGAAACCCCCGTTCCATTCGCCTTGATCTTATACGCCGCAAGCGTCTTATCGCTCGAGAAGTCCTGGTTGATGACACCAGCCATACCCTTCTGGCAATGGTTCCCGTTCGTCTGCGGGCAGTAGTACCAGAACGGTTTCGTATCTTTCACGGTAAATGTGAAGACGTTATCCGCCTCGCCTTCCGGGGTAGCGAAGTTGAAGCCGGAGAAGATGCCGCCTTCGAGCGGTTTGCACGGCTCGTCGAACGAGGATTGCACGACGGCGTGGTTCTTGGGTAGGAAATGGATTTCGATCTGGTCACCGATGTCGGCGACGACGTTGTCGGGCTCGAAGTGCAGGCCGCCGTTCTCGACAGTGGAGCCGGCGTAGATGCGGTGAATGATTTGGGTGGGCGGGACGTCGGCGGGAGCGGCGAGGGTGAGGCTGAAGAGTGTGGTTGCGGCCACGGCGATGGAATTGAATGCTACCATTTTGATGGACTGGTTTGGATTGGTTGATTAAGGCTTAATGGTTGTGTCGAACTGATTGGTAGTGATGGTAGTAGTTGAAGCGAATGACTACTAGGAAACACGAATAAGGAAATAGAGGCTAAGAGAAAAGCTAATTTGATTTTGAGATGTTATTGATGGTGTGATGATGAGCATAGTTGAGCAGGATGTTGATGTTATATATACTTGAGATGTTGGGCTAATGGACCTGCCTCTACCGCTGCCTCTGCCACAGCTATCAGCAGCCTCCACCAGCGGTCATTTCGGGAGGTCCAAGATCGCGGATGAGGTCGGTGCCGGATGGCGGGTTGTAAGACAGCTGTGCGTGTTGCTAACCTCGTGGCACTCAGCCTCCACCCGTCTCACAAACATAGAGCCAGACGAAGCCGAGTCCTCGGATGCGACTAGTACGAATTGAGGACGAAGTACGAAATTCTCAACTGTATTGCTGAGTATGAAGCGAATCAAGAAGAGTGCCTGTGCTGACGAGATCGTAACGCAACCGAAGACGGGTATAGCAAACCTTGCGGCGCAGTTCGCAACGTGCGCTCAGCCGCACTGGCCAAGCAACACCTTGTAAAGTTGCTTACAGAGGGCACTCCGCTATAAATGTCCTACGATTTAAGCTTATTTCTCATCCGCTTTGGCGGCGACGATCTGGCTTCCATCCCACATACAGCCTGGACTCTTATGCAGCGGCTGAAAGATAATTGGGAGTGTCACGGGTGGTTTGAGCCACGCAGCTGAAGCAGGCACTTGCTGCTTGGACATGTCGTTCCATCAACAACGCCATCCCTGGAGAGACGCAGCGGAGAAATATCTTTACAACTGACCGCTACGCGTGCCGTGGCGTACGAGAGAAATGAGGGCGGCGTTGGACGTCTTTCAAATCCTTGAGCTAAGAATAGCAAAGCGGTTAGGTAAGGAGGTCGACAACCCGCTTTCAAATATTTTCAACCAACGCCGCACGATAAGACTATGGTCAGCCTTGACGTCTATTCGGCACTTCTAAAGAGCGGAAGCGCTACGTCAATTATTTCGGATACGTCGGACGGCGAAGATCTTCTCATTGCGCCTAGCTTCAGAACCTCTCTAATTACGATAGTCGGTGTACAACACCACTATATTCAACTCTATCTTATCGTTATTTTTATTTTACGATAACATACGTATTTCTTAATCCCACTTAGTTCAGTTAGACCTCCAGAAAGATGGCAGAAAATTTGTTTAAAAAAAAAAAAAAAAAAAAGGGAGAAAAGTACGAAGCAAGTTATCCTCATGCTAGAGCCTGGCGTTATCACTCTCTCGAGTAGTAGGACCCATTATCCTTGGAGAAGTTTGGACACTTTACGGTGACGTGCGAATAGTAAGTGGAAACTCGTCAAAGGCACTCACTCGAACACATGCTACAATGTAGAAGTCTGTGCAATGTGATATCGGTGACGGCCGATGACCACTAGACTAAGTGTTCTTTTTATTCGTTAGATGCGAATAATTGTGCTTATCATTAATATATTGTAGAAAACATTGAAGGGGTAGAGAGCAAACAGGCATATGACCGATGGTAAGCAAATGTTCAGTGATTACCTGGTCTGTGAGGCGAAGGCAAACACCGAATCCCTCCTGGCCTCATGATAACGCGAATCACACCCAAACTACCTTATACGTAGACTCATTTTAAAATCCACTCAACTTCGTATAAACTAGGGTCATGGAGATCAACAAGTTCGAAGGCGTCAACCTCCATCCGATCCCCGTTCTTGATGACGAAAAGTCCACAACCTCCACTACGCACTCTATACTCACGCCCTCGGAGACAGCGACGGATACACCTACCGAACACGCTACGGACGCGAAAATCGCAGACTCCACAGTCCCTTGGCCAGGCTCGACATTCATTATACGCGCCCTCTCGTCAGGCGCTGAAAAGGTTCTGACTCTGCTCGACGGTAACGTCGTCCTTGCCCCACCGGGTGGCCGAGGGTCCATCCACTGGGAATGATTCGAGGACAAAGGCTGGCTCGGCTTCCGCAACGAGGTATCCGGCAAGCTTACTTGGCCACGACCCCAAGGGCAACTTGCTCTGCGTGGTAGATTGGCACGAGCAGTGGGAGTGGTTTTGTGCTAGGAAAAGACCAAAGGGAGGCTATGTGTTGCTGTTGGCGCATTTTTGGGAGTTCTGGCCCGTGGGTGTTAAGATAGAATGGTGTTGAGAAGCTGGCTAAGCTGAAGCTGGGACGTCTGAGGGCATGGCTTGGGAGATTGTGAAGGTGTAATCATGGGAATCTGTGATGGGGTACGCTGGTCCCTCTCTGTACTGCTACTTCCTAGCCCGTTATCTGAAGCGGAGAAGCTGCCGGCGAATGGCGTTGAAGAACCAAGGCAGCGCATTCGTACTAATTCAATTCCCCTGAGGGCAGATCTCTACATATCTACCCACCGAGCAAGGACGCTGTGTATTAGATTGATAGTCGTTGAAGTGCTTCCAGCTCCCTCCTACCTACACACCTCGCACAACAACAATAACAACAACAGGACCCAAACAAGCGGTGCAGTATAAGACAATCTATTAGCATCAAGCGACGTTTATGCAAACTCTAGCCATCTGAGATTTGATGAGACATATTGCCAAGGTGAAAGAAGAAGCTATGTGCTCATATCATGCAGAACGCAGATACACAAGTAGACGAACAAAACGCCGAACCAGCCATGCAACTAACGACCCCTACATACTCCCGTCCCAGTCCCCAGTCTTGAGTGAATGTAGCAGCTGAAATGAGATAGACTCCGAATATGGTATTGTGCCCTGTCCTGACCGGCCCTGGGCCTAGTATTCAAATGAATGCTGCTGTGTCCTCGTCCCTGTAAATTGATTCGGTCATGGTGTTGAAACTAGAACGCTCCGTTCTCCTTGTTTTCTGCCAACGTCCACCGCCCCTCGTGCAGGCCCTGTAGCGCTTCCTCGCCGTCTTGGGTGAGATCTGGCTTGCCGACGGGTGTCAGCGCACCGGTGAAGAAGCGTGGTTGCCAGTCCTTGTTCTCTGCTTTACGCTCCGCTGCCTTCGCCCTCTGCTTCTCTTCTATCTCCTGCTTGAGCGTTGTGGCGAGCCCGTATTGCTTGTTGACGATGGCGCTGGTGACGCTTTCCCAGAACTTGCGCGATTCGTTCGGAAGCTGTTCTTCGATCGGGGGAATCAATTTGGGGACGGGGTAGAGAGGGTTCAGGTCAATGAGGAGGTTCTTCTCCTGTATATTGTGTCAGCAGCCGTCATTAGCTTGAGATGTCGTTGGGTGCGCGTACAGAGTTTTTGGCGAAGGGCTGGCTTCCCAGCGTGTAATACACCTTGTCCTGCCAGCAGCCTTCAACTCTTCCAAGGACATCCTTCTCCGGCACCTCCTTGATCTTCGTCTTCGTGTCATTGTCAGGGTCATAGGTGAAGATGACACCGAGAACCTTGTTCTGCGACCGTCCTAGCCAGCCCTCCTCGAGGTACTCCAAGATGACCTTTATCTTCGACTTCGCGCAGGTTACGAAACACGAATCGGCGACCGAGACACTGAGTGAGCCTGTATGGTGTTAGTTGACCTTCCAAGTGTCAAAGGCCTGGTAGATGCTACCTCTCAGAAGCCCTCCGAGGTATGCTGCCGGATGTGTTAACTGATATTCCTCATTGTCACGCTTCTGCAACGTGATGAAGATGCCAAGATTATGTGCTCCAGCAATCACCCTAATGCTAGTACCGGTGAACTTTGCACTAATCTGGTCGAATCCTCGGGCTGAGATTCCCTTCTCGGGGCAGTCGATGTAGAAGGCTGAAACCGGTGGGTGGTGAGAGGTCTGTTCCGTGAGGTAAGATATCTTGACGAACTTGTCGCCGGAGGTGCTCGCGGCGCCACTGGAGGGCGCGGAGTTGGAGGTGTGCTTAAGAGGTGGGGATGTGTCTTCGATTTGCCAGTTACACTACGCTTGTTAGCAACGGGTGTAGGGCGAACAGCGGTGGACGTACCCTGAAGAACTCGCCCAGTGTGGAGTTGTAGGGCTTGACTGGCTTGCCCTTGACGTATTTCTGCCGCCGGATCAGTCTGCTGCCCCAGCGCGTGTTCCGTCCCGCATACCAGATCCTTTGTGAACCAAAACCTCAACGTCCCGAGCATGCGCCCGAGCGGCTCGTCCGAGTCACCGATGCTACCCAAGTCAGCTGGCACAGCTCATAATACCATCTGCTGGTCAAGAGTACCTGATGAACGTCTCTGGCCTGTCCAAGTAATTCCAGTATTCTGCCACCCGTCAGAACCCCACTGCAAGAGATCGCGGGACGCCCGCAGTGACAGCCGCCCTCTGATGCACATACCCAAGTTCGGCGTAGGTTCCAGTAGTTGTGCAGGGAGAGAGAATCGAATCGCAGCGAGGTCAGAGACGCCGATGAACCTGTTCCCCCACCATGTCGTTAGCCCACGACCCTGACGTCGTACTGCCTTCTACCGAAAACGCAACGCAGGCGTAGTGCAACGTTACCTCCTCAGGATGCCCAGAAACGTCTTCAGCTTCGAGCTGTCATCTGGCAGCTTCTCCACGGGCGCATTCGCGGGTGTGGGAGCTCTCGACGGCTCCTTCGAGCCTGGGGCGGAAACCGACGGCGAAGCACTGGAGGACGCCATCGCGGGGGTTGCGGAGCCCTCCGCCATGTATGGACTGCTGTCTCTCTGGCCGGAAGAAGAGGACGCTGAGGCGCGCGAGTAGTGGTGAGTCGTGTATGAGGCAAAGGCTGCGTGGGCGTCGACTCTTTGGCGCTGCCTGTGCGGATAGCTTGCCGTTGGGGCACTTGGCGGGTGACGTCGATGAGCCGATAGCCTTATCGTGGCTTTGCGAGCGTGGAAGACGAAGCGAGGCGAGGCGCGGGGCAGGCGACCGCAACAACTGTATGATCATGCACGTAGAGGAGGCAGAGCAGCAACCGGAGGAATGCAGATGCAGATAGATATCGGCTCTGCTATTGCGCTGCCCGTCTTGAAACGCGGTAGGGATGTTAAGGGCGGTGTGAAACTGTACCCAATCATCTCAAACATGTGCACCAGGGCCTGCATGCGTTTCGACTCTCGGCGGCATGCAGCAATGCCCGAGTGACTTCCATTATCGTCGCCTTCTCTATCTGCTGCTGCTGTGAAATGACACCGTCTCGTGATGCTTGGCCAACGCTCTCTTATCCACCTGTTCAACCAACACTCATCAATCCAGCCATCCTGCCAATATGCATCCTGCATGAAAACCGCTCTGGCGTTTAGACATCCTTAAATTACCGAGACTTTGACACTCGTCCTTCCCATCCTGTTCTTCCCCTAAATCAATTTGACTGTGAGAGCTTCTGAGTGCTCTAATCGTCCCATTCCCGCCAGACGCCCACAGAATATGCGTCTTGTGGTGCATCTGTGAAGATCTCGACTTCGTACCATTCTTCTATTGGACCTCCAGGACTGGAAAGTCGCTCTAGGACCAAATGGATTTGGTCTTTTTCTACACCAGGAACCAGAGTGACGGGATCCGACCTCACGATGGTAGAGTCTGAATACTCTCCACGTTCGCTGGTCATCAGAAACTTTCGCCGGGGTCCTCGACCACACTCAAGGCTAAGGCGGAAAGGGCTGCGTGCCAACATGCTGAGGTTGCGGGAACGGGGACTGGTCGCTTGCAAGAATCGGGCAACGATCGTATACGATGCGAGGCGATGCGGATGCAAGTTAGCAGCTAACTTGTGCATCTGAGCACCGAAGACCGCCTTAGCGAGCGTTCTGGGGATCAGCCCTGCTCCATCCCGTGGTATCTGTTTGAGCGACACTGGGCTGGTGCTGTCGACCCATAGCTCGAAGTCGCCGGTCTTGTCAGCCTCGAACAGAGAGCAGACGATTGTATAAAGCCCTGGCGGGACGTCTTTGGCCTCTGCAAAGACGCATCTAGCTCGATGTTCTTCCGAGTCTGCAAAAACATCTCGACTCTGGAGTTTGTACATCCGTTTACCGAAGCCCAGCGTGAGTTTTACGTGCATTGGATGCGCGTGCTTGCTGTTCAACATGATCGCCAGGTCGCACCTCGTGTGAACCTCAAGGCTGTATTGAGGATTCTCGAAATAGCGTGGAGAGCTGGTACTGCCCCCAGCAGTACGCGTGGTCCATTCTCCTCGTTCGACTTTCTGATGTGGGTACGTCCGTACTGCTGGCTCTAATGTAATGGCGCTATTTGAGAAGGCCGAGAGGGTAAAGGTGTACTTCGACGCCGGTAGCTCGTCTTGATCAATGACGATGGTGTACGTCGAGTCCGGGTCGCTCTCCCTAATTAGCGGGACAGCGTCAGCAGTGCATTCCGATATAGACGTTATTCTTCGAAAGAGCTTCTGCAACCAAAGAAATATACGTACCATCGTAGGAGGCTCTGCGTCGTGTTGACGTAAGGACCACATTCACGATAGGTCTTTTTGATATACAATCTCTCCCCTCGGCCGTCACAGACATAGATGCTCATGAAGCCCTTGAGCAATTCTCCAGAAGATCTACCAGGAAGCAGGTCAGTGATAGACTTAAATAAGGGCCCATGAGAGGAACTGCACTGGAACCTTGGAGCGATTCAACGTACCCAACTTGTGACTCTGGACGTGCAGTGCCATCCAAGAACGCATCGGACTCATCACGAGGCCCGCCGGAATTGCCGCGAAGGTGGCGGTTAAGGAGCAGAAACACGACGTCTTTCTCCCGCGTATGGAAAGCAAACTGAGGATTGTTCACGATGCAATCGTTTGAACTCTCTTGGCTCTCGATGCCCCACTCAAAATGAATGTCTTGACGATTGTGGAACAGACCTGGATTCCAGTTGAGGTAGAGGCTCTCGAAGTGTTGGATAACGTGGTCCAGAGATATCCAGAACGTGGTAGGATGCGGCCTGTCCTTCGATGGAACACTCTCCATGTTGTACACTTCGACACTCCTAGAAGTAGACGCGCTTGAGGTGGATGTATTCACAACAGGAGCTGTGATGGGGCGAGGGCCCCGCCAACCTGAGAACAATTAGCACATTCAAGTCCCGATATCACATTGTGTACAGCCACATGAAATTATCACGACGGAGTGTTTCCCTTGAATGACGGAGAGCGGCGTATCTATCCATGCAACGTACCTTTGCCCTCTACCCAAGGGTTCTTGACGAGAATGAGCCGATCATGGTCTGTCTCCTTCATATCCAGAACAACGTAACTGTGCTGGCCTTCGAGGCCGAGCTCGCGCTCCTGTTTAGTAGACATCTTGCCTGTTCCGACCGTAACAAGAACGTCTCCGTAGAGGAAAGCTTTGTAGACCCGCTTCCAGAGTTGGCTGGGGACGGTATCCGTCTCTTGTAGATAGATTTGTTCAGGAATCCAACCCGTAAACGTCCAGAGGTCGCTACATGAATTACTCCCAGGGAAGTCGTAACCTCCACGTACCTTCAGATAGGCCTTCTCTAGCAAAGCTGGCCAAAGTAACGCGGGGTTCTTCCGGTCGATCACATGGAGCAACCGATGGGAGCTCGATACTGGGAGTCGATCGTCAATCTCGACTTTCCTCCAACATCCGTTGAAATTGAGCCGAACGATGTACCTTCCGTTGGCTGACAGTACCGGCTTTCCCAGATTCTTGTCGAACGGTGAGATCATATTGGAGAGCATCTACTTCGGTCAGTCTTCTGTCGCAGCATACCTTATTCTCAACGTACCTGATCATGGCCTCGTTCAGCACGAGCGATGGCAGCGCACAAGCTTGCGACTACTGAACAATCGGTTGCAGCATCCTGCACGAGATCAATGGTGCGCGATGCACCCATGACGGGACCAAGACCGTTCCTATTGTTTGGGAACAGTGAGGCGGGAGGAAGCGCCTTCGTTGCTCGTTCCCAACCAGAGAAAAACTGCATCTGGTACGGCGAGAGCGCAAGATCGCGTTTGTCACTATCTGGTCAGTATGCGTGTTAGAATGATGGCACTGGGGTACATACACAAAGAGACCGTCGCCCTCTAACGCGAATTCTTCCGAAGTTGGCGGCTTGTCCCAGGGTTTGAATTTGAAGCCATTGACGACCGAGGCTCTTAACAGAATGATTTGCTCCTTTTTGGCCATTTCTCGTGTTGAAACTGGTTCCTTTAATCGTCGGACAGTCGTTTCGGATCTTGAGGAAGCTGGAACCAGCCACGGTGCTTGGTTAGTAGCGACGTTCTTACCTGTAAGCAACTTGCCATGCAAAGCATTGGAAGCTGAGCTTGCCTTCGCAGGGTTGCCTTGAATGTCGGTACCAGGTCTGGAGAAATGCTGGTCATCAGTATTACCCAGTTCAACCCCGCCCTCAGAAAAATCATCAAGTCCACCCAGGTCACCAAGCCCACCCAGTCCACCACGCTCACCAACTCCACCATGCCCACCGAATCCACCGTTTCCGCTATGTCCATCCACCTTCCGAACGCCTTGTGAACCAACTACGTACTGGGCGTTCTCATAGGCAGACAAGGCTGGGGAAGAATTACCTTTTGTAATAGGTGCACTGACCTGACCGTTCATAGCGGGGGTTGTTGTCTTCATCGTGCTGACAAGCAGACCAGCATTGTGACTTGGTGACTTTGAGCGAACAGACCTAGGAAACTCGTGAGTAGTCGTAGGTTCGACAGACTTGGCCACATCGGCGGCCCACCTGTCGATATCGGCGTTTTTGCCCTTGTCATGAACTAATGATAGAGGCGGGGCAGGTTTCCAATTTTGTGAGGATTTGATGTTTGTCGCAGCGGTAATGATAGCGCTGCATTGCGCCTTCAAATCTTTCACCTCTTGTGGATCATGGGAAAGTTTCGTCGCCTGCATTAGGCTGTCTGCGGCATCGATAGCGAGGTTGAGGGCCTCATCTTTGGTCGACGCCAGCTGTATCCGGGATTGGTAGCTCTGTCAACGGAGTAAGTAAGGAAAAGGATCAAGCTTCAAGTGCGAAATGCTAAAAAGTCAATGCTGTTGTGGTCAGTCTCACGTACTCTTGCAGCATCTTTCAGCGCCTCCAGCTGCGCATTCGAGTCCGCCATCGCGGGCAGCAGTGGAGCGAGCAAGATGATTTCGGAAGGTGATCAATACATTGACGTCGTAGACCCGGTGAAGGTGCTCTCTTCGAATGATACGAAGCGTGTCTTTGGAGTTTCCGACGGCGACGGCGCTCAGAGATGGGCGACGGAGCTTTCAGTAGCGTTCACGGTTGCTAAATCATGCACTCGGTAGAATAAAGCGGTATGAAGCAGTTGTTGTTGTGAAGCTCACTGTTTTGGTGATGGTTTCGTGGTGTTGAGGCTCAAGCTCCAGTTGCCAAGGCGCCGAAGCTCCGATGACGCACGTGCCTTCCGCCTTCCGCCTTCCAATGGTCGCAGCTTCGAAGGGACCTTGGTCGCAATTGCCAATGGAGCAAATGAGCGTAGATGAGTTGCAAGTATTCCAGCCGGCCACACGTCTGGCCTGATGACTCGAGCAATCTATGGATTGACAGCATCTCGGCGCGTACGATTTAAGGTCGCTTACGAGGACAGGGATGCTGTCGCAATCTTGGCGTGGCCGCCTTTCAACCTCGGTCTCTTTCGGGTCTCGTCAGCCATGCGGGCAGATGCTCCTCTATCGGGCTGCAGCAGCGTGGAAACGCTCTTCTGCCCGCCTGTCGCACTTCCAGAGACTTTATTACCTCTTCGCATCTTTATCCCAGACGTGTTTACCATCACCCCTACCATGCGATAGCGATTCGGTGGCTCATTTAATATCGAGGACCCCACAAGCTCTTCCGTCATTCACTCCCGTGGAATTAGCTTGCGCGAACGACTTCACCTGGCAACAGCCTCTTCTCCCCCAAGGCCATCGCAATGGCTGGACAGTCAAAGGTCGAAGCCCTTCCGCCATGGGGAAACGCTATTGCAGGATCGGCCGGTGCTGTCATCGCGAACGCCTTGGTGTACCCGTTGGACATGTGAGTGAGACGTCCAGCAGTTGTGCAACTCTTCCTAGTTGCCTAGGACTCTGGTCGTGATGATCACTTGTAGGAGCACATACTGACAGCCGATTAGCGTCAAGACTCGGCTGCAAGTGCAAATGAAGCGATCTCCCTCGACCGCCGACGCCAATCCCGCCGACGACCAGCACTACAGCTCCACCGTTGATGCGATTCAGAAGATTGTGAAGGCCGACGGTCTTGCGGGGCTATACGCAGGACTGACTGGCTCGCTCCTCGGCGTTGCGTCTACCAACTTTGCCTACTTCTACTGGTACACGATTGTGCGAACTCTCTACTTCTCCTACCGAAAGACCTCGACCCCTCCTGGGACTGCTATCGAGCTCTCTCTTGGTGCGGTGGCTGGCGCGGTTGCTCAGCTGTTCACAATACCCGTGGCTGTCGTAACGACACGGCAACAAACGGTCAGCAAGCACGAGCGGAAAGGGCTGATAGCGACTGGCAAAGAGGTGATAGACAGCGAAGATGGAGTCACAGGGCTATGGCGAGGGCTGAAGGCGAGCTTGGTGCTTGTCGTGAATCCAGCCATCACATATGGAGCGTATCAGCGCTTGAGGGACCAGCTGTTCCCTGGCAAGAAGACCCTGCGACCAGCGGAAGCCTTTCGTAAGTTTATAAGGAGTATGACGAGCAAGCGGGCCCGCTAACAAGCAACAGTGCTGGGTGCCATGTCGAAAACCCTCGCTACCATTGCAACACAGCCGCTCATTGTTGCCAAAGTCGGCCTTCAGTCGAAGCCTCCACCAGCGCGAAATGGCAAGCCTTTCAAGACCTTCGGTGAGGTCATGGCCTTTATCGTTCAGCACGAAGGCCTTTTCGGCCTCTTCAAGGGCATTGGCCCTCAGATCTTGAAGGGCTTGCTTGTGCAAGGCTTCCTCATGATGACCAAGGAGAGGATAGAGCTCTCTTTCATCCTTCTCTTCAGATACGTCCGCCAAATCCGTGCTGAGAAATTACAGAAGCTTGCCGATCTCGCTGCCGAGAAGGCCAGGCAAGGCAGCCCATTGCTCGCCAAGTAAATGTTGTTCGCCTTCTTCAGCGCGCCCGAAACGATCGCATCGCTTTCCACGCGGCAATCCGCAGTGCTACGGCCGTGACAATCTCCCTCTATCGTCCCTCGAGTGACGACGCATACTATTATGTGGGGTCCGCCTACCGCGATAATGGGGTGCTTGACATCTTCAGTCCTGTTGTATATTTGCATGCTAGAGCTTTGTTTGGGAGGACATTTCCATGTGGAGCCTTTGCTTACTAGATACCTACACATCATCTAGAGTCCTTGCTTGCTGGGCGTTCAGGCTAGCATGAAGCTGTCATATCTTGAGTCTCACGAATGTAAATACTTTATTTATTTATTCATTTTGATGGTCATCCTCACGTTTCGTCTCAACAATTCTAGCCTTTCGTCTCGATTCTCGAAAGATTACAGGAAATCAGCTTTGGCTTCTACTTGACGGTACCCAGTGGGAGAGGCGACGAGTGAATCTCATTGTACACTCACAACGCCGCCGCCAGCATTGTTCAGCATGCCAGCACAATGCACACAGGTCCCTCAAAGATACGAACTCTTATTAAAGTTTTCAAAGTTCCACCAAAAACATACAACTGACCCATCCAACTTTTCCGATAACCCAGCCCACTATCTACTACCACAACAACAAGAACAAGAACAACACCCAAGATGTGCTTCATCCGCCACACCCGCTACTTCTGCGGCCACATCTCGCCCATCCATACCGCCACCTACGACCGCCGCACACTCACTCGCCCCACAAACCTGCGTAGCTGGCAGGACTGGTCGCCAGAAATGTCCGAGATGCCGAGCCATCCTGATACGGATGTTATGCCAGATCAGGACTGCCTCAGGCGGGGGACTAGGTGCCCGGGACTGCTAGAGAAGCTGCCAGACTATGGTGATGTTGTAGTGGAGCGGGTGTGCGAGGAGTGTGCGAAGCTGGAGCAAGCTAGCGACAAAGCACGGAAGGGTTTCGAGGTGGAGCTTGAGCGGGAAGATGAGCAGGAAATGGAGCGAGCGATGCGGGAGGAGATGGCGGTGCTGGAAGATTTGGAGAAAGAGATCGATAAGAAAGATTTCCTGAAGACGGCTGGCAAGGAGGCCCAGGATGGAGAGAGGAAGAACTTTTAAGCAGGTTCTAGGAGGGAGTGGCTGACAAGTATGGGAAAAGCCTGTGACAGCGATGTAGTGTCTGATTGACGAATAGCTGTATCGTCGTATGAGGACCTGAGGCGCTTTAAAGTTGTCGTTACAGATAGCGAAATACGCTTCGATTACCTACATCAGGTGTTGTACCTCCTAGAAAGCGCCAAGTAGTTCTTAGGTTGTTTCCATATATTATTGTATTCAAACTTGAAATGCTCCTTGTGACTGAATCTAAATTGAATTACCATCGGACAAAAGAAATTGCACGATAAAATGTTTGTGGTTTCCTTTCCTCATCCACCACCAAGTCGGCAAATCATACATAGACTCAACACTCGTAGTGTCAGCTTGGTTTCCACTAACGGTTCTAATCATATAAAGCCAACTACCTCCTGGACACAAACTCACAAACTCACCAACGCGAATCAAGATGTGCCAAACAACATACATCCGCTACAATTGCGGTTGTCGCAAAGTTCCTCTGCAGAGCGAACCCTGCGCGTGGCCACATAATGGGTGTGACACGATAATGACGGTGAATGTGAATGGGCCTTGTTCAAAATGTCCTGCTCGAGCAGCAAAAGAACGAGATGCTAGGACGTCGCAGTTCTGGGGCAAGAGACCGCGTCGGCACTGAGATTCGTAGAAAGACTCTGGCTTTTGAGCGGGGGACAGTTAATTGATTTGGTCAATGTATCGTGGGTAGTGAATGAGCTCCTTAAGCAGGGAACTTTGTAAGAAGATCTGGTGTTCCCCTGTCGTTGACTTCTAGGCATATCGGGGAAGAGAAGCTCGGATTTCACGGCACCGTAGACAACGCAATCATGTCCCCAGCGTTCAATGCCTCCAAGAACACCCCTCACAGAATCTTTGCCCGCTCTTTCGTTCCTTGCGCCTGGCAGCGAATGCTCAAATCATCATGTTCGTCTTGTCCTGCAATCATGGGTCAGCTAATTTTCAGTACGACGTGGGAGAGAGGCTCACCTATATTCAACGGCCAGTCAACTGCTTTGGGCAATTCGGACAACCGAAGACTTGGTATTGGATGTAGGTGCCGCACATGTGTCCGCAGTTGTACATGCAGTATTGGAGAGTCCAGTCCTCGTCCGTGTGACCGCAAAAGTATGTGTTTCGGACTCTGAGACACATGATGTTGGGATCCAATAGATGATCGATGTAATGATAGAATAATCTGAAGAAGAACAGAGTGACGATAAAGGTGAAGCTGAAGGGAGGTGTTACGATTCAGTAAATCCCTGTTGTTGAAGCTCACAGAATCAAGTAATGGTATTGAAGGATGCGCTGGAATTGGCAACTGTCTGGTCAATATATACGTGTAGCTATTGAAGACCGTTAATCTCGCTTTTGAATTGCGCATTGAAGTAGTTGATGGTGAAGTCCCCACAGTTTTGCGCAAAGCTGACGCACCATGATTGAATGCCGCGCTTCGTGAATACGGATGTATGTCTCGTTAGGAAGGCGGTATTTCTGAAAAGCAACAGAGTGATAGTCAATCACCATCCTACTTCGGTCGGTTCAGGCGACCTGAGCACAACGCTTTTTGGAACGCCTCCCAATTACGAGGCGCCCAGTTAGAATCTTTCTCATGCCTTCGGAAGTAGTGGTCCGGCCTCTCTGTACCATCCTTCTGTTGTATGTACTCGGCGCAGTCCTTATCGCAAGCACCACATTCTCTACAATACGGTGTCTGCGGCCAGTTCCAAACCGTGTATTCCGCGCAAAGATACTCCCCGGGAACCCTCTTCTTCTCAAACGGATGATGTCCATCATCTTCTTGATAATGATCGACGTTTTCAGTCTGCACGCCATCGCACGGGCCGAACTCCTTTCGATTGTTCTTGCCTCTGCTCCAACTCTTCTTGTTCTTTCCTCGGCATCGGTAATAGTATTGGCTATTCCAGAACCCGCACTTATCGCATAGCCACATGTCTACGCTAGGAGTGAAGCTATCATTCTTCTTCTTAAATATCTTGTTCGGTTCCGGCGGCGGTTCTGAGGACAGATCGAAAAGTGGGTGCTTACGAGCTGTATTGTCTGAAATCCTGGACAAGATTAGTATCCATAAATCATAATGTCGGTAAGAGAAAATACTTGATGCTCTCGTTCTCTTTCTTCTCCTTCTGCTCTTGAATTGTCCCTTCGGTCTTACGTTGTGCAGCCTCCTCGTCCTTCTCCTTCTCTTTCGGCTCTCGAGTAGGCTCGTCGGTCTTGCGTTGAGCAGCTTTCTTGTTATCTTTATTCTCCTTCTGCATTCGAGCAGTCTCATCGGTCTTGCGTTGCGGAGCTTCCTCTTCTGTCTTCTCAGCCTTCTGTTCTTTCAACTTTGTTTCTAAGTCCCTATCAGGTCTTGGTTAGCATGGACGTGAAAGGTGGTGTGGTGGTTTACTTCTGCTTCCTCTTCTGCAAGAGTGACTCTCCCCCATCATCGGTATACAACAGTTGGCAAAGTAAAAGTTTCTCGCCGGCGAAGTGAAGGTGTGTGGAAAGGAATCTTTTCAGTGCCCCACTCATCTCGGATGCGAGGTTTAAGGTCGCTTCGTCCATGGTGTCCACGTGCTCCTCTTTCAGCGGTAAAAGAGCCTCGAGAGCAGGATCGCGGTCGAAAGGCATCTTGTCAGAAATTCGCGGGCGATCGGACAGGCAGAGAAGAAATATAACGGGTCTGTGTATGGTGTGTATGTGTAGCGGATTCGGATTGAGGTCGCGGGAGAGGGATATAGAGTGTAAAGTAAAGGAGGGGCAAGGTACGGCGAGGAGTTGCGCGAGATTAACACGTGGTGTATTTCGTGATCCGCGTTGCTGTGGTGAGGGAGGAAGGGTTTTTTTCACCTTCACCACCTACTGTTCCAGATCACCGGACAGATTGAAGGGACATGAATATTGAATTCGGTGGATACTTCAGCGTGTACTATGCAGGAGGAGGGAAGATGCTTGTCCAGAACTTCTCCATGAACACCGATGAGTGCGTATTTGAGGATCTTTGAGTGGCTGCTTGGCCCCGCTAACTGTACACGATAGGTGTAATCTTCTTGAGCAAACGATAACGGCCTCGATGGCATCCGTAGCAACATTCTACTGCCCACCCGATAACACGATCAAAGACAAAACTTTGTATCTCCGACCCTTCGATGGCTACGCCCAACCCAATCAACACGCTGGGAATCTCTCGTTTCCAAACGTTACCTGCTCGGTTAAGCCATATATAACTCAAGCAGACGTAACTTATAGGTCGAGTAACAATCTATTCAATGTCAGTGGCGTAGTCCCGATCCTCGATTCAACATACGCGGTTCCGAACGAGACAGTCGATGGAGTGAAACAGCTAATGTCGCTGGCAGTAACATACTGGGTAAGTCAATTGTCCACACCTTGCCGGAAATTTACACAGCTAAGATCCCCGCAGGGAAACTCATTCATGGACTCCCTCTTCGCCCTCCGAATGACTTCCGACACAACATCCTTCATTCAAGCCCTCGAGATCATGATCCGCGGAATGATCGAGTTTGAAGGCACACATTTGCGCGTCTACTACGCTGTTAATGATGCACCGGGCACTGTACCGGTAGCTGGAAGCTACTCAGTGTGGCGTCTAGGATATAATGGCCAGCCTGTAGGCCTACTCGGCATTTCCCCGCCTTTGCTGTTCTTTCTTATTCTAGCCGTAACCTATCTCGCAATGGGGATGAGCGCGGGACAACGATACGTATCCAATTTCGAACCGACAAGTAGCACTTGTCTCATTGCAGCGAGCGCAGCTGGAGGTCAATCTGGAAGGCTCTTTGTGCCGAAGAAAGGCGATTTGCAGGCAGATGATCAAGATGTGCTGAAGGTGAATGTGCGATTCACCGGTATTGATGGCTTAGTCAGTGTCAATGGGAGTAATAGCGGTGTGCCGTGGAGTCCATTGAAGTAAAGTGACTGTTTGGGATGAAGAGATGGATGATCTCTCAATGACTGAGTATAAGGTACTGGAAAGCAGGCTAAATGAAGAGTGAAGGTTGTACACATCCTGCCCGTTAGTAATTAAGAATACTGTGTTAAGCCGCTCGAATTTTTGCTAGCTTATTGGAGAAATTTCTACTACTTTGTAGCTTTCTCGGTGCGTTGGTGTATCGGTAAGTTGGTACCAGTAATTTTGTGCTCCCGAGTCGATGCT
Source organism: Lophiotrema nucula (assembly GCA_010015825.1). NCBI lineage: Eukaryota > Fungi > Ascomycota > Dothideomycetes > Pleosporales > Lophiotremataceae > Lophiotrema > Lophiotrema nucula. The sequence goes on from ML977368.1 coordinate 27,406, forward strand.
AGGTCTTCATACTTCCTTGATTCAGCACACGACGATGGAATTCAGATATTGCTAACGTGCTTGATAACATCTTACTATAATAATAAGCATTGATATAGAGATTCGAAGGCTTGAATGTTTTATTGACAGGCACTCGGGGGCGATTTGTATAAAAGCGCGCTCAACCTCTTGTTCTGATAGCATACTACGTTTCGGTCTCTCATTGAGCTTTATGCTCTGTTGCTGATGCGTTACAAAGATACCTTCATATACACCTGCGGCCACCGCGAAATCAAAATTAACCCCTGCCAGGAAGTGTGGTTGCGTGACAGACAAGGCGGGACCTATGTGTGTTGTCCAACCAGAGAGCCAAGGACTCGAATGGTGGAGAGCGTGTGCGAAGATTGCTTGAGCAGCTCACAGGAGGATTCCAAGTAGGAATGCATAATTGTGCTTGAAGCGCTTCAGTGTCCAATACAATGTCCCCATCATTCCAATATCATGCCTTGAACTGCACCCGTTGCGTGATACCAGAACGGAGTAACGTAGCACTACTCATTCACTCCTGCTACTTCTTCTCAAAGAGCTGTCTCTTTGCCTGAACCCCCTCGAAGTTGGGCACGGACTTGCTGTATGCTAGCGGTCGCACCGGCGTGATCGGTTCTCTAGGCCCTTGAGATTGCTGATCGAGTTTCCTCCCAGTCCTGGGCCTGCGCTTCAACGTGTTGAGAGTTTCAGTGTCTGGCAACAGCTTCTTCTTCGGTGTCACGGGGAGAGGATGAACAAACTCTGAAGCAGACGAGGAGACTGCGTTCGCTTGGATCTCGGAAAGCGCAACGCGGCTCGTGCCTTGCGTTCGCTTAGGTGTCGATGGCGTTGATGTTGCCGTTCGCATCGTCATTGTCGTGACTGTAGATGCCGTACTGTTGGCCCTGGATGACGTCTGACTGAGTGTACCACCAAGTGGCGTTTGCTTCAGTCGCTGGCCGAGCTCGAGCTCCATACTATCGAGAAGGTCTTTCATAGCGTCGATGACCTTAGGCTTCTTGTGGCTCTTTCTCAGCACGAAGGCGTCCACATCGTTCTTCGGCCCAGAGTATGCGACTAGTGCAGCACGGTAGTTTGTACCAGTGCCCGCAGCTTCTTGGGTAGTAATGAGAGAATATCCGTGATGCAGTACGCGAGGTGCTGCGCCGTGTAAGACCGGAGCATTCGCTGCCGGTGTTAGCAAATCTTGAAAGCTAGATTATATTTATTTCTCTACCAAGAATCTGCGATCGCACGTGGTTGACCTCCTTAAAGTCCATGGCGTGCGTAAATGATAGTGGGTGATTTAAAATCTTCGTTGTACGACAAATATAGGGATGGAGCGTTGTCTTTATGTATTAATGACAGTGCGAAATCAATTTGAGAAAGAATTGTGATTGTGCTGAGCGCTTGGTGCAGCAAGAATCTGGAAGCCGCAGTATGGTCGTCAAGTCAACAGTACCGACCGTGACTGTGGCTGAGGAGCGAAAGGAACAATTCCGAGCTTGAAGAAAGATCATGTGATAGCACACTTGGCTGAGTACGTTTATTTCTTGCAATTCAAGGTTACATTGCCGTCTGAAATCCTTCGACCTCGACATCCCAAGCCTCGGGAAATATCGGACCTTCGAGTCCGTCCCAACCACCAGCCATCATACCTACGGCTAGCAGTAGTCCCGCAGCGGCCGGGAAGTACGGTGTCGCAACTCTTGCACCTCCCACTGGCATTCCGACTTCATCGAAAGCATTGTTCGGGTCCAGAAGCCAATCAACTGCTTGCTCAGGATCGCCCATCCTCGCTGCAGTCAATGCCAGCAGCGGAAAATCCCAGCCGTACGAGTACGTGAAGTTCCACGACTGATACACTTTGTCAACCGTGGCGTTGAAGGTGGTGAGATTGAGACGCGAGTCTGGAGGGAGCCAGCCATAGAGACCTAAAAGGCCAGGATGATCTTCAGCCGTTTCTGGTGTGGTCCACATATCTTTGATGCCTTCGTAGAGCACATACACCCCATCTTCAACTGGAAACGGGGCGATGTTGTCGCGCACAGTCCGCCATTTATCGGGGACAGTCTTTCCCTGTCGTTGCTGCCAATTCTCCGCAACATCAAGCCCGAACCTCCAATATGCGAGCTCAAGCGTTGGGTTCACGGTCTGGTTCGGATTTGTGTTCTCAGACACCGGGTACATCGGTGGCCCAAGATCGTACACCTTCGTTGTCTCATTATACCACGCATAGCTGACCATAAAGTCTGCAATTGCGGTCAGGATGTGGTCCCACTTTTGCAGTGTCTTCTCGGTGGGAAACTTTCGGTATTCCATTTCGGCGAAGAACATCGGATGCGGCTGCTGCCAGATGAGGAGACTATTGATCTCACCCGGTGCTGACCTTCCTGTTGGATCGCTCATCTTGCCAAGACGCGCGCCTTCATAGCCTTGCTTCTCCGCACGCTCAATACTTGTAGGGAGGAAGCGATCGTAAACACCAATACTCCGGTCGTAGAGCGACCACTTGTTCCAGATCGTCCAATGGGCCAGGTGCCAAAACACCATTTCAAGGTGAAACTTGCCATACCACCCGTTGTTGACGAGGCCAGATTCCTGTGCAGGCTCCTTGCCCGCTCCGTTGACTGCAAGGAGGTACTGAGATTGGATTATGCGACGCTGTAGTTCTTTTGCTGAAAAGTTCGCAGCGATTGGAAGCGATACGAAACCTCCATTCTCCCAATAATCTTGCCACCACTGCCACGCTTTCGTTCTCACATCGAGCATTTTTGGGATTTTCTGCGTCGCCGATTGTTGCGCATAGGTTACCGTGAACCTGAAAATATCATCATTAGTGGCGCCTGGCTTCAGAATATATCTGTGAGCGGTATCACTCTCCCGTTCGATTTTCGCATCGCTCTCCCATTTGATGTCCGTAAAATAAAACGTAGAATCCAGTACATGTTTAACGGTTGCACCATTCTGCCAAAGGTTTAGGAAGGTACTGTGGTTGCTAGTAGCATTCCATACTCCAACAAATGGTGCGTCAAACTTATTCTTGCCACTCGCGTACGGGAAGTCGAAGAAGACGCCCAATGACCCATTGTTGAGCACGCTCGACCTGATCTCGATGGCCACGGTATCGGTCTCGGGGCTTGCGACCGTTATGATGTGCACTGTGTTTTCGCCGCCTAACGAGAAAGCTGATTCGATTGAGCCTTCCCAAAGATCTAAGGTTTGGGCTTTGTCTTGCAGCATGTCTTCAGTCACATTCTTGCCCCCAAACCATAGCCCGACTCGTCCGAGGTTGATACGATGCGGGTTCGCTATCATCCATTGGCTGATGTCTTTCTCAGCCGGGTTCGGCTGCTCGTAGTTGACGAGTCTGTCATGGGTCCACCAGTCGAGACCCGTGAAGTCTGTTGCCGATGTCTGGTTCGGCGTCGTTGGGAGAGAAGAGTTGTGCCAGCCCCATGATGAGAGCGTATTGTGCGGAAGGAAGGTCTGCAGGCCTGTGACGTCGACACCGAAGGCGAAATTTCCATTGCCAACTTGTAGCGGGCTATAGGACTGTGATGCGTTGAGATGCGGATTGAACCGTCGTATTATCGGCTCACGGTTGATCTTACCATCCACTGCAGCAAAGAGGTCCAGTAATGCGGTCGTCCACAGCACGTAGCGATTCATCGTGAGTCTTTCTGAACGTGGAGCGTTGTAGATATTCGGCTTGTTATAACGGTTTTAAGATTCTGGGACCGAGCCATCTTGTCCCGCTTCTGCAATTGATCGTACATTGATGGATAAATTGCGGTTGATGAGGGTTTAGTGTCTACTGGTTTTCGCGGGGTCGATGATCTACAGACCCCAGCCGGTTGTGCCGGGGCAATGGATACCGAGCCCTCCTTTGGGAACATGTTACCAATAGCCTAACATGGTATCCATGAACACTACTGTAGTAGATGACCTCGGGATGAAGATCCAGGCACACGGTTGAGAGCACGCGTCGTGAACGGAAGGGGTGCATCAAGCGAGTCATGCCAAATGAAGACTAGCGTAGCTCGCTATCGATAAGCCGCATCCAAGAGCGTTTCCACAAAAAAAAGTTCGTGACCGACATGAGCGGATAGGTATTCAACACGACAGGGACAATCAGCAATGTCGAGGCTGGAGGACCTCGAGAAGGGCCAACCGGACCGATCGAAGCGAAAGAGATCAGAGCAACAACCAAACGGCGGAAAGCGGCCCCGGATCGAGAGCTCCCAAGCACATCATTCAGCGCAGACTCACCATGAACGGCGCAGTGGACAGAATGAGAATGGGCGGCAGAACGGACGCCAGAATCAAGGACAGTCGAATCACCTCCATAGACGACGTGATGCGCTTCTTGGCCCGCGCAAAGCTCTGCCTATCTGGCCTCACGCTGAAGACATCCGGGCTGCGCTTCGCCAAAACAACGTTTTAGTACTGACAGGAGAAACTGGATCCGGAAAATCGACTCAAGTCCCGCAATTTCTACTGAACGAGAAGTGGTGTTCCAAGTGTATTGCTATCACGCAACCGCGCCGAGTCGCGGCAATCTCGCTGGCGCGACGCGTAGCAGAAGAGATGGGGAGCCTCTTCGGCAGTCAGAGTCCGGCGGCCAAAGTCGGGTACAGTGTTCGTTTCGATAACGCCGCAGGGCCAAATACCAAGGTCAAATTTCTGACCGAAGGCATGCTGCTCCAGGAAATGCTCAAGGATTCGGAACTATCCCAGTATAGCGCCATAGTGGTGGACGAAGTACATGAACGAAGCGTGAACGTGGATCTAATCCTAGGGTTTATACGGAATCTGGTGGCTGGAGTGGCTCAGGGCAAGAGGAGGAAGGATCCATTGAAAGTTGTAATTATGAGCGCAACAGCTGATGTCGATGCGCTTGTACGGTTCTTCGACGGGGAGGGGCAGTTGTCAGAGCCTGGGGCCAGCGACGACGGCTTTGAGAGATCCTGGTCTGGTATCTCTGATGATAGCGAAGCCAATCAGCCTACCCTGAGCAAAACACGTGTTTCGACATGCATCGTAGAGGGGCGGCAGTACCCTGTTAGAACCGTCTACCTACCCGAGCCGACAGACGACTGGGTTGAGTCCGCGCTCAAAGTCATATTTCAAATCCATCTCAAAGAACCACTTGCAGAAGACAAACCGGGAGACGTTCTCTGCTTCTTGCCTGGACAAGACACAATCGAGGCGCTGGAGAAGCTAGTGAACGACTACGCACAACACATGGACAAGGATATTCCAAAGGTGACCACCTCCCTGAATCACCTACTGGGGTGCTTCTGTTTCACTATACTAAGCTAGTATCACCCGCTAACCATATGCCAGCTCCTTGCCTTACCTCTCTTCGCGGCTTTGCCACAGCATGCCCAGCAGCGCATCTTCACGAAAGCTCCCCCACGCACACGCAAAATAATTCTCGCAACCAACATAGCCGAAACCTCAGTCACCGTCTCGGGGGTACGCTACGTCATCGACTGTGGCAAGTCCAAGATCAAGCAGTTCCGGAATCGCCTTGGCCTAGAATCGCTTCTCGTCAAGCCCATCTCCAAATCTGCAGCTATCCAGCGCAGGGGTCGTGCAGGTCGCGAGACAGAAGGCACCTGTTATCGCCTGTATACTGAGGAAGGGTACAAGCGCCTCGACGAGAGAACTATGCCAGAGATTCTGAGATGCGATCTCAGTCAAGCGATTTTGACAATGATGGCGAGAGGTGTTCAGATGCAGGATGTTCGCAATTTTCCATTTCTTGATCCACCACCCAGAGAAGCGCTAGACAAGGCACTTCATCAACTACTTCTACTCGGTGCCATCTCAGAATCGGGGCTCACTGACGTCGGATCGAAGATCGCCAAATTTCCGTTATCGCCAACCTTAGGTCGTGTACTGGTGGAAGCGGCCCAAAAAGATTGTTTACTTGACGTCATCGACATCGTGTCAGCGCTCTGCGTTGAGAACGTGTTCTTGGATTTTAAGACCGAAGAGCGCAAAGAGGAGGCTGAAGGGGCTCGGAGAGAGCTTTTCCGGCGAGAGGGTGACCACTTGACCTTACTTGCTACTGTGCAACGCTATGCTGAAGAGCGCACAGATCGAAAGATCTGGTGCGAGCGGCACTTTGTGTCTCATCGGGCGATGCAAAATGTCATGGTTAGTACTTTGTAATCCTGCTTGAGCACTGGCTAACGTGATACCACAGGATATTCGCAAGCAACTGAAGCAGCTCTGCACCTCACTAGGCCTACTGTCGGCGAGCAGCACTGACTCTACTACTGGGTCACCGCGACCTGAAGCGATCTTGCACTGCTTGATTCGAGGTTTTATCAGCAATACTGCACAGTTAATGCCCGATGGATCATATCGAACGCTCATCAGCCGTCAGATAGTAGCCATACATCCTAGCTCAGTACTGGCTGGGAAGAAGACGGAAGCTATTGTGTTTAGCGAATTCGTATTTACTACTAAGGCGTGGGGCAGGGGAGTAAGCGCGGTACAGCTCAACTGGGTTGATAAGATTGTAGAAGACATCTCATAGATCATGTGTGGATAATTAATGAAAAGCGCTTCTGCACCCTAAGTATCTAAAGCTTCGCAAGGGTCTTGACTGCTATTCTAGACAGATAGTCTGCCACGGCAAATTCTCATTCGTCTTTGCCTCCGGCCATCGATTGAACCTTCCAAGCTGCGTGACGTAGTCTTCTGCATACTTAGGCCCACGGAATCCTTCAAGGTAACATTCGCCCTTAAGTTGGAATGTATTTGCATTTGCTGTAGGCCTCAAGATGTACGGTACGCTTGCGCCATACAGGAGACAAATCTTGTCTGACGCTTTGACTAATTTCGAGCACACGATCCATGATTTTCCGGACCGTCTCCGGCGACGGCCTTGAAAAAATCCTTGAAGACTAGCGAACGTGTCTCCGTAGGTGTCGCTGGAGAATTCCGCCCGAAAGTTATCCAAAAATTGAGCTATTTCTGTACGATAATCCCTCGCGTGCTGTTTCAAGTCCGCCACAATTTTCTTCTCCTTTCGAGATCCGGGTTTACTGGGTCTGTATGGATCATGCCGCCGATATCTATATTGCGATCTTTCCATTCTCTCCTCCTCTTCCAAACTTGAAGGCATCTTATTACCATTATATCCATTCTTGGACGAAATCTCCTGGCGCACTTGTTGCAACAACGTCTCTATATCGGTGTCACCCTCTCGTACAACATCCAATTCCACAATTTTGACTTCAAGCGCTGGAAGTTCATGATCGTGGGACTGGGTACAAATTTGTGCCACGTGTTCGGGATAAAGGGCTTGCCTTCTACGAACTTGGCCGAGTGGCTCAAGCTGCTGATGATCCTCCAGACTCGGTATCCATGAGGATCTTTTCAATTGCCCTTCAACGTAGCGTTGCTCTTCTTCCCATTGCAGCCTGGGGTGCAGGTAAGAACTTATAGTGCGAAGTACGTGTTTTTGGTATAATTGAATCCTTTCTCGTAGCCCCGAGAAATCTACACGTACAACTTCTCCTATTGAACGATCCCCTTCCATTGAAAGAATGCCACGTACGATGCCACGCTTTCTCCCGAGCTCTTCTTGGGCACTCCGCTCGGCGTCCCTCAATCCTAATATTGAACCCTTCATTATGGGCACATAGTCGTGAAAAGCGTCTAATGTCGCTATCCTTGCCTTCTCTGTCTGGGATTCTGGGACTTCGCCTACTCGGTCATTCTTTAGCGTATGCTCGACTTTAACGGACGCTCTCGCTTCAGACCACATGTTGAAGGTCGCCAAAAACTTCTGCTCCGCCTCGGTTGCGTTGACCGAAGCGCCCCCCAAAAACATCCCTTTCTTCAGTAAACTATACTCCTCGTACAGTAATTCGAGATCATCCTTACAATATTCTTGGGCTCGATCCGGACTCAGATAGCTGATATTATCCCGCAATCTAGCTCTTTCCCACCGTTCATTGACTACTCTTCTCCATTCTTCCCACTTGGAGCTGACGTCCACATAGGCCGTTGAAGGCGGTTGCCAAGGCGGCCTTCCCGGGTGTCCATCCAGCCGTCTCATCTCTGGCCTGTATAAGGATCCAAACCACTCAATCAATCTTGTCTGCATAAGATCAAGTGTCTTATATTTTTCCGATAGCCTCTCGATGATGCCTTCGCCAGCATCTTGTCGTCAATGGTGTCCATCAGTGGGGAATGTCTATTCCAAGTTTCCTTTTCTGCTCTCGCTATTGCTTTCTTATCGCGCTTCAGACCCTCGCCATCGAATCTTCGTCGAATATCCCGCACAGCATTATCAAGTCGTGATTCTATAAGTGCTATGCTTTGTATCATCGCATCTACTTTGGATGCCACTTCCCTGACATGACTCAGTTCCTCTTCCGTTTCTCTCCCGGCAAAGGAGAGAATGTCAAGATGATTGTAGGACGCGATAAAGTTTATAACAAGCTCCACGTAAACAGTAACTACTGGCTTTTCATAGTCTGGTTTCAAGGTGTAGTTTGCATCATCCAGCAGCCCAAGTAGCGCGAAGACTTTATCTCTCGGGTCAGTTGATTGACAGCTTCTTGCCGTATGAATCAAAGATACTAAGTCATCGAGAGGTCTCTTCCCGCGGTTTGCAAAGCTAAAGGCTGGTGGAACCTAATGGAAATCGTACAATCAGCCTCTTCCTTACATCTGATTTACTTTGTATGCGTAGGATAGAGTCATGAGTACCAGGAAGAGCTAAGACCTGGAGTAGGAGACAATTACGATCTTACGTACCTTGTCCAAATCATTCACAGGCTGGAGCCGCAAGTGGTTCATGCGCACAGCCGATAGCAGCCTCCAGTCCAGTGTCGCTGACCCCCATACCAGAATAGCTTCCTTCGCAACAGCAATTTCTTGTAGGACCCATACGCGAGAGAACCAGGGCCTTGACAGAAAAAGAGAGACCTCGACTTGAGTCAGGCGTCCAGTGATTTCGTCGCTGGCCTGGCCTCGCTGGAGCAAGGCGAACAGGCGATGCGGATCAACTGGCGTATCTGATTCTGTCCCCAAGTATATCACGACGCGTCGTGCTGCGGCATAGATCGAACTCATTAGAGGAACTTGATGGTTCTTCTCCTCATCGCTTTGTTGGTTGATACACAATGCATCTATCCAGAGGTACCGGTCATGTGAAGGATGCCGTAAATCCCTGAGCGCGGCTTCGCAATTCGCCGTGACCTTGAGCGTACCGCCTGAGGAATACACATTACGTGAGAGTTCAACATCTCCCCAGGTGTATGACAGGGCTTCGAAGGAGGGATGGTCCGCTTCCGCTAGGGTTGTATGGGAAATGTTGCAAACGATGGGATCTTCGCGAGATCTAGCTTCCAGCCGAACGAGTCGGATACTCGTATCGAAAACAAGAGGTTGATATCTGAAACCAGAAGGCACGAGAGATTCCTGGACCAAGGCACCACAGCCGAGACAGTAACGGCCTTCTCCAATCTCGTCGACATCCGGTTTTTTGCATCCACAGCTCGGTGCTGTATCCATTTCGTGGCTTCACGATGGCTCGTCGTGGCTCGCCAAGTCGCATTGAAATTTTCACTAAAAATTTGAGAGCAGCAACAAGGCTGAAAGTTGGAAAAGACACTCGTCTCTCGGCCTATGAATGTCCCACTTCGTCGCATTATATACCGCGTCCTCGTGGGCCTCAGGCAACGATGCATGCACTGCCCCACTCCATGCAGCTGCACATCAGCTTGCTTAGCCTTTGCCATTGACCAATGGAGTGACGCATCTATTTAAAGAGTCAATCTTGGTGCACGACGACTATAGCATTGCGATATCTTACAAGAAAGATACGTTAACTTCATTTTGCCGCAGAACAATGCTATGTACTCATGGACCATATCAACACTAAGTATGTATACACCTAATATCATATCACCCAAACGTACAAGAACGCACCATATATGAAACATCACAACTTACACACTAAACGCTAAACACACACCCGTCGCTCACGCAAAGTTGACATCCGTCCCCGCCCTCACACTCCCTCCCTCCACCACCTCCTCATTTCGATCCCCCTTATGCTTCGCCCCTGTCTCCTTAAACGACGCAACCAGCGCCCTTATCAACGCAACCGTAACCTCCCTCCCCGTATCCAACTCCTCCTGACTCTCGCTCAAATCCGGAACATGCAAAAACGCAACTGGCCTGCCGTCACCCGCCAAATCGTAATAATGCGCGAGCGAGTTGTAGTAGATGAAGCCGCACATGAAATTACCTGCGTCGGGGCTGATACGCACATCGGGTTCATTGAGGGGTATGAATTCAGAGGGGTTGGGGTCCTCGTATCCGAGGTTGACTTTCCACTTGTAGAGCGCGTCGTCGGTGTCGAATCCAGTCTGGAGTTTCGGAGGGAAGAGTTCGTGCGGGAATTTTGCGTCCGCAAGGTCGTCCATGAACCTCTCGCCGTCAACGTCTGGAATGGCGCCGTAGCCTCGTCCATGCGCGCCTTCCTCGAGCGTGTAATACGTCCGTCCAGCAGCGAGTCCGATGTGCAGGATGATGTCTGGCTTGGGGCTCATGGTGTTGGCTGGTGGGAGGAGTCTTGGAACGAGGTTAACCACCTGGTTGTAGGCGACGCGGACGGCTTCATGGTAGACGTGGATGTGGACGGGGGTTGGGTTGTCCTTTGTTGCTGGGAGGAGGGCGGGGAGCGTGGAGGCGATTTCCCATGATGAGTTGTTGGGGAGCTGTTGCAGAAAGGGCTGTACTGGGTATTAGACGGCTCCGAGATTCTGAGGTCGTACAGAAGAGGACATTCAATGAGGGATGAAGGTTACGAATAAAATAAGGAAACACGACACTAAGAGACTTCACAACACGTGATGGAATGTCATCGCGATACCTCAGAGCACACGAGCATGTTCATCTGAGACACAAGAGAACAAAGACGCCACAAAAGGAACAAATTCTACTTACACCAAAGCCAGTGACCAGCACCGTCACCGGCTTCTCACCCTGTTTCTGTGGAGGCTGTGGCTGCGCCGTCGACCACGCTCTCGGCATGTTCCGATATATAATATAATGCAGCTACGCTATTGCTGCATGGAGGTGTGTAATTGCTATAAAGACGGAAGACGTTAGTTGCTATCTAAGAATGAGCAGGAGACGATTCGACAGGGTGGCAGAAGAGCCCGTCATATGCGTATGCGTAATGAAGCATGACGTCGGGACTACATATGCGAGCCCAATGCCGCCGATGCGATGACGACGGGTACCTTGCAGCGACATCATCTGACTAACGCACGGACTTGGAGTGAAGAGCTTACCTTCAGCTTCAAGATGGGTATTCGGTGTGGACGTTGTCTTATAATATGAAGAGAAGAGCAAAGCGCTCTGGAGGTCAGCGCATCAGATGTATCCACCCGAGACTCGGTCAAGCTGCCCTATCAGCCGACTGCCAAAACTGCCCTACCTCGCCATCCTTTCCTAGGTTTGCTGGGCAGCACGCGTCGGGCGCAAAGATCGGGCGATTGCTGATTCAGCTACCACTTTGAAAGTACTTTCTGACGATGCATGCCACTTGGACGATTTGAACCGCTTGTTCGCATCGACACCCAGCCGCATCGTCCGATCTATGACGGAATATTTGGCGGTTCGACACGAATTGCCTCAACAACGATGGGATCGGTTCGGCTTCTAACCGAGTTACGTCCATGACTCGCGGACCGATGCCCCGCTTGGTGGGGTCAGCGTTAGCATCGAGCTCTTCGGAACTTTGCTCGGTACTCTTGCCATCAACAACATGGCCTCTCCGACTATGCATTCGCACGCCGTGGACGCGTTGAAGCCCCGAGAAATCGCGGAATCGGTTCCGTACGATTGATCATAGTGTTGCCAGCTGGTCAGAAAGGTGTGTCGCACCCTTTTCTTGGGTCTTCGAGCCTTCATAGCTGTCGGATGTGGGTGTCGTCGCACGCTGGCATCGGAACGGACGGTTGTCGCGCGCGCTGACAACAACGCATATAGTGCCACAGCTCCTCATTGTCTGGCGATAAAAGCCTCAAGCCCTCGAGAATCGCTCCACAAACACCTCTATCTTCCTCTGCAATGGCATCCCCTTCCAAGCCTTACTCCCTCGCAATCGTAGGCGGGGGCATCTCGGGCCTCGTCCTCGCAATCGCCCTCCTTGAACAGGGCATCAAACCCACCATCTACGAAGCCGCGCAGCACTTCAGCGAGATAGGTGCCGGTGTCGCTCTCGGTCCCAATGCCGTGCGCGCAATGAGCATGATGTCGCCCAAAATCGAAGACGCCTTCAATATCTGCAAGACACACAATCTCTCCCCGGGGATGGAGAACACCTGGTTCACCATCAGGATCGGCGATGCGCGAAAGGCGGGTAAGGATGGCTTCGTGAAGCCGGGGGTGAAGATCGGCGATGCGTGGTTCGATGTCAAGTTCAGTAAGAACGAGAATCGTGGTGGTGTGTATCGGGCGCATTTCCTCGACGAATTGGTGAAACATGTTCCAGACGAGATTGCGCATTTCGGCAAGAAGCTTGTAGACGTTGGGGAAGCGGATAATGGAGACGTAATACTGAATTTCGCAGATGGGAGCACAGCGCAGCATACTGCTGTCATTGGCTGCGATGGCATCAAGAGCCGGACGAGAGCGATCGTGTTAGGCCAGGGTGATCCAGCTACCAAAGCTGTTTTCTCAGGCAAGTATGCGTATAGAGGACTGATACCGATGGATGAAGCTGTCGAGCTGGTTGGAGAAGAGGAAGCGAAGAATAGCCAGATGTATTTTGGCTACCACGGCCACGTCTTGACTTTTCCCGTTCAGAAAGGCAAGACGATGAACGGTAAGCTCTGCGACTGCCCTAAGCATCTGCCTTCATCTGACACATCGTGCAGTCGTAGCATTTGCCTCCTCCGAGGAGTGGAAAGATGAGAAATGGGTTGTCACAACCTCGAAACAAGATATGGTGGACGACTTCGCCGAGTGGGGTCCTACAGTCAAAGCCATCATCAACGCCATGCAGAAGCCGGATATTTGGGCTCTCTTCTACCACCCACCTGCGCGAACATACTATAAGGACCGTATATGCTTGGTCGGGGACGCTGCGCACGCCACGACCCCACATCAAGGTGCTGGCGCGGGCATGTGCATAGAAGATGCTGCTATATTGAGCGCAGTCCTCAAGGAGGCGAATGACATCGAAGGCCTGAAGAAGGCCTTTGCAGCATACGATGAGGTGCGCAGACCGCGGACACAGAAAAATGTCGTGACGAGCAAAGAGGCTGGCATGTTGTACGATTTCGAGCTCGAAGGCGACGATCTAGACAAAATTGAGGAGAACGATAGGAATAGGATGTATTGGATCTGGGACGAAGATCTCGACGCCGAGGTCGAGCAAGCTAGGAAACTGTATTTTGGGGAGAAGTCGTCAAAGATATAAGGAAATGAAATCAGTCGATGACATCGTCCCGCAATGCCCATATGCCTTTGAAAACCTCGTCCGTCTTGCTGCGTATAGCTTCGTGGTAGAATGCATTCGTGATGAATGTCTTAGTACCCTTGATCTTCTTCGCAGTCTCTATGCTGAGATCGAAGTCGACGTACATGTCGTCGTAGAAAGCAGCAGCATACACGGGCACCTCGTTCTTCGCCAGCTGTTCTTCGTCGTATAGCTTCGGCCAGTCTTTGAACTCTGCAAGAGAGTACGCGACCTCTTTCAGCTTCTTCAACTCTGGGTAGGAGTCAAACATGAATGGATAAATCATCTCCCCCGTGAAGTAGATTGGTTTATCGCTGTTCAGAGATTCCTGTATAGAGAAATGCGGGTATTTTTGGAGAATACGCTCAGCAGACCAGTTCGTTGCTTCTCCCTGGGCATAGCATGGTTCGTGTAGCAGCGAGTAGATCACATTCGAGTCAAAAGGCTGTTGACCCTCGATTGCCAGTACCGTTGGTCTGGTGAGATGACCAAATTGCGTGAGGTCTGTGTCGGCGCGTAAGACGATCTCATGGACAGAATCAATACCGCCATGGAATCCAAAGCTGATACCGAGTTGAAGGAAGCGGCGTGCTGGCAGGTAGCCCTCGCCACCTTGAACACGAACCGTCTCGTCCCCGAAGCGTTGGAGGAGCTTGACGACGCGCTTCACTCGCTCCACATCCTCTGGATACTTGGCGTAGTACTTCTCGTTCCTCTCCGCCACCCTTCGATAAAGTTTCTCATACACCTCATCCGGCCCATTTTTCAACGGTGGCAGGCCTCCGAAAAGGAAAGCCTCCTTCAGCCCTTCAGGATAGAAAGACAAGTAGTTAGTAGAACAGAACCCACCAAAGCTCTGACCCATAATACTCCATTTCTTCTTTCCCTCCGGATACTCTGCCGTCAGCGCTTTACGAATAGCCTCGCAGTCTTTCACGATGCTGTCGGCGCGGAAGCTCTTCAAATAGTCCGTCTGCACTTTCTCGTCGCCTCGGAGCTGCAGACTACTCTGACTGATTGCAGTGCTTAGGCCTGTGCCTCGTTGATCTAAGAACAGGACTTGGTAGCCCTTGTCGAGGAGAGGTTGCGTCCATGCATTGCTCTGTGGGCTGCGACATTCGAAACCAGGTCCACCTTGGAGGTAAAGAAGCCACGGTAATTGGCTTTTCTTCGGGTCCTCAGAGCCGCTGTAGTCCGCGGGTTTCTCAGCCTTGCGAGCTGAGCGCGCGAAGAGCTGGATGGTGCCTGATGAGGGGTTGCTGTAGTCACGGGGCACCTGAAAGAAGTGCTCTGTGATCTTGAGCTTGCCTAGAACACATCAATGGGGGCTAGTTTGAGCTTGTAGGAGACCGGTGGTACCTGGGATTATATGAGTCCTTTGCTCAAGAATTTTGGCTGCTGAGATCATTTTGGCAGTTGTTGATGATGAAGGGGTCCAAGAGCTTGCGCTACGAGCTACCTCGATTTATACCTGAAAGTGAGAGCTTCGGAGAATGATGAGGGCGCGGGATTGAGCACAAAGGTGAGGAAGAGGGCGCCGAGATGAGGCTGTAAGATGTCTCTATACTGAGCGATAGAGACTGTTACTTCTGGGCTTTGGACGAATAGGTCCTGTATTCCGGGGAACGCCAAACAGATGTTCGATTATCCACCTGTAATTAGGATCAGGTCTTCTCTCGTCTGATCGTTGGTCTGAAGCTGGATGGGTGCTCGCAGCTGCGCCGTCAGTGAATGTTAGCCATAAGATGCACTAGCGCGCCTGCTCCTTAGGGCTTGCCCCGCTCCGAATGTGGAAGGCATAAGCCATGCGTGCACACGATTGCGCATTTCTTCAACACCACAATCGCTGCAGGCCAGTTGTTGCTGGATCTAGGAATCTTAGGCTCTTGCAGTTCTCTACCGCCTGTACGTCCTTCACAGGGATGCCTTCTGAACGATAAGCAAGGAAATCACGACACCGAAAATTCTGTGCGTGAAGCGAAACTTTCACCATCGTCCTTTAGAGCAACCTTAAGAGCTAGGAAAATGGCGAAAGACAAAAAAGCCAAGGGAGACAAAAAAGCTACTAAAGCTGCCAAAGCCGCCAAGCAGGAAAAGAAGGCGGGCAAGAAAGAGAAGAAGCTAGCCACGAAGAACAAGGACGTTGATTCCGACGAGGAGTCCGTAGATCTCGATGATGTCCTAGCCCAGTATGCAAAAGAGCAAGAACAGTACCATGCAATTACAGAGGTGACTTGCGACCCGCCATCTGCAAGGACGTCGAGCACATTACTAGCACATCCAGCAAATGAGAACGAGCTGTTTCATTTCGGCGGAGAGCATTTCAACGGTGCAACGGCACGCTTCTTCAACGATTTGATGATCTATAACGTCAAAAAAGACGAGTGGAAGAAGGTCACATCTCCCAACTCTCCACTGCCGAGGTCAGGACATGCTTGGTGTAGAGGTGGGAACACTAAGGACATCTACCTGTTCGGCGGCGAGTTCAGCTCGCCTAAGCAAGGCACATTCTATCATTACAACGACTTCTGGCGGCTTGAACCAACTACGAGGGAATGGACACGAGTAGAAGGAAAGAGCAAAGCCGCAGGGCCTCCAGCACGAAGCGGGCATCGTATGGTGGGTTTCAAACAATACATTGTCGTTTTTGGGGGCTTCCAAGATACGAGCGCAACTACTAAGTATCTGAACGACATTTGGATATACGATTGCACAACATTTGCATGGCATGCGCCGAAGTTGGCATCGGCCCGAGCAATACCAGATGCTAGGTCGAGCTTCACCTTCCTTCCGCACGAACAGGGCGCGGTTCTGTATGGTGGATACTCGCGCGTTAAAGCTGCTGCAGCAGTCAACAAGCAGCAACAGCAAGCGCGAGGGAAAAAAGGCGGTGGTGGTGGTGCAGGTGCATCGCGAATGGTGCTAAAGCCGAAGGTCCACGAAGATACCTGGTTTCTTCGCATCACGCCCCCTGCGTCAGATGCACCTTTGGGCACATTACCAACAGTTTCTTGGGAACGGCGTAAAAGACCGGCAAACCCACCGAACCCACCTCGAGCAGGAGCTACGATGACTTTTCACAAAGGTAGAGGCATCATGTTCGGTGGGGTTCACGACGTTGAAGACAGCGAGGAAGCTATAGATTCCGAATTCTTCAATCAGCTCTTCGTATGGAACATCGAGCGTAATCGCTACATGCCGCTTACACTTCGTCGACCGAAAGCGAATGCCAACAAGCGCGCAGCACAGCAGGGTAACTTGAGCCGGCGAGAGCGAGCGAAGGCCGACGAAGAGGAGCTACTCGCCAACCTCAAAGCGCTGGAGATGAAAGCTGGTGGAGGTGATGCGACTTCAGACGATATAGAAGCGCCTCCAAAGCCGGAAGAGGAGGAGGATGACAAGATGGCAGAGAAGCCACGAATTTTCGAATTCCCACATCCTCGTTTCAATGCAGCGCTCGCCGTACAGGCCGACACGCTCTACATCTACGGCGGCACTTTCGAGAAGGGTGATCGCGAATTCACCTTCGATGAGCTGTGGTCCGTCAACCTCAACCACCTCGACGGCGTCGCAGAAATCTTCAAGCGCGACCTCGAAGACTGGCAAGGCAGTGAAGACGAACCAGACTCGGACGAGGAAGATGATGACGGCGAAGAGGAGGAAGATGATGATGAGGATGATGATGACAAATCTGAAGTCGCTTTCGTATCTACAGCTCCCACAGGCATTCCAAGCACTCCCAAAACAGTCCCAGAAGAAGACGTAGGAACCACCGAAGAGATCTCCGCGCTCACGGACACTCTTCCTCACCCTCGTCCCTTTGAATCTCTACGCGACTTCTACGCCAGAACAAGCGAGCAATGGCAAAACCTAGTCCTCGAAGAGCTAAGTACCAAAGGACAAGGTGTGCAGAAGTCGCCAAAGGAGATCAAGAAAGTGGCTTTCGGCCAAGCAGAGGAGAAATGGTGGGATTGCCGCGAAGAAATTAGAGTGCTGGAGGACGAGCAAGAAGCCGCAGGAATTGGTGAAGTGGTCAGTTTGGCGGATAAACAGGCTGCTGGCGAGGGCGCCGGTGGGGTCGGGAGGAGAAGGTAAAAGGTGAAGAGGTGATCGAGATACTCCAGAGCGTTGAGTCAGTATTCTAGATATACAAAGCTTTTAGTTGCCGTGGGTGTTACCATAATGTCTCTCTCGTTGGTATTGTCGGTTCCGTGGAACGTGTAAAAGTAAAGTAGTATGTTGAGTTGGTGACGTACAGCGATAACCATTAGCAGATACTGGACTAAGCTAGCTTATCTAACAGCTTTATGGCTAATTATACGGTAGTAGTGCGGATTTTCATGGGTGCTGCTGGCTAGCTAATAAGCTTGTCTACTTGTACGTGACACTAGGTAGGTAGGTAAGACACACAGTACCATGGGATGCGTACAGAGACTCTGATGTTTTCTGTTAGAGAAACCGACATGTGGTAGTAGTTCAGGGCCGCTAACACAGTACGGAACTTTGGTCCGGCATCCACTGGTCCAGAGCCACAGACAGACATATGGATTGGGAAGTTTTAAGCAACCCATTAGAGGGCAACCTTAGGAGGTACCACATAGCGTACCCTTTTTGAGGAGATTGCTAATATTTTCCCTCGACTTGCTTTCGTCCTACAGCTTCGTCCGCGAACATCTAATTTGAGAATGCAACACTTCCGCCCCACAGCGTCAGGTCCTCAAGATCCTCCACCTCGGTACATCTCACCATGCGAAGACAACACCGAGCAAGGACAATCTCCTAGCCGGACGCTCTTCACATCGCCCAGGCATAAGGAAGAGCAGCTCCGCAAATTTCTTCTTGAAGTCATTTCTTTCACTTTCGATCTCGATGGCGATAAACTCAAGACGGTTCTCGACTCCTCTACTGATAGCACGAAGAATCCCAGCACCAACAACTCGTCAATCCTGTCCGAAGAAGAACAAGAAGCGCTACTCCACCTCTCGACAACCATCAACAACCTCCGCCATAAATGTTTGAAGAACCAGTGGCTCACGACCCTCCGAAAAGATCGCGAGTACGTTATCAGTACAGTGATAGAGCCTGCCAGCTCTCTAAATACGCACGAAGTATACGCACTCGACATCCTCAGTACGTACGCAGACCATCGATGCCAGCCAGCCCTCCAAAAATACACGTTATTCAACCACTGGAAGAGGCCGTACAAGAACTGGTTGAAGAATCTGGGCATCGGGGACTTGGAACTACAATGGACGATCGCAAGTCATGCTATAATCGTGGAGGAGATAGCACCAAATGACGCTGTCCGTCAGCTGTTCGGAGAAGCGATTGAAGAGTTTCAGCGTGTTAAGAAATTGAAAGGTAGAGGGCTGTCTTACCCACGCCCTATCAGAAAGGGTTTCTTGGACTTGAAGATTGCCTTAGGGTAATAGGGTGGTAGCAGTTCAATTTCGGGCTGCAGAATAAAGCGCAACTTATGCACTCGATGTCTTTATCTTCGTCTAATGGGGTGATGTGGTTTAGACTTTTGATGATGCAAAGCTAAAGCTGAAGCAGTTCAGGGTCAGCAAATCACTCTAAGAGAAATCCTCACCATCGACATGGGCACCTTTGATACTACTATAGTTGTCTCCAATGTGGTAGCGGCTTTCTAGTAGAAACTTTCCTCCCTGTCTTAAAAGATATCCAAACTCGCCCAAAGCTGTCGCAGCATCCAGATCTCAGCGAAGGTGACCAGCAGGCCTGATACCGTAACAGACTCAGTTAAATTATCCATTCTCGTCAGCATCAACTCTCTTCAGCACCAGCTCTCTTCATCTCTTGAGCATCGGACTTTTTCATTTATCATCAGTCCTCTGTATTCAGCCTTCCTCCAATCTCGGCCATCCCCGTAGTCACGTCTCATCGCTGGACAGTCATTAACGGGCGGGCACCGAAGACCATAATCAACAGCTACCGATGAAACTCTGGTATAATCTCCGTCTCACGGACCCTTTTTTGGCTACCGAAGACAAGCAGGAGTCTCAATGCCACGTTGATATTCACTCTGTCGCATTGTTTATCTTGATACCAGGACTCATCCCATATCCGCTAACAGCCTATCTACACACCATCAGCGAGCTTCGTCTTCCCTCCATCGGCCGTCAGCCTCTCCCTCGTTCTGAACCTCACTCTACCCTGTGCCATCTTGACAACCTTCCCATCCACCATATCGACAGCCGCACCAGCACAAAAGAGCAGAGACTCGCCGAGCTTCAATCGAACGATCTGCTCCAGCGTCGCTTTATCGTGGCTGCTTCCCTCCACATCACCCTCGTTGCCACTACCCAGATACAGGCCAGCAATATGTTTCTTCAGCACCGCGAACCACGCCGGGCTGGTGCACCGATGCACCATCGTAATACTACACAGATCCAGGAGTGCCTCGTTGATTCCAGGCTCCTGCGTAGCGATAACGACTCGCGTGCCCACATGCCGCTGTTCTCGGATCGTCGTGAGCAGTCTATCCGTGAAATCGGATACACCAGCACTCGCATTGTTCATGTACTTATGCGCTTCATCGAGAGCCACGATCTTGCCGCATTTTGTCTGCGTCTGCGTCTGCGAGATGAAGATGGAGAGACAAATGTTGAACAGAGCGCAGGCGAAGTCCACATCGACGAGAGGATCCGTGAGGTCGACGATGGTCAACGTGCCTGGTTCACTGCATAGAATGTTCGGTCCGGATTGTGAGTTGAACAGGCTCTTGGTCACAGAGTTGTGGAGGAAGGATTCTAGAAGGTCGATTCGCATGGTCAGGGGACCCGTTTGTTTGTCTAAGAACTGCTTGGCTTGGAGTTTAGTTTTGAAGTCGCGGTAGGAGAACCTGCCTGTTCCTCCGTTGGCGACAGCCATGTCTCGTAGGATTTTGAAGATGACCTAAGCCCGTGTTAGCATTATGTTTATGCTGTTATGCCGCAAGGAAATCTAACCTGCATGTATAGTGGCATGTCGTTTTCTTTGCCGACAGCCATAAGCGTCTTCATTCGATCGATATTCAAATGCTCGGACCGGAGTTGTAGTTTCTCAACAGTGATTTTGCCGCCGTACTGCTGGGCCATGTTTTCGTATTGCTTTTTAAGTTCGCCGTAGTAGCTCGGGCTGACAAGAACAGTTGTCGGGACCTTGGTGCACAGGTACGCTGCTTCGCACACACCGCTGCTTTGGCAATTGTCGTAGTGAAAGACGAGTCCAGCAAGCGGCTTGGGATTCTTACCAATTGCTTCGTTTTGGAGCAAGCAGTTCTCAAGCATGCAAGACAGAGCGTGTGACTTTCCGGAACCCTGAGAGCCGCAAAGGAAGGCCGACCATGGTGCATTCGTATTGAGCAAGACTGGTTTGCGCACAGTATTGTTCTTCTTGGACAGGACTTGGCCGAACACGGCATATTGCTCGAGCCCAGTCTCAAGACCATTCTTGGAAAGCTCCTGCTTCACATTCCACCAGACGAGGGGTGCCATGTTGAACTCTTCTTCGTGGCGCTTGGAAGCGGACTGTGCATCCGAGACTTCTGCATGGCTGGGTATGAGGAGGCCCTGGTATCTCGCGAGTTCTAAGTCGGTGGCTTGGTCTAAAGGTTGTGAGGGAACGGGACTGTTCATCGACATGTGTGAGAAGTGAGCGTCAAAAGTCGCGCCACTGTCATCGCTACTCTCGGCTGTGGGGTTCTGGCTTGGAGGTGATCCCATGTTCGGATGATTCTGTCGATAAGTATGGGTAAAGGTAAGGAAAGGGAACGTATGTTAAGAGGCGTCGCATCGTTGATATATATATTCCCATTGTCGACTGAGACAAGGGAGCAAACATTGTCTTAGACCTTGTTTGGACCAGAAGTGACGAGAAAGCGCATGACCCATGTGGTCAAATGTTCAAACATGTCCATGCAAGAACACTGGGAGAGAGGCTGGGACGTGGTGACGCTAGAGACGACCGCTCTGGAACCCCGGGATCTCCGTCTCTACGGCCTTCTTGACCTGCTCCTCCAGCGTCTCCAACGGCGGATCCCCAATCTTCCCATTGTCTCTCGTCTCATACAGCGTCCCCCCCTCCGTCCATATCCTCCTCAGCGTAAACACCGTCGCTATCGGGCTCTTCTCCTCCCAGGCCTTCTTCTCAGCCTTCTTCAGATCCTCCAGACTAGTATACGACACGTCCCATTTGCTGCCGGTCTGCTTCTCAAACTCAGAGAGGATCTCGTGAGGCGTCGCGGTAAACGAGTTGACCTTCAGCGTGCGGACAGGCTCTGTCTGCGGCGTCTTGAGCGCAGCGACGAGCAGCTTCCCGACATCGCCCATTGTTGTGAAGCTCACTGGATCATCGCCTGTGCCGCAGAGCACAGCGTTCTTCTCCTTGACATCGAAGGTGCCCGCCTGGGGAGCGATTGCTAGCTTGCCAATGTACAGGTCTGAGTACGGGCCCGTTACGAGGTAGGTGATGTTCAGCTTCTTGATGTTCTCGCGGATGTGCTTGCGCACTTTCAGCTTGAGCTGGTGTGGCGGCTCGTTCGGTGACTCTGGGCCATATTCGATGTCTGTTCCGTATTCGGACGGGTAGAAGGTGTGGATGGAAGGAGCGGCTTCGGCGATGTCGAGGAGGGGGATCTGGGTGAGGATCACGTTGCGGCCGAGCGCTGAGATGACCGTGTCGTAGTCTACATGATGTTATCAGTCTTAGATCGACTTCTGACAGCTCCTGAACGAGCTATTCGATTGCTCGACAGCTGCGCCGAGCGTTGCAGGTGTTGACTTTGACATCCGTAGAGGACGAGCCAGCCATCAAGCCGCTCGCTATGGCGGGGCAGACGTACCTGCGAACGCCTTCTTGACGTCCTCTTCGCTGTTCACGTCCCCAAGCACAACCTGCACGCCTTCGGCTTTCAAGGCATCCAGCTTCTCCTTCTTGCTCTCCGCTGTGCCAGGCGACGTGAAAATTGCAATCTTCTCGAAGTCTGCCTTTGCGTCGACCAGCGCCTTCACAATGTCCTTGCCAATGACGCCCGTCGCGCCGAACAGCAGCACTTTCTTGGGAATCGGGGAGTCGCTCATGTTGACCGTCTAGGGCTGTGCTAATGCCTGTACGACGATGATCACACTATCCTGATATCCTCCTCCGACTTCGAAAGTCTCAATCGAGTGAGTTGATGGAGCAACGCGTCGATGCCGGACACGCGTGCGATGGCGGGGATGTCCTCGATGCGGGGCTTCTTCGAGCGCAGATGTCCGATTGCGACGCCTGAACTGCTGGTCAGGGTCCACCACTCTTTGAGACCGGTGATGTGATACTCGGAGAGTCGGCTTTCTGTAGCAAGGAATGGGGTTTAAGTATTCATCTCTGCTGTTTCGTTGCATCTGCTTTCTCTAGTTCATCATCAAGCCCCTCAATTGCGAGATACACCACGCCCTTCCGTTCGATCCGTGACCTGCCCGCATCACGCTCTTCCGAATACGGTAACCCTTGAAGAGCAATAGAAAGCAAAATGGGCAAAATCGTAGCTGGTGTTGGGCTTTCGCACGCTCCTGGTAAGTCCGTCGTACGACAGTTCGCACGAGGCTCCCCCTAACATCTACATCAGGTGCCATCGGCTTTCCAGAAACCGCACCACCACACCAGCGAGAATCCA
This sequence comes from Lophiotrema nucula, assembly GCA_010015825.1. NCBI lineage: Eukaryota > Fungi > Ascomycota > Dothideomycetes > Pleosporales > Lophiotremataceae > Lophiotrema > Lophiotrema nucula. The sequence continues at coordinate 50,580 of ML977368.1, forward strand.
CCGAGAAAGCGACCCGCGATCTCGGCATCACCCTCGAAGAAGCAAAGCCAGATGTCATCTTCGCCTTCCTGGACGACCATTTCGAGAACTTCTACCGCAATCACATGCCCACAATCGCCGTCTCCATCGCAGACTACCATGAAGGCCCAGCAGACCAATGGATGGAGCCCCTGCACATCCACAAGAAGACCAAATTCCCCGGAAACCCCAAAGTCGCTGAACACCTCATCAACAGCCTCGTAGACCAAGGTTTCGACGTCTCAAGGACAGGGTCTGTCGAGTATGGAAATAACTTATTGATGCCGTGGGTCCTGATGAAAACCGATCTTCCAAATGTCTCAATCGTCCCCATCTTCCTCAATGTCTTCACACCTCCCCTCATGCGATACTCCCGCGCCTACGCCCTCGGAGAAGCATGTCGCAAAGCTGCAGAATCGCTCCCAGACTCGACCCGCGTAGCCTTCCTCTGCACAGGCGGCCTGTCCCACTGGCCACCCTACTGGTCCCCCACCCAAGCCGGCGACCCGCCCTCAGACCCCTTCCTCGCGCTCATGAAACGCTACCAGACAGAGGGCAAATCCGTCCTCAAAGAGCACCCTGACCTGTTCGAGAAGTTCGACGACTACGAGATCGAGATGGCGAAGAAGAACGAGTATCCGCTGAACTCGAAACATCCTTTAGTCAACAACGAGTGGGACTTGAAGTTTCTAGACTATTTCTGTAAGGGCGATACGGCGTGGTTGAAGAGTCTCACGTACGAGGAAGTCGAAGAGGAGGCTGGGCATGGGGGCCATGAAGTGCTGAATTGGGTCGCGTTGAGTGGGGCTATGGGAGGAAGCCGCGCGAAGCTGTTGCTATATGAGCCGGTTATTGAGTGGATTTGTGGCATGAGCTATGTCGATTTTGAGGTGCTGGAAAAGGGTGTGAATGGGCATACTAATGGTGCGACGAATGGCACGAACGGGGTTCATTAGATGTTTGTGTACAGTTCCTTGATTGGGTCGCTGGTGTTTTGATGGCAAGGGGTTCTTAGTTTTTTTTCTTCGACAAACATACACCAATAGTTAAGTCCTGTACTTGTGTGATGGGGGTTGCACACGGTCCTTCAGTACTGTTCTGACATTTGTGCATAATGGCTCTCGTGGCTCCTTCGGCTGGAATATGCCCCTCCAATTCTGTCTTGAAAACGTCTCTCGCACTAAATAACTTTCCATATTGCCTGCAGAAACGATTATCTGCATCTATCGAAGGCTTGACTGGACCGGTCAATATCATTCCAGCAGCCATCACACTGCACCTCCCGAATCACGCACAAAAGCACGCAACACTCCCGCTGAGTTCCGAATCGAATCAATTGAATGCAGCGTACCCACACCAACATTCCGCCCTCAAAAACTACTAACTACACCCTACAGCGGTTCCACCCCCCTCCCAAGAAACGTGCTCTCCCCAAACTCCCTCCTCTCCGCAACCTGAAAAAGCGGCAACCCCATAAAATACCCACCACTCGCCTTCCCCAGCGCCTCCCACGTACTCCTTGCCTCAACCACGCCAATCTCGACCAGCGGCTTCCCGCTCCCGGCTAAACTCGCATCGGCCAAAAGCTGCACCTCGCAACAGCTCTCCAGCAGCACGAACCACGCGACACACGCCTCGATACTCGGCGCTACGGTCAACAAGCCGTGGTTACCTAGAAGTGCTGCTTTGCGATTGCCAAGAGTGGAAGCGATAGCTTTGCCTTCTTCAGCGGCGAGCACGACGCCGGCGAAGTTGGAGTAGAGCACGTGGTCGTTGTAGAAGACGCAGGAGTCTTGAGTCAAGGGCTGGAGGGTGCGGCCTGTTGCGCAGAAGGCGCGGCCGTATTTCGTGTGTGAGTGTGCTGCGCAGAGGACGTCTGGGCGGGCGGCGTGGATTTGTGCGTGGATGGCGTATGCAGCTACTCTATATCAGTATCCACATGCCATGTGTAGTTGAACTTGGGGGCTTGGTGAGATGTTACCATAGTTTAGTCTCCGATTCTTGCCGCCGTCAACGACGACGCCTTCGTGGTTCACGCGTATCAAGTTCTCGTCTCTGATCAAGCTGAAATGCATGCCGAAAGGGTTCACCCAGAAGCTTGTCGGATCTACGGGGTCGCGGACTGTGATGTGGCCTGCGACGCCTTCTGCGAAGCCGAACTGAGCGAAGATGCGGAAGGCGAGTGCGAGGCGGTGTTTTAGGTATTTCCGCTCTTCGTACTTGTCCTCGAATGTGGGTGGTGAGGTCGTTTCATCTTGTATGAATGCCAGTGATGGATCGCCTGAAGCGTGTTCGGCGTTGTCTTTCAGAGCCTTCGTTGATGGGATGGTGGGCGGTGAGATAGCTGAGGGCGCCATTGTGGTTGAGTGGGTATCGGTTGATCGAATGCTGAAGGTCGATGATGCCAGTCTGTTGTTTGGACAGGGCTGTGGGTAGTTCACGTGTGCAACGTTACGGTTTGGTGTCGCCTGTTCCTAGTTCCAACAATGCAGTGCTCCGGCCACCTGAATGCGATATATGTCAGTCCTATTGGCAATTGCTTAGTTCGGTAGGGTGTAGCCATGGGTCCGCTGGGATGTCCTACTGCCCCGCAGTTGGCCTGATAAGGGTGGCGGCGCTGATATCCGATCTAGTCCCATCCTAGTCACGTGTAGTCACTCGTCCCTAGCAGCGGTGCCAGGTGGCCCGGATGGCTATCTCTTGTGGATGAGATCGATTCGAGCCTCATAATCATCGCTGTGTTGGACATATCGTTTACCCATACATGAAGATGTATCAAAAGATCAAGCCCAAATCGTCAAAACCGAGATTGTGATCGAAGAAGTCAACGTTGGGCGTGAAATCCACGTCTGCGCCGTTCGTAACATTCGTGGGCATGCCATCAAAGCCAAGAAGATCTTGATCAAAGTTGAAAAGGCTAAAGTCGAACGGAGAGTTTTCTTCAGTGAGCGTCCGACCAAACCGCAGCTTCTCAAGGTGTGCTGGACCGGGGTAGAGGAGACGAGTGAGTTCAGCATCTTGTGATGTTCCAAAATGCTCCTGTGGGTCTTTCGAGGGCGAGAAAACCGCCTCGAGCAGCGACCCTAGGAGCCTCTCGTAGACACCAGCATAGTTTGACACCTCGGACCATCCCTGGGAAGCGATCGCAAGAAAGTTAGCGGTGAACAGTTTGGACATCTCGAAGATCGAGCCAGCGTTGAACTTCTGAGAAATCGTAGCACAAGCGTGTCGGAGGCAGAAGAGCAATACGATCGCTGATTCGAGCGTGTGATGTGCCGATATCCAAGGTCTGCGGAAGAAACCATTGAGTATGTGATCCTTGTGGCTTCGAGCTGATGACGCCGCGGCTTCGAATGCATTGAGGAGACTTTGCTGGGACGGCATCGGAGTCCGTGGGGACGGCCGATGGAGAAGCATGAGACCACGAGAGAGGGCGAACTCGACCAGTTCGTTATTGCCGGCTTCGGTGCAGGATTCTTCGTACCAACCTCGGAGCTTCCCTTCCATCCCAGCAACCCAAGCTTCCCACGTTACTCCCTCGCCGAGTGCCTCACCTTGGAAGTGTACCTGTACCATCTCTGAAAGCAGTTGATGATAGTAAATGACACCAAGAGAGGGTAACCTGGGGTCAGATTCTGCATAAGCAGACGGGAAGTGAGTATTGATAGCAGCATCCGGAATGGACAAAGGCCTTTGCAGAGCGGAACAGATGCTGCGATCCATGCAATAAGCACTCCAGAACAATCTGCGACGAAGTTCAGTTGTCATCGCATCCTGAGCAGCCAATTCTAGGGACTCGCGATGTAGACCTAGTTCGAGACAGGAGCGCATGACCGCCCCGGACAAAATCCATACATTGGCGGCTCGGGGATTGATGGTCGCATACAATAGCATTAGGAGGTTCAGCTGGAGACCGGCGAGGTCGGACGGGACCGTCATTTCGCTTGAAAAGTGCTTGCTGCCTTCCTCGAAAAGTGATGCCGAGAGGGTCATGCAACGAGACTCGTGTCCTCCCTTGGTGCTTCCCAACGTAACAGAGATGGCTAGGATGAGATACAGGATCAGAAGGTCGTAGCTCGGTCCTATTGGATTGAGTTCTGGAGATATCGAGTCCTCCAATTGCTGGGCATGCAGAGCAGCCTGTACTCTTTTCATCGTGTCAAGTAGCGCATTCTCATGAAAGAACGGGTATTGTGGAAGCACTTTCTGAGCATATTTTTGCGTGAGCGAAAGTACGATCTCTGAAGGCATGCTCTTCAGCACACGGTTCTCGATGACACGCTTCGCGGGAGGGATCGACAGAGCAGCCCTGTATCCAAGGCTTCGCGTGATGTCGTTCGATATGGATGACTGTACGACAGCAGAAGCAGATGAGGGAGTCAGACCCATGCGAACGCGCGACACAAGATCAGTCAAACCAGGTCCCTGTGGTAGAGTTGCTGATATCATCGACTGGATTGGCCGACTTAAGATAATTGACTGTGTCAATGGGTCAAGTGGTTGGACGGGCGAAGCGGCTGGAAGTTCCTTCAGCTCTTGGAGACAGCCTGGAGAGTGCCCAGAAGAGGCCGCCAATTCATGAATGATTGAGGGGCACTCACGTTCCCCATGTATGCTGGAGGTCCCAATTGTCTGTGGGCGCAGCTCATTGAAGTCGGGTATCTCATCCTCATTCGCCTCGCCGGATGGCAGCTGCAACAGGATGTCAGCACCATTGAGGGCATCGAGGTGACCTGCCTGGGCGAGTTCCGTCTCAAGACGGGCAATCTCATATTCGAGGTGTCGCACAACGGAACGAGGCACTTCGGCAGAGGAAGCAGTGACACTGAAGCCAGTGCATTCTGTCTTTGCCGCGGTGCATTGGCTACAAGATGGGAGTCTTCGATCACACTTGCATCAGGTCAGCCTCCACGTTCAAATGTCTGTTGGGGCGTATGAAAACATGCTAACGCAGTAGAAAGGACTGATACGCACACGCAGTTCACAGACACGGGAGAGAACAATACACTCACCTTCGTCTTCCGCTTGCGACAGCGTGAACAGCTTAGAACGCTGCGCTGGCACTCGCTGCTCATGGCAACAGCTTCGGACATTGGCGCCTCCCTCTCGCTTCGCCGGAGATGCTCCCAGTGAAAAGGAAACTGAACATTGTCGGGCCATCTTTCCATCGGAGACGCGAGTCCGCTCCATGGCGCTGATCCAGGTGTAGCTTGCTCACTATCTATGCCGATAGTCGGCCACCATGGGAAGCGCACATCTCCGGCGCAATCCCAGAGTCCCTATCGCTCGAACCTAGTTGCATGGTGGAAGTCGAGAATGCGCGATACGGGCTGTCAAGCGCGATCGATGCTTCGTTGCATACCCGTGTTCCAAGGTTCGAGATGCTGGATGAGCTTCGACTTACGTAAGGTCCACCGCGGGAGTTGGGACGGGAAGCCGCGATCCATCAATGGGCATGATGTCCAGACAGCATCCACCACTCGTGAAGCGCAGCACCTAGTTCTGCCCCAGATGCTCGACTACAACAGTTGACACACACATTCGTTCTCGACAAGGTGTACTCGTCTACTTTTAGCGGCTCGCTGCCATGCATCAGCACGCTGAACTCCGCTACACCCCAGCCGCACCTCTCACGGTTGCCGCAATTCTTCCGCGAGAGCTTGCCCCTTGAAGATGTAGTCGTCTCTTAAAGAGTCGCCTCGTCGCAGACTTGGCTGTACAAAGCTCAGTAGGCTCATGTTTAGAGACCGGACGGCGTACCCGTTGCTCCCGCTTGCCTTCTACGACCTATGGCTGCGCTGCCCATAACAGCTGAGCCAGCGGCGCTCCCGTCGCTGCAGCTCTCCTCTAAGTACGCCGGGCTTCATGTTGATGCTGCCCGTACCAATGCGACATTGCAGGCTGCTTGCGTCTGGGGGAGGTACGGCAAACCTGCTGAGACCGCGTAGCTCTGGCTAACCCCGTTTGATAGCACCCCCGACGGCGGCATGAACAGGTTGACCTGCAACGACGACGACAAGAGTGTCCGCGACTGGTTCATAAGCGAAACCAAGAAGTACGGCTGTCACCACAAGGTGGACGAAATGGGCAACATCTTCGCCATCCGCCCAGGACAGAACAACAGCCTCCCTCCAATCGGGCTCGGCAGCCATCTCGACACGCAACCGACCGGCGGCAAGTACGATGGAATATTGGGCGTAGTCTGCGGCATCGAGGTGTTGCAGGTGTTGCATGCCAACAACGTCACCACGTTTGCGCCCGTGGCTGTAGTGAATTGGACGAATGAGGAGGGTGCCAGATTTCCTCCAGCAATGCTCTGCTCCGGCGTCTGGGGAGGCGAATTCACTGTGGCGTATGCGCAAGGAAGACAGGATCTCGAGGGAAACACTCTGGGCGAGGAGCTGAAACGTATCGGCTACATGGGCACAACGCCTGCCTCCTACGACGCGAATCCGCTTCTGGCACACTTCGAAGTTCACATCGAACAAGGCCCGATTCTAGACGTCGCCCGGAAGCCAGTAGGAATCGTTCGTGGCGTCCAATCCATTCGATGGTACAATGTGGAGATACAAGGCAGAGAGGCGCACACGGGCACTACGCCAATGGATCGAAGGAGCGATGCCCTCTTGGGAGCTGCAAAGATGATTCTGGAGACGAATCGAATCGTCACGGAAACGGAAGTCGCGCCCCGGGGCGGACGTGCCACGATCGCTGTCATCAACTCTTCACCGCAGTCCATCAACACCATTGCTGGAAAGGTCAGCCTTGGCCTCGACATACGTGCGCCTGCCGACAGCGACGTTGAACTCATCGAACAGCAGTGTCGCGAAGCGTTCGAGATCATAAGTTACAAGCATGGCCTGACCATGACATTCGACAACTTCTGGAACAGCCCTGCCCTCGCCTTCGACCCTACCATGGTGAGCTGTGTAAGGCAGGCGGCTGCCGAAGTCGGGTGCAGCATTGAGATTACCAGTGGAGCCGGCCACGACTCTGTGTACACGTCTCGAAAAGTTCCAACAGCAATGGTTTTCGTACGGTGTCGAGATGGTGTTAGTCATCACCCAGCAGAGTTCTCGCGCGAGGAGGATTGTGCAGCGGGCGCTGAGGCTCTGCTGGGCGCATATCTGCGATATGACGACTACATCAGACGCGCCACATCAACAGCAAAAATTTAGAGTGGGGCAAAGAAGCCTTGGCTCCTTCTGATCCAGTCCCCCGCGCTCCATCCGCGCGATTTTCCCGTGCTGTGCCGCCTTACTGGCATCCGTGATTGAATGGTGTTCACTGAGCTCCTGACAGTTCCTCTACGCCCGACTCAACGTCTCGGACACTTGGCATGAACCCCACAATATTGACTACAGCCTTGTTTCCACTCGTGCACGTGTTCTCTTCATCTGCACTCCTTCATCCAACAACATACGTGAAGCGGCGATGGAGCCCTTGCCTGGTTTGGAATATCGATCTTGCTAGATCTGGGAACACTCTAGCCATGTGTCGATCAAGTGCTTTTGAGACGCATGCAGGGCACACTTTGACAGTGTGTACACAAAGTAACGCATATGATATATAAGGAGCTGGAATTGACATCGTAGAGCTCATCAGCCAATCTCCAACAATCGTTTCATCAACACTTCTTCACTAACATCGCTCGCTCTTCAATATCTTTCAAAGCTCTCTCTTCCAGTCCAGCACAATGCACACCACCGCCTTCGCTCTCGCCATCCCTCTTATGGGAGCCTTCGTCAACGCAGTGCCATATGCTGACGACAAGAACTGCTTGCACAATATAGATGGCCTGGAATTTTCCTGCGGTAAATGGGGCGAGCAAGAGCTTGACTTCCACTGGTACCCTATCGAGTCATACAAAAATTACTCTTCCAAGGACTATGCCTTCTACAACTCAATGCGGCATCAGCTCTGCGCTCGCATGGACCTCGCTCTCAACGCGAACGCCTCGTCGCCATTCGAGATCAAGGGGACAGTGAACCAGTACCTAGATTATGGCTTCAATACTACGCAGGCCTACAACAATCAGACTGTTACCATGGGCAAACTACCAGCAGGCAATGGCACTCAACCTATCATCCTCAAGCACGGAGTTCTAGGCCGAGTTTCGTGTGAGTATTCCTAGCCTACATTTTCGTCATATCCCTACCTCGATACTAATGAAACCCCCAGTGACAATCCAAGCCTACAAAGAGGAAGCCCACTCCTTCAAGTACGAGCAATGCGTCAAAGCCCTTGAAGTATTCCAGAAACCGGAGAGTTGCTGCTACGGGAGAGATGATAAGGATACACTTGGCGGTACTGTTCGGCTTCCGGATAAGACTCTTTATCAAATCAAGGCTGAGGCGCTGCCGAAGGACCTGGCGGCGGCGGCGGCGACGACGATGAGAGTGCCGGGTTCAACGGCGCCGCCGTCGGCTCGCTCACTGCAGGGAGAGGTGAAGAGGTTTGGTCTGCCATACAAGTGGTAAGGAGTGACCTAAGTGCGGGTTTCGTTACCGTTGCGGCTCGAGGAGATGGTGGTGTGTTTTTGGTCTAGATCGTTGGTCGTTGTTTCACCAGTGCGAAGCTGGCTTCTCTTCTGGGGCGTTCAAATATGGTAATACATATCGGGTGTGTTCAATAGACTAGAGATTTTCGGCTTCTTTGCTTATCAGTGGTTGTAGCACAGTTATTTTGCCCCAAAACATGTCTGTGAGGTCGATCACCTTGCTCTCGGCCAGAGCTAATCCTCACATGGTCCCGCTGTAGCTATGATGTTTGGCTTGGCTGATGGCCATGTCGGATGCTGTACTCCTACTGATGAACTCTGAACTCGATCGATGTTGTCGTTGCTAATTTTGGAATTGGTCTCTAGGCTGGGCAATACTCTTCTCCACCCTACGTCTTTTCTCTTTAACACATCCAATGTCATCTATATCTCCTTCATCACTCTTACTACTCGTCTCGCCAGACTGGGTTAAATGCTGAACGGCAATACGCACCACCTACTTTCGACAGCCCATACGCTTCCAACTCTCAGTACCACGCCCCAAGCAAAGCATAGACAATCAAACCATCAACTTGCTGCTCTCTTGGCTTTGTTAACTGCGCAACACACAGCAGCAGCTTACAAGGGATATCCATTCCCAGCGCTGTCTAGTGCCTACTATTACTAGAAGTCTACAGCTAACAGCTCCACGGACTAAGTGTATATTAAGATGTTGATACTGGCTTCAGAGTGTGGTGACTTGGGTTGAGTGGTTCTAGGATAGGTGTCTAGAATTTTGCCATAGTACTATGCTTCTAGAAGGTGCATGTGTTGATTAGTAGTAGAGTTATCGAAAACTGAAGTCAAGAAGGGTATCCATCTGGTGTAGATTAGTATTATGAAGAGGTTGATTTTCCGTGTTCCACGCGAGATACAGTCTACCTCATGAGAGTTCCTGATGTGCCAAGCAGTGCTTTGCCCGAGCAAGCCTAGCGGGCATACCCCACCGCAATTAAGTCCGGCCGGACGAAGCTTCTAAACATCCAGCAACCTACAACCTGGCAGCTACCTACTATTAAATTGCCGAGCCCTCCCGTGTCTTATTGCTATACTACCTAGGCATCGGTTACAGCGCCTGCGGGGCGGCGGGGCACAAAAATACCTGGCAGTCGCGACGATGTTGGCTACGAGGAGGCACGGGAGAACTGATGGTTGTTGGACCTGCAAGCTCCGCCGCAAAAAGTGCGACGAACTTCGACCAACATGCGGAGACTGTGATAGTCTCGAGATCGCCTGTAATTATGGACCGAAGCCAACCTGGATGGATGGTGGGGAGCAACAACGACAGAAGACCGCATCGCTCAAAAATGAGATAAAGCGCAATGCAACATACCGTAGGGAGAAAGCCAACGCCTCCAGCAATGTCGCACATGAGGTTACCACCCATCAGTTCAACATCATTTCCAATATGATGGCGTCTAACAACCTGTTGCCAACCAAAATTGTGGATTCTTCCGTTCCAGGCAACCAGGCGCCGACTCAAGTATGCAGCTCAGCAACTTCGCACGGATCTGCGCCATTCAGTTCACTGCCCAACGATCATCAACATTACCACGGCTTGAACGGTATCCAACAATCTCCTGCCATTGAGATAGATTTCATCATGAAGTATCTCGACTTCGTGTTTCCCTCACTTTTCCCATTCTATCGGCCGTCTCTATTCGAGACAGGTCGTAGCTGGTTGATAGTACTATTGGGAAGGAGCAAAGTCGCATATCATTCCGCTGTCAGCCTGACATGTTACTTTTTCACTATGGCCCTTACGGACGCTGAAAGTGGTGAAGAACATTCAGATTGTAAGCAAGTGCGCTGGGAAGAAGTGGAACAGCAGACCAACCAGTGTTTTGACAGCCTCAAAATTCACATGTCAACATTAGACCTTAATTTGGGAGGCGCACCAGCCACAAAGTTGGAAAGAGTAGAAATTCTGCTGAACGTTAACCAAATTCTCATTTTCGAGATTGCATTGGGACGATCTGCCCCGTGGAATTCCCATCTTCCTCCTGCCTTCGCCTTGTTTGAGGAAGTCATGGCGTCCTCCGACATATCTTACCAAGGTCAAGGCCAGTCGAACCTCGCCTCGGTGCTTCTAGAGATCGGACATCCCTTATGGACCAGACCCGGGCAAAATGGTCACATCTGGTCACCCGATCAGGCCGGATTTCGATTTTGTGCTGGCTTCTTGATTTTCATCGACGTTGTGGGAAGCACCGTTATCCAGAAAGCACCAAGACTTCTGAGCTATCATTCCTGTGTTCTTGCCACTGTAGATGACGGGAAATATGTCGTTAGCGACGCTGAAGTCCGGCTTTCAGCTATTGTGGGTTGCCGCAATTGGGTCGTCAGATCAATTGCGGAAATATCTGCCTTGGATTCCTGGAAACAGGAACGAATCGATGCAAACAGTCTCCCTGTCGCGGAACTATTTGAGCGTGCCTCGGGTATTGCCAGCAAATTGATGAACGGCATCTTCGAAATCCAGACTGAACACACGGCCAATTCTGCGAACCACCGTGCGCCATTTGACACAAGCCCCAATCCTTGCGCCTCCTCCAAATCAACTCTGGTATGGGCACTTGCAGCTCAGCTGTACCTTGAAGTTGTACTTCACGGCTGGCAAATATCTAATGCAGCAATTAGGGCTAATGTTACTCAAATCATTGACCTGCTTCCCACCGTTCCGCCATACCAGTTGCGTGCTCTCGCTTGGCCACTGTGTGTCGCTGGCTGCCTAGCACTGGAATCAGAGGAGACGTCGTTCACGGCTTTGTTCACAAATCAAGGCAAGGTCTACACGGCCGGGGCTTTGGTTGATGCACGACAGATTATGGAGAAGGTGTGGCAGATTAGACCAGTGTTGGACGCCACCACCTGGAACCTCGCGTCGTGTTTCGGCATTTTGGGATCCCCAGTCCTGCTTGCCTAAGCACCACATTGAGAGAATAAGTGAATCCTTTATGTTTGTCTATTACGTTACACCACTGTTTATGCCTTTCCCCGTATCTCCCCCAGTCTGGGTTTTGGATCACGATGCTGAACCCGGAATGGGGTACAGATAGCCTATTGCAACTCTTGAAGCGCTGTTTTCCATTAAAGAGATCCCATTCGAGTGGTGTTTGACGGACGAAGCACTCCGATAGGCTATGCTAACTGCATCATCTGTACCTCAACTCCGAGTGACAGCCGACCACTCACTTCCCTTTCCAGGCGCCAACAATATCTTTGACGCTCGTAGTGGCGATCTCTGGAAATTGCTCGTTCAATGACCCTTCCTTCGGAACACACATAATGCCACTGGCGACCCACAAGCCGAATCTAGATAGCAACCCTGCCATAAGTTCCTTCGGAAAGTACTGGTACGCGTATGGATGGGATGGAAGCTCGGTGACCTCACCACGCTGAAGCTTCTCAACTGGGTCATACGTAATGTTGAACTTGCTCCCTGTTCACCGTTAGACCTGTTCGAGCTTGCTCAGCGTTGTTGCTTACCAGTAGCCTCCTCGGCGATCTGAATCAACTGGTTCATTGTTGCATTTTCACTATAGCAATGCAAGGCCTCGTCCCACTTTGGCAGACCCAGCGCTGCAACCACGAATTTGCCAAGGTCCTTGGTGTAGGTGAACGTGATTGTTTCATCACCAGTCGTACCAGGAATGGCAGCAGTCTTGTTGCCTATATCGACAGCAAATACGAGCGGGGTGAGATAGGTTTCGACGTGCGGCATGCCATAGTAGTCGAGGAACCATCCGTTGTGGATCTGCGTCCATTCGAGGTCAGTCTTGCGGAGGGCTTCGATGCTTTCGTCTCGGAAACCATTGAATGGAAGTCGCACAGACCTGGCAGACGCTTATATTAGCAACAACAAAAGAACAGTCAAAAGCGATACTCACTCGTCATTTGGTGTAGCAAGACCCCAATTGCTGGCCACGAAGCGCTTTGTGGAGAACGACTTAGCTGCTGCCGCCACCACGTTGAGCTCTGATTGCGCTGCGATTGGGTCGATCATCACGATGGTGGAGATAATAGTGTGAACTTTATTGGCATCCAGAGCTTTGGTGAGCTGCTCGACGTTGTTGTAATCAACAGCAATGGCTGGAACAGCACTTCCTCCTTCTGGGGCCTGCCACTAATTAGCAGCCAGATCATAGACATATGAGCTCCGGCGCAGCTGCTTACCTTCCGAGTGAACACAATCACCTCATGCTTCCCATCTTCTTTGAGTGCATCAACAATCGTCTTGCCCACGTTTCCAGTCCCTCCAACAACTGCAACAACGACCATTGTGCAAATTTACTAGTCGTAAGGGGTTAATGTGTTTATGGTGAAGAACTAGAAGAAGAAAGAAGCTTGTGTGAAGACTCTGGAAACCATAGAACTTGGCTACTCTTATATACACTACAGCCAACATTCCCGGAGCAACATTTCGACCGGCTGAGTGAGATTTGTAATTGAGAGACTGCTCGGGATTTCCAATGCGGCAATAGCATAACAAGCCTTTGAGCTGTTGAATCCGTCGTCCGAACTTGTCGACGCAATCAAGTGGGATTACGCAGACTAGCGCCAGTTAGCTCACGCGCTAGTCCCAATCCGAACACCCGCGCGGGCTTCTCAACATGGCATCTGCGAGGCCAATCACCTGCTTGGAAACCACTGTCATCAAATTTTCAGGCACCCTTGACGTCTCTATGTTACTTCAGTGGCCAGACTTTTAAAACTCCGTTATACAGTCATGTTGCGATGGCTGCGTTAGTCAGACACGGCAGCCTAGGTCATCGCCGCCGAGGCCCAAGCTATGATTGGGCAAAAGGGTGCGAATGTTGATTCTAGGGAAACTTGATGTCTGGCGGTCACAGGACGCCGCATTTGCCTGTGTGGAAAAGGTTCGGTCTTTTAACGTCGAAAGCTCTGCGCAGCCTCTGCAGTCTCAGCCCTCGTGATCCATACAGCCACTGGAACGAACAAAGTATACCTAGTTGCGACCAGGACAATGGAAGCGCTCCACACAACCGCCGGAATCACTTTGCTAAGCTCATTATATCTTGACTTTTCCCCACCTTTTATTCGGATTCTGATTAACAATGTTGTAACAATAGCAATCATCCGAGGACAACGAACTCGCACATTTGTACTTATACTTGAAAATCACTCCTCCCGAATTCTCGACATCATACTAACGACACCCAACAATCGACCAATAATATTCAAAGCACTAGGAATCATGCGAAACCTACTATTCCCTCTTCTTCTTTCCTTATGCTCGGCGACTTACGCCGCGCCAGCTGTTACGGGTCGAGGTACGATAATCTCTTGCCACAAACCGGGACTCTTCTCGGACAGTATCAACAGCGATCTTATAACCGACTGGATGCCACTGGTTGTTCCTGATGACATGCACCATGGATTCATGCAGTCGATCAATCCTGTCTGCAATTTGATGAAAAAACACTTGGGCGACAACACTGTTCTCAAACCTGGGGATACCAAAATAGTCTTGTTGCAGGGACCGACTGACCCAAAGGATATAAAGACTCGGCCAGTGGTCTCCTTGCATTATGGGCAGCGAGGCCAGTTACGCCGTAAGTACCTTTCTGGTGTCCTCAGTCCTACATTCATGATCCGGTTTGCTAATGTTTTATAGTTTCAGTAACAAACTCCGCCGATAAAGCTTTGAACTTCGACGAGATTTACTGTCGCGCTGCGCTCGGACAGTTTTTGCTAAAGGCATCGAAGTGCTATGGCAGTAGGAGAAAGGTAAGATATAATTGTTCGCTTTCACATTGTGTAGGAGGAGATTGCTGACATGTTTGATAGGATACGATCGGTGGGATTTATCGAGATTACGATGCGCTTGACTGGCAAGTCACTCCCGCCAAGGCATTCCAATTTTTGACGCCCCCAAAGTCGTCGTAGACGGTGGTTGTCACTGTGGCGCCGACGGACAAGGAGAGGGTTGCTGCCCGGATAAGAGTCAGTCTTAGTAAGTGAGGAGTTGATTGACGAAAAGGTTTGCATTTCGTAGTATCGCTTTGCAATTCACATCATAAGTGTTTTAGGAAGCGTTTCTACGACAACAGTAGGTGAGTATCTGGAGCTTCAGCGCTTGAAGTGCCGGTCACTACACGACTCACACTGGTCGCGTTGAACCCCCATCTAGGTAAGCGCGGAAGTACTTATTTCCTTGGACTTTGCATTCAAAAAGTCGTACCGACTGTTTGATTAGTGTCAGTAGATGTGCATGTAATCAGGTTTCAATGACGAATATTGTCATATTATTCACTGGTGGACACGTCGCGAAAGGATACTGTTCACCGACTGCCTAATGTGTCCTGGGTCCTCGCCATAGCACAACGTATGGCTGAAGCGGATGGCAAACATTTGTCTCAAGTTGAGTGGTGAGTCACCGGCGCATCATTGCGGCAATGCCACCAACGCCGCTTTGGGGGAGAACATCTTACTGTGTTCAGGTGGATGCACCGTGGCCCCATGCAGTATTTCGTTACTCACGAAGTTAGCCCGAGTTGATACTTGTTATACATCGAGGAAGGCTTAAAGAAACCTGCACGGCTCACTAGACTTGCACGGCGCATTATTTGATAGTGAATGTACAGTGATGTAGTGCTAAGCTTTGCAAGATGTCTGAACTTAGAGGATCAGTATGGTCATCGGAGTGCTCATCCGACTGAACCACAAGGATGCAGAGCCATAGGTGTTAAGAGGCCAAAGGTGTTGTTCATTCCTTCGGGAATCAAGTATAAGTACGTACGTGTGCACAGGTCTTAGTTACCATCAGATTGTCAAGTCATTGCCATATTGTAGGACCTTTTCGCGTCTCATACATAACACAATGTCCCTCATTGCCCTAAGTTTTCTATCTCTCGTACTCCCAACATATTCATGGATTCCCCCTCAGGTTCTGCAATGCGGAACTCAGAATTGGATGCCCGTTAACGATCCCGCGCCAAATTTGGGCTTCCAAAACGCGTCTCTGAAGGTGTGCCGTCGCGCTGTCGTGAACTGCGAGGAATATCATGTGGATGAGTGCACCCTCCAACCTGGGGCCCACGCGCTTGCCTGGATCCAATATGCAGAAGAGGGTGATCCAGGGGGCCCACAGGTGGAGCTTATCAATGGGCAAACAGAAAATCTATCAAGTGAGTGCAACAACGCGATAGCATTTTGGAATACTGATTTTCTCTTAGTCACACTGGCCAATAACGGGGCGGATGATATCCATTATGATGTGGATCGTTGCGTTCACATGTTGAATTTGATTTCCGAGAACTGCGTCAACGAAAAGAATGAGACTTCAGGAGGAATTTTCACGGCGCCTGACAACGCCTCGTGGCAAGTGGAACCATTATCCTTGACTTGAGTGTAATCTTCAGGACATTCTGGAAGAGCTTTGTTGAGAGAGGTGTTGTTGCTTCGATGCTTTTCATGAACCAGTCATTCTACATTACACGTACATTTGACTTTTCCCGACATTGCTAACACGAAAGTGCAACCCAAAACATGCGAGCGAATGCTCATAAGTTGACTTGTAGATTTCTGATATCCATACAAAATACGAGCAAGACGCGTGGTCCACGGTTTCATCTCGGAGGCTGAGCGTGGACATTCCTTCGACCGACGCAGGGTTGCGGGGCGTTCGTCAAAGTCCCACTGGAGAAAAGCGATGCTACACTATGTCTAGAAGTAGGCGTTGGATATCTTATGCAGACGAGTCTATGCTCGCGACGGCAGACCCCTTCGCGGCTTACTCATAAATAAAGTTCTAGTACAGATGTGTCTAGCGCTGTCCGAAGTGGCGAGTAGGATGTTTGTAAAAGGGAGCTGAGGAGCGAGATGTATAGGTATATGTCCTTGCTAATATGGCAGGAGAGGTGATGATGAGCTACATGTCCAAGTGCAGAGACGCCGAACCTAGGGTATGAGTCGGTGGGTTCAACCATCATAGAGTGATTTCAAAATTTGTCGAAATATGCGCTGATCTTCAAATATCACCGTTCTGTTCTTCTCTCTCTTCTTGACTTTCCTCACCTGCCGGCATGCTTACACCGAGTGAACCCCACTCAGCGCAGCAAACGTCGCCAACGGAGCCCTTACACTACCACTCTCCTCTCCCCTCCCCGATCCTACATCCCTCTCCGCCAACCGATCGAAATCCTCCCGCGTCGGGTTGTTCGGCAACAAGTGCAGATTGCCTAGAATATTTCGGTCCCGGCGAAGATTTGGGTTGACGCGGCCCCGCGGGCTTTGAGACCAGTCAGGGTCATCGGCGCAGTCGCACCCCTTCCAGAGGTTGATGTTTTCGTCGTCAGTGATCTGTTCTATTATTAGTTGCGAATCGGAATCTTGGTATTTCTCTTATTACTCACTCCGTTACAGTTACCAGTGGCGTCCTTGCCGCCGCATTCACTGCACCAGAAGACCTCTTCGATAACGTTGGGACAGGGCGCGTCATCGCGGATGTGTGAGTCATCGCTGTCGTCGTTCTTTTCGTTATCTTCGGCTGGTTCTGTGCTTGCTGCATTGCCTGATTCGTCTTTCTCATTGGCTGTCGTGCCGCCGTGTTGGGAATCACTGCTCTCTTGCTCACTATTCCTTGCTGAGCCTACTTCTACACTCCTATGAGTATGGATTCGGTAGCCCAAATTTGATGTTGGCCAATATTTCAAGGCCTGTGTTTCATTTAGGCCATTGTGGTGGACGCCTGCCTCATACAGTGCGCGAGGCGTGAAAGTAAAAGAGCCCTGAGTCAGAACCGAAAGCGATATGATGGGGAGAAAATACATGGACCTAAGTTTCTCATGAAATAAAGATGAGGAACGATGCAACGGAGTGGTTGTCCTCAAAGTGGACGAGCCAAATTTACTGGGAGCGCCCTGCCAAGGAGGCGAAGCTCTAGCATCAGCCGCCGAGTAGAGGTTGTTGGCAGGCGTGTGAAACGCCAAGTCTATAATCATCGCTAAGAGAATTATATCTCCGTGAAACGTAGGAAGCGGCACAGTTGACGTCATACGCATTCATTGCGCCTTGACTCCGATACCCCGATCCACCTGTCCATTCTTCTTCACCTAGCAATTACATCACATCGCCTAGAAGGCACAGGCCGCCCCATTTCCAGATTTCCAGAATTTCTCGCCGTTTAACTCCCTCTCGTCACAACCATTAACAGTCGCCATGAAGCCCTCTACGCACTTATCCACACTCATCGCGCCGTAGCCGATGTTCTGTGGTCTGTCTTCGCAGGTACTAACTGCATAGTTCGGGTTGATGTTTGGCTCGGAGCCATCTGCGGCGATATCGTCCCCACTCTTGTGCATGATGTCGTCCATGCTTGACGGCGGCAGGTGCTCTCAATCCTCCGAAAGTACGAGCTTCTCGCCCTGCATTCGCTGACATATCTCATAAGCCATTTCTCTCGCAGGTTCCAGATTAACTCCTTGTAGCTGCCTTCGTCAGGGTTGTTGCAATTTATCTTCAGCCCAGTTGGCTCTGGCAGTGTATCAAAGTTTAAAAGAGATGATAGAGCAACCGCGCCGTGAGCGGCTGGGAATATTGAGAGTGATCCTTCGGCCAAGCCTCATACAGCCGAAATGATAGGTGTCAAGAGGCCAAAGAATCTTCAGCACATATAACGCTCATGTGCTTAGAGACTTCCATGCCTTCAAACTGTCCAGTGCTTGTCGAACATTCGGATTCCAAGAAAACTCAATACAGTATGAAGTACATCATATTCAGCTTTCTACCTCTGGTATCCTCACTGGATCCACCAGTGCCACCTCCCGTTGTTTTCACACCCGGCATCCAGAGTTGCGGGACCGGAAGAATCGACACCAGCATGTGGATTCCACTAGACGATCCCACACCGAACCTGGGCTTTCGCAACGCATCTGCGGGGCTATGTAGGCTTGCTACTTCAGCCTGCGATAAAGTCTGCACAATTGCTCCCGGGGTCCATCAGTCTTACCAGGTCCAGTATGCGGATGAGGGCCATTCAGAAGGTTCTCATGTGGAGCTTGAGAAAAACGAAGCCGGATCACTGTCCTGTAAGTGTAGCCTTGCGAATGCGTCTCTATCTATGTTGACGGAGAGCCTTAGTGCAACTTCTTAACGATGATGAGATCAAGAACTTAACCTTCGATCTGGATTATTGTATGGCTGTCATGAACAACTTCACCCAGAATTGCCTCAAGCAGGACGGAACCAGCGAAACTGCTGGAGGGACATACAGCGAGGATGGAGATATCTCGTGGCTAGTGAGACCCATGTCTTTGGATTAATTCTAGATTGCTATATGTCAATAAGGGAATCTGGCAAGGCTCGGTTTATGTTGTCTACTATCAACTCTTCCGTACAATCTCATTAAAACGCGTCTTGATTGTCACTAAAGGCAGCCAGAATTAGATCCACTTACACTAATAGACAACCCGCTCGTAAATCGAATTAATAGTATTTTCAAAGTCCCATTGGTCTTCTTTAAAGTTTCTACATTGATGCCTGCTTCTCAAGGAATTACTTCGCTGCAGTAGATTTGTGAAGGATATATCTGAACTTTGCTCTGGCAATGTACTGAGCCGACAGAATTTGTTTTCCTTCACAGAAGAACTTATCTTGTGAACACGTCTTATTATCAGTTTCATCCAGGGGGCTGAGTACGTATGTCGTTTCATCCGGTGCCGTGGTTGCGGCGTGGACAGGACAACGCCGCATGCAGCATGGAGGTCCACCACGAACATCATAGTATCCCCATATTCCATATTGGTACATGGCTTCCCAATCATGCCCCAGATGGCTGAATAAGGAAATTTACAAGTCTGACCACCAAGAAGAATTAAATTATTAGGGGGGTTACTAGGCCCTCTTCCTCGGCGCAACTTTTTATCGCAATCACATAGACTTCTTCAGTCACTTACAGTACGCACACACAATGTGACATCTGTGCGCTTGACTCAATTTACAACACAAGATCAATACCTATCTACCTTGCCCTGCCTGTCTTGGTAGTCCCTGCGTCTCATCGTCCGATGAACTTCAACTCTAGCCACCTAGCCGGGGGATACACAATTCCAGTCCAACCCAGCGCAACTGGGATTCCCAGATCTGCCCCATTACCCACAAGTCTCGCAATAACGCCTGTGTAGTATGTCTGGTACATGCAAAGCACAGCAGCTACCCAGCCCACACAGAAAGCAAACAGCGCAGCGAATCCATGTGGCAATAGATCCTTGCGATTCCAGATCTCCCAGTTGAAGCCCTCCTTGCGACGGAAGATGAACTCGTCTTCGATAGTCATGATGATCCAAATTACTGTCCAATACCCAATTATACCGAGGAAGTTGAGGAAGATGCTTAGGAGTTGGTCGCGACCGGCGATCGCGATAATGGCGAAAACAATACACGCGAATGTGCTCCAAATCGGACGCGGAATCTTAGCAAGTGGGCCACCGAGCTGCTGAAAGTTCAATGCAGCAGCGTAGGTACCCGGAATGTTGTTGGCGGTGATGCACAGAGCGAGAACTACGCAGCAGAATTTCCCAAAGTTGTGGAGAGGCAGGAAAGACTGAACGATCAGCGCACCAACGCCTTGATCTGCGAAGGCGGCAGCCCATTCCGGGTTCAAGAGTAGACCAGATCCTAGACCGATGCCGAGGAATTCGATCAAGAGCTTGCCGCAGGTGATGCCTCCTGCAGTCATGGCGAATGTGAGCCATCGCTTGGTGGACTTTGGGTAGTAGCAGACGTAGTCAGCAGAAGCGGATGACCATCCAAGAGGACCAGAAGCTGTGAGGAAAAAGTATGATAGGCGATTCCCGGCCAGGACGGCGCCTGAACCTTGGGAAGGCGTGACAGTATCAAAGTGTGGACTTGCGACGCCTATCATGACGAAGAGAATCAAGACTGTTGGTGCCCAGACGTATCTCAAATTGTGTTAGTCTTTCCCTATTCATATAGGGTAGATAATAACTTACGATTCGAATTTGTGGAACCATGTCATGCCAAACGTGGCAACAACCCATGTGATTATCGCAACAATAACGATACCCACGATAACGGTCATGCCACCACCATTGACAGCACTCAGTAGTAGTCCCCCAACAAGGCAGTCGACCAAGCCATAACCAAGTTCGATGACCAAGTTCAGCAGCACACAGAGCTTTGACGGCATCCAGCCCATAGTGTATTTGGCGACATTGAGCGTACGCAGGCCAGACATGGGACCAAACGTGGAGATGTATCCCGTGCAGAGTGACCCGAATAAAGTCCCGAAGAGACAGCATCTATGTCAAGTCATCAGGTATGAACGCCAAGAGAAGTGGGTGGTGGTCTCACAAGATTGAATCTTTGAAACCTAGACCGTAAGCCACTGGGCCGAGAACGCCGAGGGTCATTTGGTTTGCTGTGCAGTTCATAGAGAACCAACTGTTGTTTGTCATTAGTCCTAGTCTTCATAAGTCTGAAAGAGAACATTACATGGTGAACATATGGACGTAGTCGCCGACTGTCATCTGGCGGTCCCTGAGCTCATCCGGAATGCGCTCAATACCGCGAGCTTCGACGCCCGCGATTCTGTCGAGCTTGTTGGCCCATCGCTGCATCTTGTTGGTGGGATTGCTAATGGCGAGTTCCTCGACTGTGGCATCGTGGATGCTAGAGGCTGTCGGTGAAGCATCGGAAAAGCCTTGGTCGGCAATTTTCTCGTCGACCATTGTTGGCTACTAGTGAAAGAAGTCGCGTTAGAACAGTTGGTGGTGTAACGTAGCCCTCGATTAATACTTTTGTAATACTTCGGGAGAACTTCAAAAAAGTTTCTAAGATGGAAGAATTATGACTAAGACGTAAGTAGTCGGTCGTGAACTTTGGTCGACGATCTAGGGGTAAGGCTGGCGCCCACTTTCGAGACTGATGGCAAAGAAAGATCCAAGAAACACTTGAAGAGTTCAAGGCTTAGTAAAGCTTTTTGCAGATCTATTTCTTCCCTTCGCTTTTCCAGCTCTTGAACGTCTGTTTTGTACAGATCCCAAGAACTTGGTTATCGTGGCGTTGTTGAGGAGTGGGACGCGAAAGTCCGTGCCAAGTGATCGCCCGTCAATGTGACATTTGATATCTTTGACAATCTGGGGTTATGGGCTTATCCTTGCACGGGCACATGTCGGAAAGATAATGGTGGAGCATAGCGGTTTGTCTCCCTAGATAAAGACCGGGATCTCGAAGCCTGAATGGGACAGTAGTGGTCGGATATGCGCGTGTGGGAACGGTTCCTGGAAGCAGCCAATCAGTGTCGGGTTGATTGGAGCATTTCTTCTATCCCACTTTCGCGGTCTAGGGTGCGCAAAGATGGGGGTTTGACTTCATGTCGATCTAGATGCATCATTCGAATCTGAATATGCATACTATCGCGAATGCATAGAATCGATGCACGAAGTGAACATGCTCTAGAACGACTTCTACTTTCCGTTGTGCTTCCCAAGTGGTTGAGCACTACAGCACACTAGTGGCCTCTGTCACTATCTCTCCTAGTTGCGGCTTCTTTCCAGCTTCTGTGGGAAATTCTGCATCCAACTTGGATGCAAGCCCACCTAACAAGTCGAACTCCATAACCCATCTCATTCGTTCCCTCACGGTGGACGGCGAGAAAGCAGAAGCCCACATCCCCTCTGGAATATCTGCACTTGCCATCTTACCAGTCTCGTAGCTCGAGCTCGTTATGCGATCCGTTCGCGGCTTGCGAAAGTCCTGGAAGAACTGGAACGCTTTTCCAAGATCAGGCGACTGCCAGTTCTTTAGAACCTGCGCCAGGGCAAAACCAGACTCAATGGCCTGACAAGCGCCTTGACCTGTTCACGGCAGTCATCAGTATAAAGTCACAGAATGAATTGAACCTGAGGCGTACCTTGGTGCGGTAGTGTACTGTGCACCGAGTCACCTGTCAGAATGATCCCACTTCCTCTTGCATCGGCCTCCATATGCCACCACTTCTCGGTCGGCTCACGGACGTAGAGTGTCTGCTTGAGTATCTCACCATCCTTGTTCGCACCCTTTCGTAGTCCATAGATAATCTCTTGTACTGCCGGGCACCAGTCCTTGACGTGCTCGTTCAGGTCGTCTACAGGCGCAGTGGCTAGCCACGATTCAGACTTCCAATTTTCGAGCGGTTCAGTCATGAAGCCAATGATACCAACGCGTGCCGACTCCGACTCATCATTACCAATCGGAAGGGTGAGAACATGACGACGAGGTCCTCGGAAGTTCACGGTCTTGCGTAGCAATGCAGCCGTGTCTGGCGTGAGATCGTCATACGAGACGTATCCACGATAGACCATCTGGCCAGAGTAGATGGGCTTGTCGGACTTCCCGAGGTGTGCGCGGACTGCAGACTTTATGCCGTCGCATCCTACAACAATATCTGCTTGTGATGTTGTACCATCGCCGAAGGTTAAAATATAGCTGTCGTTGGCTGCGTCTCGCTCCAACTTTTCTAATCGCTTGCCTTTCGATAACTTCGAGTCTGGCACCTTCTTGCGCAGTACATCAAGCAGATGCGCACGGTGAATTTGTCGCGACTTTGGCTCTCCGAACTCTTCTATCCTGCCGAGGAACTCGCCGGTCCGGTAGTGGTGGTACTCCATATATGACGGCGGATCTCGAGAGCTCATCCATAGCATATCATCCTTGAGGCCGAAAGCGTCTAGTACACGGTTTGCGTTTCGTGTTATGTTTACACCTGCGCCCTTTTGCACGAATTAACTGCTGTCCCTGCTAGAAAAATTTATTCCGAAACTTACAACTTCTGTAAACTCTGGAGCTGCCTCGTACATGTGAACGTTCTCCAACCCAGCATATAACGCCGAGTTCATGAAGGCCATGCCACCGAGGCCACCCCCAATAATGGCGATACGTTTGTCCTCGAAGCCCATGATATTTCCTCTGACGAATCTTCCGGCGGAAAGTATATCCTCGTGTATGCCTGTGAGGATGACTTACGGGGTTGATTTTGAGGTTCCGGCGAGTGAATCACACTCATTTCCATCGCGAGAACGCAACGTCCCCGACGTGCGCATCCCGAGTATCGCGCGTCGCGTAGTACTATCATGATGGAAGGAGAACTGCGTGCGAGCGGACATATCCGAGGGTCGGTCCTTTTCTTATCGCACCCTTCAACAAAGCGGGTCCTGTATGCAGGGACCAACCTTAGTGCCGGATATCAACACCCGCGGCTTGAGGGACCAGGTATCGATCGTGCTGGCAGCTACAGAGGAGCGCGCTGCGAGGCTTCGTCCTAACAAGCAGCAAAAGCCACAGATTCAATGCATCAGCCACACAAATGGCATCGAGGGAGCTCATACAGCAGTTACTACCAACTTGTCAGAGGTGCAGGAGGTTGAGGAGGAAATGCGACACGCAGTTACCTGATTGCAGACTGTGTCAGAAGGCCGGCGCAGAGTGCACCTTATTCGATCATGCGCTCCAGCAGTCATTACCGAGAGCGTAGGCCTACCTTCTTCAACGAATCTCAGTTCATCGCTCACTGAAAATTTAGATATGTTCAGTCACTAATAACCAGACTGGAGCATCTAAAAGCAGTCAAGGATACTCTCGATGCTTCACCACACAATGGCATACCACAGTCATCGCCTTTGCTCAGCAAGGAATCAACGAGCCCTACTGTCTCTATACATCGTCCGTTACCTAGTCTTGACATTGTCAGAGCTGAAGCGCACCACTCATTCGACAAACACTTTCCTATCTCTTCATCACCAGATCGCTCTCGCTTCTTTGGCTCCTCATCGGTCTTTACCCTTAGCGTTGAGGTACTGCATCATGCTTCGATGAAAGGCATTATTTCATCCGACTATGAGCCTCCTCTTCCAGTGCCCGATGACCTCCAGCAGGAGTCTGAACAGCATCTATCGTACGATAGCTACGGTCTCCCGGATGCAGTTCGTTTTCACTGCAAAGTGTTCTTCGCTTCATCAAATATACTCTATGGAGTCGTTGATGAGAGCATTGCTGCTTCAGATGTGGGAACATACTTTGCTCTCCGTGGGCAAGGTCTGCTGTCCTCCTCGCTTCATGGACCGAACGCTCACGCATACTTTCGCATTAGTATGATGTGTGCCATCGCATGTGCCACACGTGCCAGGTACCGACCTCAGCTAATTGCCGAAAGCATGTCTTACTACCGAGATGCGTTACCCTGCGTCGAGGAAGTTACAAGCGAGGTCGGCCCCGCAAGTCTACAAGCCTTGCTGCTGCTGACGATCTTCTGTCTCTTTTTTCCGCGTAAAGGCGACATCTGGAAGGTCCTGGACTACGCGTGCCGTCTGACAGTGGAGCTGGGCTACCATACTGAGACAGATGGAAGCGACGTAATCGAAGACGATGCGCAGAAGAAGCTGCGGCGCTCTACCTTCTGGGGCCTGTACGCAATCGAGCGCATCACAGGGCAGCTATTTGGGCGAGGCTCAGACTTACCGGAGTCTATCATAACGACAGAGTACCCTTCGGTACTCACCACGACTTCTGGGGTCGATCAAGAAGCTCTTCAGCCGATGTCGATTGCGCACCACTACCGTCTCGTCTATCTCCGATCTGAGCTTTTCAAGGCTCTGTACCTGCCGGCTGTGCCACCGAGCTACGATTGGGGGTGGTACAAAGAACGCACGGCAACACTGCGGGACTGGCGCAATGACCTCGATGTAACGGAAGACCTTGCTGGCGTGGCGACGATTACATGTGATGTTGGCTACAACTCGACTATGTGCTTTATCTTTCAGCCTGTGATGTTGAAGGCAGTCAAAGCCACAGAGTCTCTTGATACTAGAGCTTTGAAAGATGTGCAAGCTGTGCCGCAAGATAATTATCACTCTGCGATAGCCCTCATTCAAACTTACGAGAAAGTCGTTCGTGCGCCAGAAGAGTCGGCGTTAGGCATTTACCCCATGACGTTTCTTTCGGCACACTACATATACCTCGCCGGACTGACGTTGATGGCTCATGCTCTGCTTGCCCTTGATGGACGGCTGGACATATTGAAGAGGATGGAGGTCCTGGATATCAGTCTCGGAGAAACTGAACAATGTGAGAAGCTCGATCACAGCGGCCTCTGGGAAGCCAGCAATAGCTGCCTAGTCCTTCTGCAGTGGTGCACAGAGCGATGGCCAGGTATGGAGGGCATGAGGGACATCTATATGCGGTTATCAGGCAGGATAATGCCCGAAATGGCAAGGCAAGGCCTGCTGTAGCAATCTAATCCATATCATCACTCACCTTTCTGACATTTCATGTCCACGAGCTCTGCATATGCCCATACGTTGACAGCAGAGGTCTACAAGCGGGAAAATGTTGATATCCCATAACACCCAGTCCTGTAATGTTGTAGAGACAAGCTTCGCCGTGCGACTAGGCTGTACCAAATGCTCCGCGCAGGTCGTCCGATGGTTCGCTGTTTACCGCGATAGCGTCTCGGAGCTGCCCGCTTCCACCCCACTGTCATCGCACACTCTCGTGGTAATGGATATTGTCCAGAGCTTATAAAACCCCGCATCGTGCACGCGTCACACAACCGCAACATCGTCTCCAAGAGCTCCAAGTCCAGTCTCGCCCGAGAACTTGAATTGATCAAAACAATGGCACCCTCACAGGTAACGTTATCTGCCCTCCTTCTTTCCCCAACTTTAGCGATGCCAACAAGAGTCGAATAGATCCTAGACACCGGCTAACGCCGCGTAGTCTCCCTCATTCAACATCCCCCTCGTCGACTTCTCAAAATACCTGCACGGCACGCCCGCAGAGCAGAAAGCATGCGTCGCCGAAATCATGAACGGCTTCACCACCTCCGGCTTCCTCTACCTCCAGAACTCGGGTCTAAATTCGAAAGAGACGTACGAGTGGAGTGAGAAGTATTTCAAGTTGCCGTTGGAAGAGAAGAGCAAGCACCCGAACGTCGATAGTTCTGCGAATAGGGGTTATAGCGGTATGGGTTTGGAGAAGGCCACGAATGTAGATTTGGAAGAGGGCGAGGATGCTGTGGAAAAGCTGCGCGCTATGCTGCCTGACCTCAAAGAGTCACTGGAGATTGGCAGCGATGAGGGACGATATCCAGCGAAACCGTTTAAGAACGACTATCCCGATGAGGCGCTGCCGGGGTTTGGCGATGCGATGCGTAACTTTTACAATCAGTGCGACGATCTGCACCATCAGTTGCTGAGCGCCATTGCGGAAGGGCTGGGTTTGGAGAAGGATTGGTTCAAACAGTATGTTACTGCTGGAGACCACGTGCTCAGGTTGTTGCATTACCCATCTGTGCCCAAGGCTGTGCTTGAGAAGGATGGAGCTGTGAGGGCTGGGAGTCATACGGATTATGGGACTGTGACCCTCTTGTTCCAGGATATGAGTGGTGGTTTGCAGGTTAGGACACCTGAGGGCAATTGGCTTGACATCCAGCCAATCGAAGGCGCAATCGTCATCAATGCAGGTTCGTCTCTCACGCCCTCCAAGTTGATTTCCAGAAAAGGTCGCTGAGATGAATTTTCAGGCGACATGCTCCAGATCTGGCCGAACGATGTCATAAAGTCGACTCATCACCGCGTTGTGTCGCCTCCGAACGCTGTCACACAAGAAGACGGCAACTACTCCGCCAGGTACTCGATTGCAGTGAGTCCCCCTCTACTGATCAATCGCGAATGCGAAGCTCATGAGATACAGTATTTTGCCCATCCAGATCACGAGCGTGTCATCAATGCGATCGAGAAGTGTGTATCGGAGGCCAGACCGAAGAAATATGCACCGATTGTGCCTGGAGAATGGATAGTGAAGCGTTTGACGGCCACATACTAGTGGAAACGGGAGCCTTGTAACGAAATGCGGAATACGTGTAGTTAGAGCAGGAGTTTTGACGACCTGATTGTACGGCTTGCAATATGCATTCATCCCCGAGTAAAGCACATTGAGGTTACTGGAATACGAGTGCATGTTGCAATAGAGATTCGAGCGTTCATTCGTGGCTTCCTGCACGGAGACTGGGGAGCTGAAGGCCGGAAATGCGATGGCTAGAGATGCCCCGTGTCACATGAGAACGTGTCGTGCCGCGTTGTGGGGTGCCCATCGGCAGCGGGAGGTCCGTCGCACTACCTGACCAATCTCACCATTCCTGGTTATCGCGGAGTTCTTTTCGCCAATTCACAGCCTCGTTTCGAGAAGAAATGTCTCGGGGGAAAGTATTCGCCTACCGGGTCTGACTAAGACTGCAGCTTTCGGCATCCCGCTTCCACTGCTTGTCGAAAACCACGTCGACATCGGTAGAAGGCATCATGCGACGCCGACACGCCGATATAGTAGCCTTTCCTCGGAACAATTGAGCAGTTGTACAGTATCGTGGCAGCTTGGCGCATCGTAGTGCCACAGCGATCAGACGGTCACACGAACATCCTCATTTACGCATGGCAGCCAAAGAAGCAAATAGTCGCAACTAGCATCTTATCGCGTCCACATCGTCGTTTGGATCTCCTAGTTGAGTGTGGGGGGGTCGTCATCGCTCGCTTCGCGGGCTGATCCGCACCGATTGTGTACTGTCATCGGCTCTCCGCAGTAGCGTAACGCGAGGCTGAGCGCGGCTTCAGAGGTCAGCGCAGGTACCCGTCCATGATGATCTAAGGTAAACAGAGGACCCGAGACTCTAATTTCGGCTTCCTGATGGACATGGCTGCAGGAGCTGAGCTGGGGAAGTGTATATAAGGATGCCAAAAGCCAGCTGTTAAATCATCATCGCAACAACAACATCTTCATTAGCAACTCAGAATCAAACCCACATCTACCAAAGCAAGTCAATTTTATCACAATGGCACACAAGGAGCTCAACGGGTACGTACCGATCACCTGCTGCTTCTTTTGACCAAAGCTAAACCTCTTTTAGAAAGGAAGACTTCACCAAGGCCCTTGAGACAAAGGGCCGCTATGTCTTCATCTACGCCCACGACAGCGAGGTCCCCGCTCCAGCTCAAGAGTACGTTAAGTTCTATTTCCAACCATGAGAACTCCCGGTTAAGTAGCTCATGCAGGAACGCGAAAAAGTTCAGCGAGACCACGGACGCCTACGGCCTAAACGTCGCCAAGTACCCTGTCGCGAAGGACCACTTCAAGATCGAGAAAGTACCGACGGCTATTGTATACAAAGATGGCAAGGAGATCAAGCGTGTAGACGAAATGAGTCAGGAGAGCATAAAGGAGGTTGAGCAAATCCTCTTAAGCTAGAGTTTTGCCGTGGAAATGACGACTTAGGACAATACTCGATGTGGTAGACGAGCGAGAAACAATGAGACATTGACAACCCACCAGGATGGTGCTCGATATTGCTGTGACTGTACCCCTCGAGCTTCGCATGATCACACTGCGGCAGTCCAGCTGTTCGTGCGGCGCAGACCGTCGTTCCAACATTGAGGCTTTCAGGGTCTCCACTACGCCTGCTTGTACTGACCAGGATCGCCACTGAACTCCGACTGAGCGCCTCCAAACAGTAACCAAGCGACCGAATGCCTCCACTTCCCGCTCAACATCAATCCTCTTGGTGGTTGTATTGCGATGTTCGTTAGGAGCGGCAGATACCAACCCCACAATCCCAGACCCTGCCGAGCACAAGCCTAATAAGCTTATACGCGAAGCGGATCGGCGTGTTCATATTAGGGGTTGACAGGCATGGCGGTTGCTTGTTTTTCATCCGGAAATCCCAGCAGAGGGTTCAACAGCTTCGTACCTCTCTCACGATCTCGACTTCGAAGCGCGAGAGCGACAAGAGCTTGGAACGTCAGATTCGTGTTGCGGTCTGGCCACTCCAGGCGAATTATCGAATGTGCGAGCTAGCGAGAGAGAGGAAAGGTAGCACGGCGCGAGCTGTGTAAGCATCTCCAGACGCGCGCCCGTTGCGTTCCCTGGCCCATGCGCAAACCTCCTATCGACTTCGCGCGAGTTGCGCATCTCGTGTCCGGCACTTTGCATCGTTCCCAGCTGCAATGTGCTCAGATAACGCCCGTTGCACGACTTGGCAACAACCCAACGCGGACTGGCGCAGGGTTCTGCTCCAGACGATGACCTGTGAATGGTTTCGCGGGGCTTGGCTCTCGCCTCATTAGGGAGGTAACAGAGGGGACCGAGTTCACGATCAAGCTCTCCATCAGCGGCCGCCAGGGGTCGGCTGGGCCTCTTAATCTTTCTTGTCGTCCTCTTGGAGGCTCTTGAGCCTGTTCCATTGTCCTCTA
The DNA here is from genome assembly GCA_010015825.1 of Lophiotrema nucula. Lineage (NCBI taxonomy): Eukaryota > Fungi > Ascomycota > Dothideomycetes > Pleosporales > Lophiotremataceae > Lophiotrema > Lophiotrema nucula. The sequence continues at coordinate 80,394 of ML977368.1, forward strand.
TCGGTTTTCGCCTCTTCTGTCTGCCGTTCTGATCCCTGGTTCGCACACGTCTCTCGTTATGTTATAATGATGCCCAAGGGCCTTCGTCACTCGTTCCCCAACTTTCTTTTCTATCTTTTGGCGTTTATTATTGCGAGCCAGCTGTGGTCGGCCTGGAAGCAGAGTGGCCATGGACATCCCGTCAGCTACATACCCAGCACATGGCATTTCGATGCGGACAGACATGCCAACGTGCATACCTTCAACAACGAGCAGTGTGACATTGCCTTCCCGCAGCTATACCACAGCCTAGAACAGGCGGTGAAGAGGAGGAACGGGAAAAAGGTGCAGCCGAAGGACATTGCAATCAACGAAGGCAGATGTATGTTGCGAGTAATAATCTACGAAGGCGAGGTGAGTCCATTTGGGAAAATGCACTGTCTGGCGAGTCTCAATTTGACTTCTCGCAGCTGTTCGTTGTCGACTCGGGTATGCCCGAGTACTGCTACGTTACCAATGGCAATGAGCGGGAGAGGATACTCGGCACTCTAGCACAGGTTGACCGCGCGATATCCACTTCGCCATCTTCCGACCCCCCAATTCCGAATGTCGAGTTCTCTCTATCGCTCGACGACCTACCGCGACGTTCGAAAGGCGAAGGGGTGTTCTTTGGATATACACGGAAGGATGTTAAGGAGTACGATGACATCTGGATGATGCCGAACTACGCGTACTGGAGTTGGAACTATACACATGCGCCAAGTTGGAACAGTATCAGAAAGGAGATCTCGGAGGAGGAGAAGCGGGTGCCTTGGGAGAAGAAAGATCCCAGAGTGGTGTGGCGAGGGAAGATCAAGATGGCCGAACTGAGGAAGGAGCTCGTCAGGGTTAGCAAAGGAAAGGACTGGAGTGATATCAAAGCCGTGGTCATCAACAACGCAACGGATGTGCATACGAAGGATGTCATGAACTTGAGAGATTTCTGTGGGTACAAATTCACTGTACAGACCGAAGGAACATCCTACTCAGGCCGCCTGAAGTATCTTCAGCTCTGTCGCTCAGCGCTTATCACACATCCATTGGAGTGGCAGGAATTCCATACCCACCTCATGCGCCTTGCTGGGCCAGACATTAACTTTATCGAGGCATCCGAGAACTTCGGAAACTTGGAGTCGGCAATGGAGTATTATCGCCAGCACGACAATGAGGCTGAGGAGATTGCAAGGAACAGCTACAACATCTTTGCCAGAAAATACTTGACTCCAGCTGCGGTAGGTATTCCATGACTGAAACCCGCGACGAGGGAAGCACTAACGTCCCCAACCAGGTAACCTGCTATTGGCGGCATCTCTTTTGGAGTTGGTCATCAGTGCAAGGCTTCGAACCTCAGCTATACACACGAGATGAGCTAAACAATCCCATAATGCGAGGAACGCCGTGGACAGCATTTGCGGCGAATTGGCCTATAGACCCCTCAATCATACCCTGAGAACCTCGGAGTGTATGCAGCACGTATAAGAGTTGGACTCACTAGGAAGGAGCTTTTCACGCACATGATACCCATTCAACGACTTTAGGAATCAAGCTAGCAATTTCTATTCATTCGATAGCGCGAACCGATCCAGCGAAATTGCAATTTGTCCCCTTTCGTCCAAAACCACCGAGCGACGCCACAGCTACGCCACAACACCGCATTTCCGGATCTACCCGTGGGCTTTTGACACCCAACACTAATACACGCCGGCAGGGTGTTTTTTCCAATGCATCGCTATATTTCTTCATTGCTTAGTCACTGTTGGCCTCAACCATGAGACAGTATGCCGGCCTTTGCGAAGTCGAAAGGTTGAAAACGCGCTAGCTTGGCATGACGCGTGCATCTTCAGGAAGCAAACCGTCATCCGCCGTTGCATCCTCTCATAGCTATGCTTCAGGGACTCCGGTATGCCTTCATCCACACGTCACGAAATTGATCGCGTTCTCCGCACCCGCGTCGTTCGGGGTCCGAGTATGCGCCTATACCTTGTGATATCATCCGTCATAGTCGCGCAGTCATAAGTATGTCTTCTGTACGCGTTTTCCGCACAGCATCCATTACCGTCTTTCGCAATTCAATTTACTCTACCCGAATCTGCCGAACCCCATTTCTTGCAAACAGAACAGCATCCCAGAATCGCCCGATTTCAGTATCAACACGTTTCAAAATGCCTGACACGCTCACTCAACAAGAAATCAACTCGAAGACCGACCCGTCAGTCTCGAAGCAGGCCGACGATGAAACTCCCAAGGTCCAACAGATCCAGGAGTTCTTCAAGGCTGCTGATGAAAAGAAGATCGGTCTGCTGAATACTTACCGCAATGGTGTCGGTACGTGAACCGCTTCCATAATCAAACGTCCCGACGTTTTCTCTCGTCATTCTCGTACTAGTCTCAGGTGTCAAATCATACATAGGTTAATTGTGATACATGTTACTACAGGCCCCGTAGGCCGCTCCATGGCCGTCGCAAAGCGCGTCGGACCCGACTTCCTTTTCCTCGCAAATGGGCACTCCAAGAAGTTTTCCGATCTCGAGCAGAACAAAGAATGCCAGGTCACCTTCCAAGACAGCAAGAACATGGACTGGATCTCCGTATCCGGTACCGCCATCACCACCTCAAACAGCGACCCACGTATCAAGGATCTCTGGTCGAGCGGCACCAAGGCTTGGTTCGGTGATCTTGGAGATGGCAAGCACGACGGCAGCGCTAGCGACCCGCGCATGACCTTGATCGAGGTGAAGGCGAAGTATATCTCTTACTGGCTTCATACAGTTGGTGCGTTGGGCTTCATGAAGGAAGTCGGTGTTGCTGCTGTGACCGGAAAGGTTGCAAACACTGGTGTGCTCAGGGAGCTGAATGAGCAGGACATCGAGACGGCGAGGCAGTTGGAAAAGTCGTGAATCTCGGCGCGACTATAAAGTACGCGATCTCACGTGTATCAAAAGGCGGTCACATTTAGCCAAATTGGCTGCCAAGCTAGGGTTCCCGGGAACTCAACATCAATATATCTTTATTACATGCACTCGGGAACCCGGGCGCTGGAGCGTATTCGCCGAACAAGTGCGGAGAATGTGATATTTCCCGTGTGCTGTTGTTGGCGGAGGGGTAGTAATGTGTCGGAACAAGGTGCATTTGAGGTAACCTAGTAAGCTCCCTCATTAATCTAGAACGCTTAACTACCTATCTTCACGTTCATACTAGCCTTGCATAATGTCAATTCCTCATCTTCTACTACTATGCTTTGCAACTGCATCGGGAGGGTTGCCAACTGCGGCTTAGGGCGTTGCAGGTCCATTCTATGTACTAACAATCAAGGTCCGCTCATCTTTTTCTAGACGTGCCTCAATGAGCAACTCACCACTCAATATGGCCACTGCTTTCACGGTTGTTCTAGCACTGCTTGTCTTCCTCCAAGCCTCATCGTGTATTCCACAACCACAAGCAGCACCACAAGGCCAATTCTACATTGCAGACACTGGTGTAGGACACCGAAGCTCTCCAGTCCCGCAATGGCGCACATCAATCCGCCGTTTATCAACTAACGGTACTTCACCCGTCAAGATCATTGAGTTCGGAAGCACGCCCCCAGCGGAGCCTATCGGCGCTACAGCTTTGACATATGATCCCAACGCGAAGCACATATACATCGCAACCGGCACGGGAATAGTGCGAACGGATCTCGATGGAAGCAACCACGTGACAATCTCCACAGACTACGCAGCCTCACTCACAATTTCCGGGAACAAATTGTACTACGGCGTGTCCTACGATGGCTTGATCAAGCGCTCAAACCTCGACGGCACGAACCCAGAAGTCTTCTTAAACGTGTCAAACGGCATTAATTACAACATCGTCCCTTCATACATCCCAGCATACAACATCCCCGCTGGCCTCGCTATCGACAAGGAAAACAAGTTCATATACTGGAGCAGCAGCACCACGACCTCCGGCAAAGAAGACCAAGGAACGATATCTCGCGCCCCGCTTAAAGCCCAAGGAACTCTAGAGCCAAAGGATGTCGAGGTCTTAGTCGAAAAGATTGAAGTCCCATCCCAACTCCGCCTCATTGGCTCCTATCTCTACTGGATCGAAAAAGGGCGCTGGTCTAATTCCGTAACGTCCATCAAGCGCGCCAAATTCCCGACCTCCAAAGTCAAAGCGCCACAACTATCGTCCCACCAAGAAGTTGTAGTGAGCTCAGATCAGAGCGATATATTCTTCGGCACGGACTTCGTGCCTGAGAAGAACACGTTGTGGATTAGAAGTTTTGCGGTCGATGAGGAGAGAGGCAAGTTATGGTTTGCGATGGAGAGCGATTTGAGGGTTATGTTTGCGAAAATTGTGGAGACGGAGTTGGAGGGTGGAGAGTTGAGGGTTGTGGACGGGGAGGTGGGGGACGTTGGGATTCCTGTAGGATTGGAGTATGTGAGATAGTAAGAGTGGCCCTGAACGAGGTGGGCCCTTTCTCTTTTTAAATTTCTTGTAAGATGGTATCATTGAATATATGGATCGTTTGTGAATTAATGATATGTAATGTGTGGGAGCAGCCGTAAGGCGATTCGCGATACAGTACACAAATGAAAGAGCAAGACAGAAAGACCATACACAGCCACCTAACACACTCACTTTCAGAACAGGAGTCCTTCGTGAAGAGTACCACAGGCTGTTCTCATCTGACCAAGTGTATAGGTAGTATCAGAGTGCATTGAGTCCAGCCCAGAGTTCACTATATCAGCTAGGCACAAGCCTGCCTGCAACACCTCATAGTATCACAAAATCTTCAAGTGACGATTGCTTTGGCCTTTGTGCCCATGTTCTAGTTTTGGTGTTGGCGCAAAACATCTAAATACTATACTAGTAGAACTTTGTTATCTAGGGCGCTTTAGCAACCGTAATACGATATCTATCCATCCCCTACTACGGGTGTACTCAACCGTCGTGCGTGTTTCAAAGTTCACTTACACTACAGTCCCATTAGATGACTAGGAAACCACTGGCATGGTTACAAAATAAGTTGACTACAGCAAACTCACGTGAGGTATCACAGGAAATCTGACGTAGCAATGCGCTTAAAGGCAGGCTTCTTCCGACCTGGTATTTGCAAACACTTGAACTCTCAAGGAGCATGGCATACAACAAGGACTGCGATGCTGTTGATGGATCATGTTCTAAACCTATCAAAAGTCAATTACCATGCACATATTGCAGTCACGGGCGCTTCTATCAAAGCTCATCATGCTGTTCCTTCCATCCGTCACCAGCACCCAACATCCAATTGACACCTACGAGCTCCAAGCTATGCTTTTCCACCCACTCATTCACCCCAAAGCTTCTCCTTTGCACAAACTCTTCACCTCCAACATCTTTTTTCTGCACTTCGAATCCTTGAGGCTCGCGATACAGTAGGAAGAGGTACCTATGTGGTTTGCACTCATCCTTTGGCCCAGGACCTAGGTACTCTGTCAAAGTTTTCCCACTCTTCACCACATTCTCATATTCGGTGGTGGTTTGGGTCGGCTGTATAGAAGAGACGACCCAGTGGCGCCAGTATGCGAACTTTGGATCGTCTGGTGTTGGTGCATCTGGGTCTACCAGAAGCAAGGTATATAGCTGTGAACTCGTATCATTCCGCTGACTTAGTTAACACGGTGCTCCTTTCGCTTTTGAAAGCAGGAGATCATACCTCGGTTTGAATTGTCACAGTAGGAGCAAGCTTGCATTCACTCGCTCTAAAGAGATTCCCGGCCGGTACAGCTTTCGCTCCGAATGAGATTCGAAGAGTAACGGTAGGGCTGAACGTCTCCGGTATTAGTGGGGATGGTATCAGGCTCGCACCGGAAAGAGACGCCAGAGGGGCTGCAGGGTCAAATTGCGAGAGTGCCATTGCTTCGAATGCTGTGCTAGGCCAGCTGAAGGTCCTTGGCTGTTAGCTATCGCAAAGCAAACGCTTCGTTGACGCATGAAGTATTGAGAAGCGCGATGTCAGTTATGAAGGTTTTCAAGGTAGAAGGCCGAGGGCTGAAGACTGGTGAGAGGAGAAGTGAATTCATACGGGTGAAAGGTTCAGGGTCAATCGAAGCAGGATTGCTGGGTAAGATGCTCATGTCACTGATTGGTGGAAAGATTTGAGGTGCCAAGCTGCCCAGGTCTACGGGTGTTTCAGATTTCGCAGAATTCCTCGCGCCGAACCACGACCTGACCAACATATCTTTACAACAATCCAACAACTTGCCTGTATACAACACCTAGCTCGGTGGCACTAGCAGTCCACTTTGCATCAGCGCCTTTCACTATTGTCTTTAATATTAGATTGTCATCAGCGGACCTCCACAACGCCCGAATGGAATCGCCATCAGGCATGCCCAATGCTACCTGCTCGTGCCGCAATTGCAAGCCCTTCCTTTCAGCAGATAGGTCGGCCACTTTGTCCATCGTCCCGCTACGAACATCGACTACGTAGATCTTATTACGTCCAGATCGAAAAGCGACAAGATATGGCGAAGTAGGTGAGGGACACTGCGCTGCATTGTCGATGCGCTTGTCTGCAATGTCGAGATGTTGATTGCGAAGTCCTGGCGCAAGCGGGAGAATAGACGGATATGATTTGGACAGGGCTGCTGTCAAGAAAGTTTGTTGACTCGCTATAAAGTCGGAGTGCCCCGTCAAGAATATTGACGTGATACCAGTATCATCGGAGTAGCCCTAGGATATGTTAGATGCAGCGAAGACTGACGGAGACACATACCACCGTTACGTGTACAGGTTCGAGCTGTGCCTCAAGTCTGAACTCGTTGTCAACAGACCCCCATACGCTGACAAATATAGCGTGCTTGTGCGTATTGTGCTCGACCTGTATAGCAGAAACCAGCTTTCGGGAGTCCGGCGAAAAGCTGACTCTCTGCAATCTTACTACACGCGACCTTAAGTCGACATTAGGGTAAAGCTTCCATGGCCCCGTCACCCGTTCAGTGCTAAGCTTATACACGAGGATGACGTGACCGCACCCTAATGCTATCGTGTTGCCGTCATGCGACAAGGACATGCAATGGATGGCGGGCGTAGTGTTGTCTATAGCGACCAGCGGCTTGAATGCCTTCTCGTGCGCAATGTACAGCCAGCGGGTCTGCGCCGGCAATTAGCGATTGTTCACGGTAAGTTACTGCCTGTGCTATGTGAAAGCTGACTTGCCTCTGCAATATGCACCACGCCAACGGCTGAGCCTCTTGCTGCGGCTACAAGTCGAATGCTACAAGTCAGTTGCTTGTTAGAATTAGGCGCTAGTTGACTTGAAATTTGGATTTCAAAGCGCTCTGCCTCTTGGAAAGGTTGTCTTAGGCGGACGATAGAGTCTGGATTCTTCCTGCACCATATCAAAACCTGCTGCGCTCCATTGGAGAAGCAGAACTCCAAGCTGTCTGGCAAGGGCGGCATGCTGGGCTTCGCAGAGCGCCCAAACCCACCAAAAAGTCGGCTTTTGCGCTTGCTTGATACGGTACCGATGGAGGAGAGGTTGCTGAGGGAGCGGTCATCTGTTTCAAGACGAAGGCTCAATCGTCGAAGGTCTGGTGGTGGTAAGGAAACGCCCCTTGTTCTTTCCGAGTCAGACTCTTCTACCACTTGAAGACCGGTATCGATCTGGAATGAGCGCATGGTGGGCTGCTCTGGTCGGTGAGTTGGTTTCCTTGCAGGTAATTCTACGGGCCCAGGATATTGGTATGCTCGAATCTCATTTTGAAGCCTGTGGTTGTTCGGAATTTCGATGACAGACATTGGAGTAGGTGGTTGTGAGATGAGTGGTGGGGTTGTTGTGTTCTGTATAGGCCTAGGAGAAGCGCTCTCAGAGGTATTGGCACACCACATCGGCGACTGATTGACACTCCAGCTCGGGGATGCTGGAGATGATACTGGTGTTGAAGGCTGTACTTTATGACTTTGAGGTGTTTCTGGGGCGGGTATACAACGACAGACACGCAGGGAAACGGTGTGAGGAAACGCGTTCCCGAATGCAACAGCCTCGCTACATAGAGTGGTCAGGAGACTGCTGAGTAACGTATTATCGGCGAGCATCTACACGTTACGTGAGCTAAGTAACATTGTATGAATCGTAGTAGTTGCGGACTAGAGGCATAGATTTTGCGGGTTGGACTGTCGTCGATGAGCGCTTCGCTCTGCAATTATGTCGGAGAAGAAACGCTCGTTGACCAATTGGAGCGATGCTGGATGAGTAGCAACCCACCCACAGTCCCCGTGCCTCTGCTCCGAGTGTTAACTTACATCTTCGTGTGGTAGTAAAGGTTCCACCAGACTTGCATGCAGGGCGAGCTCTTCAAGCGCATAGGTCGCCAATGGGTACAGGTACAGATAATTAGGTCGAGCCCGCAGCTTACTGAGGCACTGACGATAAGCTTTAACAACTATATCCGTCTGAGCGCCCTCTGAACTAGTACGTCGTTTCGTCGCCAGCAGCCAATCATGCAGCAACCAGAAATTGGCGGAGTGGTCACTTCCGGACAGCTCGCTGGCTGCTAGCAACTTATCGAACGCGAAATTGATGGTGTGATGATCGTCCTTCGACGTGGTAGAGTGCTCCGTACCCATAAAAGCGTTGGGGAAGTGAAATGCAGATGTCAGTAGTTCTCTGATAACGGAAGCTTCCACCAGAGAAAGCTGGCCTCGTTTGGTCCATCCTTGTACCATCTCTTGCATCTGGGAACTGATCCAAGCCTGATTATCGGGCAACCATGTAGAATTAGATGTACTCCTGAGTCGTAATGCGCATGTGATGAATTGCAGTGTAACTCGATGGAAGACAGCTCTGTCGTAACCTGCATCTGCTGGATCGGGTGAACTTGCAACATCGCAAATGTATGCAATGAGTCGAATGAGATTGTCTTCGCTTATCAATGAGTCGTCCGAGGAATTATCGGACCCATTGTTGGAATAAACACCTGGGACGTGCTCCAGTGTCCATCTTAGGCGCAGTAAGAGACGTAGCTGATGACTGAATGAGGAGGCTGGTGCCGAAGTCGACGGTAGTCTAACGGTACACAGCTCACTGTGTCCAATGATTGAAGAAATGAAGAACTGTGGATCTGTTCTACCAAAGTCTACGCGAGGTGAAACCTTCTGTGGTGGCATGGTGCATGCTTGATCGAGATTGACACTCGACAGAAGACGGTGGGAACGATTTGCGAAGAGACACACGGTGTACCGGGCTCTGAATGGGTCGATGCCGGCTTTGGGTACTGAATTCCTCTTCCGTTTGAACTTAGTGAGGGTCGCAACGTGGAACTTTGGAGTTGTCATTCAGAGGCTTGACCTTCCTCAATTGAGATCCCTTCCTATTGTGCAAGCCGCAATGGCTAGTATGCCTGTGGGGGCACTGCTTATCGTGAGGGGTACCCTAAAATAGGAAAAGAAATTCCGAGACGCATATAGCTCACCAACGTAATTGGTTTACGAGCGCCGTGAGAAGGCAGAGGCTGAAGGCAGGTTCCACATGCTCGTCTATTTATTCCACGACGAACAAGGAATCACTCGAATTTGTTCAGATGAAGCGCATCCTCTTATTCGACCTCAATTATTCCAAAAACTTCCTCTCGAATGAAGTCCTGACAGTCATTCCATGTCGTGAGCTATCTCGACGTGTTGCGTTTTGATGGGGCAGGCTGAAGTTCAGCCTTGCGGATCTATGTGGATGAAAAACGCCTCGAACGCCGCCAATGCAGCCACAAACAACTTTGCAGAGACTAATTAGCTGACCAGAAACAAACATAGGTTTCATCGAAGTTAGCACAGCTTAGCAGCGTTTTTGTGGGACAAGATAACGGCTTGAAGGGTGCGAACGTACCCATGAAGAATACCACAAATTTACTACGGCGACGACTGAAGCACAGCCATGGACAAGTTCAGAGCAGATGGACCAGTGCCCAAGGCTAGGAAGGCTGAACCGATGGACCGTTCCGGTGACGGGCGATCGCGTCGCCTGGCCAAAGTTGCGTTAGCTACGAGTCGTAGAAGCTGCCTTCGCTTCCAAATTCGCCGGAAAGGGAATGAATCGCGGGGCTCTAGTGGTTTGCACTGATAAAGAGCAGGCTGAACCAGTCGGCAGCGCTGATATTCTTTTAGTGGTATGGATCAGTGGACTTGTCCAAGGCTTTAACACCTGTAATCATTGTTGTCTACTTTCCGCGTTTTCTCCCGATCTCTTCTCGATCATTCTTCCCGGCCTTCTTGAACTCTTACATTTCTTTCCCCTGGAGAGATAACATGAGCTATCCATCTGGCCACATACCTGTGGCGGTGCCACTCGCAGGTCATTACTACGCATACCCTGACCCTGGGGAAAAGGTGGCGCCGCCTTCCTCGCCCACCCAAATCCAGTCGACCGATGCAGCATCGCAGACATCTGAAGGTGGTCAGACAGAGCTACGACAGACATTGAAAGAGCGTCATGTAAATATGATCGGTTTCTCGACCGTTCTAGGTCTTGGGCTCTTTCTCTCTGCTGGCAAGGCAATATATATGGCTGGTCCTGGAGCAGCTGTCCTGGCGTATCTGGTCGCAGGTACTATAATGTGGTCGGTGATGGCTTGTCTGGGAGAGATGACTGCACTCTTTCCTGTGAAGGGACCCATCTTCGAGTTCCCACGTCGCTTCATTGATGAGTCGGTTGGTCTAGCCATAGGATGGATCGCATGGTATGTGGCCCTTGTCCAAGAGCGAACTGGGTGTCGAACAATTGACTGAAGTGCTTCTAGGTTCTCCTGGGTTGTCACATTGGCGGCAGAGATCATGGCGATCACCGAGGTCTTCCATTTTCAATTCAAACGAGAATACCTAAACGAGGTCAAATACCCTTCTGAGAAGCTGGAGTGGCGCGCTGGGGTGAACACAAATCCTGCAGTCTGGGTGGGGATCTTCCTCATAGTCGCGCTCATGGTCAACCTCCTCCCCGTTAGACAATACGGGCGCATCGAGTACGTATGCGGGTGTCTGAAAATCACCTTCCTGGTGGGACTGATACTCTTCAACACTATTCTCAACGCGCGTCAGTCTCATTCTTCCCGCTTCTGGACTTATGAGAAGCCATACGGCTTTGCGAAGAAATCCTTCACGGTCAATGATACTCACACATACACCGGATCCCTCGGTGGTCTGACCTCGTTTTGGACGACCCTGACCACAACGCTCTTCTCGCTGGTTGGCTGGGAGGTCATCTTCCTCACCGCTGCCGAGAACCGTGATCTCCGAAAGTCGGAGTCACTGAAGTTAGCGACGCGTAAAATCACGATAAGAGTCCTCATATTATACGCATTGTGCGCCTTCACAGTTGGGCTTAACGTACCTTGGGACGATGCAAACCTTGGGGACCTTACGATCCACAGCATTACCGGTGGTCAGAACAGCGTCTTCATTCTAGCGGCCGTAAGAGAGCATGTGAAGGTCATCCCTCACATCTTTAACGCATTCTTCATATTCTCTCCTCTCAGCACAGGCATCAACGACCTCTACGGTGCATCTCGAATACTGCATGCTTTAGCGAGCCATCGTGACGCATGGCCAGATTGGCCCATGTTCGAGGCCATACGATCGCGCTTGGAGACAACCAGAAATGGTGTGCCAGTAGCCGCCGTCACTACAAGCTGGCTGGTTGGCTTCGTTGCCTTCCTGTCAGTAAATTCAGCACAAGCAAAGAACTTGGGGCGAATGGCTACCGTCGTTGTTGTTGCTAACCTCATCATTTACGCCGCAAACTGCGTTGCATACCTTCAGTTCTATCGCCAGATCAAAGCTGCAGCAAATGGACAGTTGGATGAGGATCTGAATCTAACGCCCGATGTGCGCAACTTCTACAAGCGCACCGCTCGGCAGTATCCCTATCGCTCACATCTACAATGGGTACGCGCGGCATATGCACTGCTCGCCTGCATCCTCCTAGCTCTCTTTAATGGCTGGCAAACCTTCGTCTCACCTATGAGCACGAGGGATTTCGTCGCTTCGTATATTGCCGTCGTACTGTTCTTGGCCATCGCTGCCGCATACTTCATCAAAGATCGGGGCTTCTCCCCTGCAAATTGGAGGACACTTGCTGTCAAGCTAGTTGGACTTGAGTCAGTCGGGCCTGTCGTTGTGGATGGCAACGGCGTCACGGAACCGTGCACCTTCTGCGGATCAAAGCATCGGCGAGGTCATTTGCGATTTCCCGACAAAAGACCTCTCACAAGAGGGAATGCCAGAGCAGTTGTGGAATGGTTATGGGCATGGTTAAAGTAAGACGGACAGTCCGATAAGAATCGCGCTGAGTCGAGCAGGCGGAAAGAGTTCTGCTGCTAGGTCAAAATAGGTAGCTGTTTGACGATGACGTAGATGGTGTCGCGTCGTCATTTCAATTCCCACATCTGCCTATATCGCACCATAATATGAGTAGATAGTGTCGTCTTCGATATTTATATAGAAGCACTTCAATCCTCAAACGCGATTGAGGTGGCACCTCTCGTAGCACATTACAGCGATTCACATGGCTAATCATAAGCGCAGCATCCTCGGAGCCGACTTCGCGCTGAACCTGTTTCCATCAAGTCGGCTGAAGCATCGAGCTATAATCGAGCTTCACTCATAGTTGCGTGAAGTCGGTCCTTTGCCTTCGCTGCGAGCTTCTCGTGCGAGGTGTGCTGGCCACCCTCGACACGATCCATCCTAATGATTCGATGCATACGGCCCCATGCAGAAACCACAGTGGTGTTGCACGAGGCAGAAAAGTTCACCTGTATAACACGCTCAGAGGATTATCTCCGCTGGTTTTTATGTCGTGCGAGTCTCATACCTTTTGCGCGCCTGTGTCACATCATACGTCTTCATCCTTCAGGATTGTCGCCTCGTGTCATCTACACGGAGCAGACACAGTTTCTGTGATGTTGCCTTAAACATCCTTGAGCGCCCCAGATACGTGTTTGCCCGTTGAACTTGAGCTGCTTTGGCGAAGCGCTGATTTGAATATAAAATAGCGATGCAACCCTCCGTACCGTTCCCGAGGCGAGATGCGATACCTCAGCGTCATCACGATATTTCTTGTGTGTGCCGTGCAGACTATAGCACGAACACCTAAACACCCGGATGATATTCCAAAGAAAACGTACTACATCGACGACAGTTGCGACAATAAGAAAGGGTTTCCAAATGGATGGCTCTGGACTACAAAGAACGCGAAGGCAATGCTCGCACGGGCCAACTCGGATACGAAAGCGGATGCGGACTACCATTCCATTCTTGAGCGGATTTTTCAATTCAAGTTCACGGATGACAAGAAGGAGGTTGAGGGGGTACTAAACACGATTCTGGGTCCGATCGAGGAAATTACAGTGATGAAGGACGCGAAAGATGATATGAAGACAGCCGATGTTCGCATCTTCTGTGATAATGATAAGAGTATGTGTGATTTCTGTTGCTGCTTAAGGCCATGGTTTATGAGGCACAGTTCGTAACGAAGATGACCCGAACGACAAAGCCCGATGGGTCCGCGACGATGATGGTGTTGTCATAGACCATACGAAGTGAGTAACCGAGCACTTATAGCATGTTGCGTCTTGGCGCCTTTTCATATAGGGCAATGGCTAACCCAAGGCTTTAGTCTAATGGTGGCTGACGAAGATGATCTGTGTTCCAATCCAGAGATCGGCGGTTGGAATGTAAGTTTGTGGCCGTCTTACCGTTATGACACTCGCAACGAAACATATTTGTTCAGAGCAGAAAGACTGATGAGGATAGACCGACACCCGAATAACTTGGGATGGTTCAAATCAAGGTCATAATCCGAATCGCGCCGTTATATCTGTAAGTTAGATCTGTCCAGCTGTACGACTTCAAAGCAATCGTAACTGATTCTGACAAAGCTTTGCGATCGCATGTTTGAGGTCCCAGAGGATGTATCTCCAAGCCGGTGGCCCTTGGAGGTCACGCCTGAAATTAGAGCAAGAGACTATACTGGCACTCCTATCGAATTCTTCCATCCACTGATATGTAGAATAATCCTTCACGAGGTTCGTATGTCCCTGACCAGTTTTTACAAGGAACTGGAGCCTAACTACGTCTGGTTATAGCTGATGCATGCCCTGCGTCAAAAACAGAATGGAGAACATGATGGTACATTCATCGACGACTTTCCGAAACCAAAGGATCCTGAAGAGTCACCATGGAAATATGTCCTCGAGCAGAAAAAAAGCGAATGTCGCATTAATGCAGATAACTATGGTATGTCCTCTATATATAACCGGAGACGATGCGCTTTGACGGCACGGCGTGTCTCGCTATGTCTATGTTACCATGTCACTCAAAAATTGTCTTGACGAAGCTAATATCGCATTAGCATATGCAAGTCTTTGGGCAATGGTGGCGGGCTGGAAATGGTCTATAGTTCGACTTACACCACCAGACACCTGTAGTACCGACGGGCAGAAGCAGGACTATATCAAGTGGGCGGAGACGAAGATTAAAGAAGGCAGAATGAAGAAATATCAGGATGTTACCAGACGAAACTCTGCCCCGATGAAGTCAGATGAGAGGAGGATGGAGCAAACGGAGGCGAGCAAAAGAATAATGGATTTCCTACTTGATATCGAATCGAAGAAGTAATGGAGAGTGTCTAGAGAGCACATAAGTTGATAAAGGTGCTAGACTTGCATTTCTGGATGCAAGGGTATGTCCCGGACACGTGGTGCAGGATAGCCAGTCCGAAAATTCCTTAGAGCGCTTTAAACTTCGATTACTACTCGAACTTTTCTGTTTCAACTAAACTCAGTTTTACGGAGTCACTAACGAATCTGTATCACTCATCTGGATCCATTGCGCATGCTTTTGACGTACAGAGTCTCGACAGCTCAGAGTGGCCCCCTGGAAGCCACGAAAGCGCGTATCTTTTATACTTTTATAAGTACCGATGAGCTTATATCCTTACTTTACCATGTAAAGTTGCCGTTGTTGACCTTTACAGGGACTCTGAGCTGTCGAGACTCTGTACCTAGCTGGCCGCGAGCCAGTCCTGATGAAACACCACGGCAAAACTCAACAGCTAAGATATCGGACTTTCCAACGCGCAGATAACGGACAGCTTCCAGTGTTTTTTAGTCAAGCATTAATCAGCAGGGATGCGGACACAATTAGACTTTGGGGGCAGTTGAGACTACAATAGACAACGAGGGGGCGTCTGAGTGGCCAATATAAATGGGTCGTGCCCACTTCTGCGCTTTCTGATGAATAGGGCGTTGGGCCTTCCAGAAGCGGATCCAGACTTAGCGGAACAGGTGACGTCATATGCCATGAAGCTACAAATCGCCCTACATGCTTGATAGCGTACTAAAGACCATAAGGTTTAGTGATCTCATGAATTGATAGGATACGAAGTATAAATAAGCTCATAACGACCACGAAAATCATTTGCTTAAAAGACTCTCTTCTCCGCGTTAGTGAAAGCTCCAGACAGATAGCAGCCGCATATCCCCTCGTCCTTTGGTTTTTCATCAAGTGCAGACCCATCATATCAGAGATGGCATCAACCTCAGTTTCTGTGTCGACAGCCGACAAGTCCAAGCCATACATTCCTACTTCCGGTCTCCGTAGCGATGGGTGGTCCAATGAAAGCGAAGCAACAGCGACTTGTTTCTGCGGGGCTATACAACTCATCTTTGTAAGTCCGCGCATTGCCCTTCGAGCTCAATGTCTGACTAAAATTACAGCCGTTGAAAGCACCGGGTCTCGTACCTGGTGGAGTTCACATTTGCAACTGTACCGACTGTCATAAGATTCATTCCTCAATGTTTGGCTCTAATTTCACGGTTCTCGACTCTCATTTGAAGCACGTGTGTGGGGAGTCCGATCTCAAACAGTTCACCGAAAAGACCACGACAACGACCGGCAATGCGATGACCAATTTCTTCTGCACGACTTGTGGGTCTTTGATGTATAGGCGAGGCTCCGGGTTCCCTGGAATGAGTATCCTACGCATCGGCACGGTCGATGACTTCAACCTGATGGAGACGGTGTTGAAACCGGATGTCGAGCAATTTGTGGAAGATAGGGTGAACTGGTTACCGGGTACGGGGGCGGCTGGGGTGAAGCAGGTCGTTGGGTTCAACTACAAATAACAGTATTGAGATTGGGGCTGTACATTTCCATATCGATGGTATTGCTTTAGAACATGACAGACGTCCCATTTGGTGTCGTTGGTCGGGTCAAGAATTCGGTGGACACAGCGGTGACTTTAAAAGCAAGCCTGAGGGCTAATATACCTACCAAATGATCATTATTGTTGGGCTGCTGAAGGCTATATCAACCGTAACTCAATCCTTACTTTACCTGAACGATGATTAGTAGGACTGATCATCTAAAGTATTTGTCGCACCCATGTGGATCATTGCAGGGATGTTCCCCACATGACGGAAAATTATCGTCTCGTTCCCCGCGCCATTGGTGGGCTGAGTGCATCTTATGCCCCGTATCTAAATTAAAGGCATTCTGTTGTGTAACCATCGTTCAACACTTCCGAGGTTCTTGACCTCTGATTCTGCTCCAAACGATCTAGCGAAACGCCCAGATAGTTCATTGTTTCTACTGACTTTCCAGCGCGACCCCACATCCCGAACACGGTCCGTATGTCATTCATTTGCCTCGAATTGAAGGAGTAATAAAGGAAGCCACGAAACTGTATGAGAAGTAACCACCGTTTGTATTTGATGAGCATCACTTATAAATTAACCGCTACTTAGGTTTCTCCTTGAAACATCTGTATAAGAATGGCGCAACATGAAATCGTCCCTACCCATCCAGCAGTCAGTCTCTTTCCCTCTGATTGACTTTCCACTCAAATTGCTCAGGATGAGATCCATGACAGTAAACTTCGGTCTGGTATGGGCCAGCATCGCATGGCTAGCCTCGGCTGCTGTCATACAACGGCAGACCAGCTGCGCTCTCCCCACAACCTACAAATGGACATCCACAGGCGCTCTAGCCAATCCAAAGTCAGGATGGGTCTCGCTCAAAGACTTTACCGTCACCAAGTACAACGACCAATTCCTGGTGTATGCGAGTAACCACAACACGGGATCAGGCTACGGCTCCATGAACTTTGGTTTGTTCAAGAACTGGACCGACATGGCATCGGCGAGCCAGAACTCAATGAACGGGGCCACGGTTGCGCCGACTATCTTTTACTTCCAACCTAAGGATGTCTGGGTGCTCGCTTATCAATGGGGTCCGACTTCTTTCTCCTATAAGACGTCGAAGGATCCAAGCAACGCAAATGGGTGGTCTTCGGCACAGGCGCTATTCTCTGGAACGAGTGAGTCTAAATCCAGCTTATACTGAGGCTACAGATCGATAGTGACATACCCTTTCAGTCACAGGTTCAAGCACAGGCGTTATCGATCAGACAGTCATCGGCGACAGCAAGAACATGTATCTCTTCTTCGCAGGCGACAACGGCAAGATTTATCGCGCCAACATGCCCATCGGCAATTTCCCAGGCGATTTCGGCAAGACATCAACGGTAGTCATGAGCGACTCGACCAACAACCTCTTCGAAGCTGTACAGGTCTACACCATCGCGAATCAAGCCTCGCCTATGTATCTCATGATTGTTGAGTCAATTGGTGCGAACGGTCGGTACTTCCGCTCATTTACTGCAACGAGCTTGGATGGGCAGTGGAAAGCGCAGGCTACGAGCGAGAGCAGCCCGTTTGCTGGAAAGGTAAATAGTGGTGCGACTTGGACGAATGATATCAGCCATGGTGATTTGGTGAGGAGCAATCCGGACCAGACGATGACTGTGGATCCGTGTAACCTGCAGTTGTTGTATCAGGGCCGGACTCCGGGCAATCAGGCCTACGATCAATTGCCTTACCGACCTGGAGTTCTCACACTTCAGCGATAGATCCCATAGGTCAGTTCGGTATTTTATTTCCTGAGTGTCGCGAACCTGAGTAGCTATTTTGTAGTGAAACAGTGTCAATGCAGACCGATAGCTCCTTGTACCAATCTGTGTGTCGAATGCGAAGTTTTCTCGCAACAATGGGACACTTGAATGCGTCAAATTGGTCGACAGAGCGGACAATAACAGGATGGCGTAAGCTTATCAATCATTCGTGGCTCGCTAAGCTCTCTGCATTGGGTTAGCACAATCTCTCAGGGTGTTTTCATTCCATTCCTCCCCTTGTCTTCTTCCTCCTCCTACATACTTTGATTCCGCAATAATCTAGGAAAGGCCCTCACAACTCCTACCAGATATTCGTTTCAGTCCTGACTAGCTTGTACTAACCCTGTGTTGATCCGGCCCACGTCGAAAAAGTTTACCCAGACGTCGCCCAAGTGAATAGAGGGGCAACGTCTGCATTTGACTTTTGTTTCTCTAAGCCTTAATCATTTAATTTGTACGAAATTTCAAGGTCGTGTCGGCTTTGTATCATTAGCCTTCTCCCCCGGAAGTATGGCAACAATCGATCTTTTCGCGTCAGTAGAGCGCGACACGATATTGGAAGTCCGCCGCGGGAAAATGAAACATATGTCCGGGCTCAAAATTGAGTCCGGAATCGAC
Source organism: Lophiotrema nucula (assembly GCA_010015825.1). Taxonomy (NCBI): domain Eukaryota; kingdom Fungi; phylum Ascomycota; class Dothideomycetes; order Pleosporales; family Lophiotremataceae; genus Lophiotrema; species Lophiotrema nucula. The sequence goes on from ML977368.1 coordinate 98,992, forward strand.
AAAAATCTTTGCAAAGGCGCGGTATGGGTAGGGAAACAAGGTATTCAGGAAGATGAGCATGACCTGACCTTTCACGGCGGCGTGGACAAGGCTGTCCATGGGTGTAAGTATGGTTTCTGTTTGCCCACCAAAGCAGAACCCTATTCCAAGCTATATGCGCCCTTTCTATCGCTTCTCAGAAGCATTTCAGGCATTTAAGAGAGGCCGCGCTTGGGTTGAAGCGCTGCCCGTAGATCTATCCGAAACACGATGCCTGCACCCCTTCTCCATAGCGACAATTCGTCTTCATAAGTTTCTTAATGACCAGTTCCAGACTGTAAATCCCACTACCCGTCATGGCAATCCGAATTTCCCTCTGCAGCCTCCCGGTTCGTCCCAGGTGGCTTCGGCGAGAATCTCGTCACAGCCCACATGAACGAGCGCAATGTGTGCATAGGTGACATCTACGCGATCGGCACCGGCGACAAATCTCTCATGCTCCAAGTCTCGCTTCCACGCCAACCCTGCTTCAAGCTCAACCACCGCTTCCAACTCAAGAACTTCGCACCGAATACCTGGAAGCTAAGCAGGACAGGATGGTACTATCGCGTTTTGCGCGAAGGTCCCCTTCAAACAGGTGACGAGATAAGGCTCGTAGAACGAAAGTGGCCGGAGTGGACAATTGAGCGGATTCAAGAGTATCTGCATCGGGATAAAGATGTGCTGGAGATAAACGAAGCGCTAGCAGCCATACCGGAGCTTGGAGACGAGAGCAGAAAGGCTTTTGAAGGTCGCGTTACGCGCGCAAAAGCCAAAACTGAGAAGAAAACGGAAGTGAAGTGGACAGACTACCGCGTCGTCGGGAAGAAACAGCTGACACGACGGATCACGTCCTTCGACTTTGAAGCAGTCAATTCGCGTACCATTACAGATCAAAAACCGGATGAGGGCTCACACGTCAAGATCAAGCTCCCAAACGGTCTAGTACGAGCATACTCAGTCGTCGATGGCAGTGCAGGACGCTTTCAGCTCGGCATCGCTCTTGAGGAACGTTCCCGCGGTGGGTCCAAATATCTCCACCAGAACGTCAACGTAGGTGACACCATACAAGTCGACAAATTTACACCAGGGATCAAATTCAACGCGATGGCAAGTAACCACGTCTTTATCGTTGGTGGCGTGGGTATCACGGCATTCTTGTGGCTTGCAGAAACTATGATGAAGATCAACTGGAGTGTCCAAATTCATTACGCTCTGCGTAGTACTGAAGAAATGCCTTTTCGCGAGAGGCTGGAGAGATTCGGAGATCGTTTAGTGGTGTATGATAAGATGAAGAGTGAGCGACTCGATGTTGGGAACATCGTTCGCAGCATGCCGTGGAATTCACAACTCTACGTCTGTGGACCACGACGCCTGATGGACGAAACGTCAAGGATTGTCAAAGAAGCCGTGATTGGAGAAGGTGAAGTGCATTTTGAAGCCTTTGAGGCCGATGTTGGTGGCGATCCGTTCGAAGTTGAGGTCGAAGGCAAAAAGGGAACGCTCCAAGTGAAAGAAGAAGAGACTCTGCTAGAAGTCCTTCAACGTGAATTTGGTGACATCCCGAGTAGCTGCGAAGTTGGCAATTGCGGGACATGCAAGGTCAAGGTTAAGTGTGGGAAGGTCGAGCATAGAGGGACCGCGTTGACTGCAGAGGAGAAGAAAGACTCAATGCTTTCATGTGTCTCGAGAGGAGTTGGTAGGATTGCGATTGAGATCTGAATGGCTGCAAGAGAGGTGCAGCAATCAACGTATGCATTGGTCATCTGGAAGTGCTTTAGGATTCTTTCTAAAACCATACTCAGATGCAACTTGCCATTCGCAGTGCCTTTCTGACATATTCTATTGTATCGTCTTCCTCGTAAATACAGCTTCTGCAGAGGAGAGGTGAAGTGCGCTTGATCTCATAGCAATATTGACGCGAGCAACCTAAGCGCAGAGCTTCAAGTTGCCCAGTATACGTTGTCTAGCTGTCAAGTATAGTAATGCGTATGCTAATTTAAGACAACTGAGTGATATATCTCAGAGATGCTTCCCTAGACGAGCTTCCAGAACTGCGAGCATTGTCCGACATCATGTGGGGTGTATGGAACCGCGACAACGCCAACATCAAAAATATCAACTACTTTTGGGTGCAAGCAGTTGGCAATAGCAGGACGAAACAAATCATCGCGCGCGCTTTAAAGGGTGTGAACAAGAAGCTTGAACCTTGGCCTGGGACTACCTTTGACATGTCAGGCGATGCAGGACCCGCGATGCTTGGTATATCTTCCTCACCAGTCTTCTCCAGGACGTAAAACGCTGACTTGGATTGGAAGGCTCGGAGAATGGCTCTTGCTTCGGCTGGTTCCTCACTCAGCATATCGATAAACCGGGGTTCATGATAAGCGTGACAGCATCGTCGTGTAGCTATGATGTCTTCGTGAAATTTCCTCGGTTCTCGTTCCCAACTAGGTAGGTGGGGCAGCATGACGATGGATGTTCTTCTCATGCCAGCTAGACCTTTCGACAGGAAGTTGTTCGCAGGTCGAATTGTCTATGCGTCATTTAGCTAAATAATATAGTCATGCCAGGTGTCGCATCAAATCGCCGTATCTATGTCCTAGGTCCCAGCACCGAAGAGAGGCCGTGTGGCGGTGCTAGACCTCGGAAGCCATTCCCAGCCGCGACCGGATCCGGTTCACGACAAATCCGCTAACTCCACACCTCGACCACTTCACCAATCAACAACGTCACAATGCAAATACAAGACCGCGGCTGTCTGCGTACACTTTCTTTTTGGACGACCGCGATGGGGTTAAGAAGGCCAAGGTCCAGGTCTTTACGTCACAGTTGTGCGTTCCGACAGCCCCGCCAGACAACAAAGCCTCGCTGCTGATAAAGCTGCATGGAGTAGGAGCTAGCCCGCCTTGCGCGCTCCGATTCTCCTTCAGGACTCCAATGCAAGCTTTAAAAGACACAGCGTCCGGCACAATTGAGAAATTAACAAGTGCAATCAACACAATGTCTCTTCCGAAAACATACAAGGTTCAGATCTTCGAGGAGAAGGGCAAGCCGCTTGTCGAGAAGGAGCTTGAGCTCAAGCCCCCGCCGGCGGGAGAGGTAAGCTTTAGTAGTGCTGGGTTTCAGTACCTTGCTGGCCATCAGCACGACAAATCATCCCAATGGAATGACTGGTTGCTGACGATAGCCACACGCAGGTCCTCGCCAAAGTTTTAGCGTGCGGTGTCTGCCATTCCGACGAGCTGGTCAAGCATGGCGGCTTCGGCAACCCAATCCCCATGGTCCCTGGCCACGAGGTGATTGGCGATATCGTGGCGGTACCCGACGGCGAGAAGACGTGGAAGGTGGGTGATCGCGTAGGCGGAGCATGGCATGGTGGGCACGATGGTACGTACGCTCCCCGCCCAATCGAGTGCCATTGCTGACACCTTCTGTGATGTTAGGTACTTGCAAGGCATGCAAGCGTGGCCTGTTCCAAATGTGTAGTGTGAGTTGATACCCCGTGTCGTGGAGGCATACGCAGCAGCTAGATGCGTTAAAGAGCTTCATAACCTGTAGAATCAGCAAAACGTAATGTCGATCCTGGCTAACAAGGATTATATCCAACAGAACGAGCAGATCAACGGCGTCACCCGCTACGGCGGATACGCAGAATACGTGTATATTCGTTCCGAAGCCGCCGTTCCAATTCCGAAGGAAGTCGATCCTGCCGAGTTCGCTCCCCTCCTCTGTGCCGGCGTCACTGTATTCAACTCACTCCGCAAGCAAGGCATCACGCTGGGAGATACTGTCGCGATCCAGGGCCTGGGTGGGCTTGGCCACCTGGCTCTGCAGTACACCAGCAAGATGGGATACCGCACAGTCGCAATCAGCTCGAGCGACTCGAAGCGCGACTTCGCGAAGAAGCTGGGTGCGCACGACTACATTGACGGGTCCAAGGGCGATATTGGGGAGCAGCTGAAGAAGCTTGGGGGTGCCTCGTGCATCCTCCTGACGGCACCGAGCGAGAAGCTGGTCCCTCAGCTCATGAACGGCCTCGGTATACTCGGAAAGTTGGTCATTTTGGCTGCCATTCCGACGCCAGTCCCAGTCAACACGGCATCGATGATTGGACAGGGCTGGAGTATCGTCGCCTGGCCCTCTGGCCACGCCTTGGACAGCGAGGAAGCCATTAGCTTCGCGCAGGTTCACGACGTCAACTGCATGATCGAGAAATTCCCGCTCGAGAAGGCGAACGAGGCATTGGATCACATGAACAGCGGCAAGGTCAGGTTCAGAGGAGTCTTGATCCCAGGATATAAGGGTTGAGGAACTTGGGCCAGAGAGCTCTCTGTTGAGATGTCATGCTGGACCCGAACCAACGATATGTAAACATTAGTAGTTCAACAACTTTCACGATGTAGAGCTCCGCAATTGATCCATTTTCTAGAGTGTCCGTTTACTGAGATATCGAAGTTCAACATTCTCGTTTCCTGTGTTCCTCAACGGCGCGTCCCGACTCTGGATACCATCACTCATTTATCAGACCATATAACGTTGATCATGCCTCAACAGTAGAAAGATACTATAACGTGACTGTTCCCTCATCCTCGAGATAGTAAGTTCGCAGCCGCACGGTATTGGTGGATTGCCGAGTCACGTGTTGACGCGTCGCGCATAATCCACCACGCTCGATGGAGTTAATGCTGTGACAAGGCGCTCCTCCCCTGCGTCGTCCCCTCGGCTACCTTTGTGCTTGTATCGTCCCATTCACCCAAATTTCTCAAGTCACGAGTACCAGCTCACATTTGATACAACATGGCCGACCACGGAGAGTCCGTAGCCGGTGCGAATGCACCCAATGCGGGCGGTGACGTTAACCCAACCCAACAAGCGTCGGCACAACAAGTCGGCAAGGACACCAGCAATTATGAGCGCTACAGCAAGCAACGTGCAGACGGTAGCTAACCAAGAACTACGGCCGTCACTGGAACGGGCCACAGAAGACGAAGGAAGAATTCCATGAGCATAAAGAGAAGCAGCACGAGAAGCGCGAGGCGGAGCGCGAGGGCATCTTGAGTGGCAGAATCAGTGAGCTCGCGACTCGAAAGGTGTTTAGACCTATAAGAAGTACTAACGAGAGATAGAGCCGCCGCCTGGAGCTGGGCCTAATTGGGCGAAGAACAAGCTAGCACAGCTTAACAAGTACGCGAAGGCGACGAATCGTCGACACAAGAAGCATGAGGAGAACATGAAGGCCGAAGCAGAGTCGAATGCCATTAGGTATGTACAACCTCAGAACATTGCTGAGTTCGGATCGCTTAGGTAGGCGGGCATTGCTGACTGTGCACTGCAGATGGTGATCGCTAGCACAGTGTGCATGTTCTGGAAGACGCTGACAGCAAGCTGAGGTCTGAGCGTCAGGATTCTGTAATCACTCCGCAGTCATGTCAACATCCATTATTCGATATCACTCGTTTCCCAATCATTCGGGGTTTGCATTGTAGAGAAGATTATTGACGACTACCTCGTTGGTGCGTTTCCATAGTCAGAGACAAATACACAAATCTCTTTCCACTTTTGACCCTTTCGGTAGCGCACTGCAACATTTTCTGTGGGTCCATCTGGCAGAAGTACCTCAACTTCTTCAAATCTAAAATTCTTCGGCAGAGGAGGGGTTGCCAGGTCATGGACACTGGGTGGACTGGTCAATTGAAAATCATCGGTCGCATCAAGATCGTCAAAGTGTCCGTCTTCTTCGATCTTGACCAATGCCTCTGCCACACAGGCGCATATTCGCGAGTCATATATCCCCTCTCTATGTGACACGCTGTGGAACAACCTGACGGCATGAAGTCGGATTCGATGGACGCGACATTTCAGCGCTGTATAATAGATGGGCGCTATCCACCCGACATCTACAATCGAGCGAGACAAATGCTTACGCCGGGTCATCAGCGACACTTTGGGAAGATATTGTGTCCCAAACCTGTACATGTCGATTCCATCTTTGATGATACAGATGAATCGCTCCGTACATGAATCGAACATGGATTCATCATCAGGCGAGAGACACGTATCTACCATGATGCTGGCCATGGCATGGTGAATGCGCAATATACGTTCGGTCTGGCCACTACGCTCCAGGTTGTGGAGGTGTTCCCTTGAGGTCTGATACGCCTTGCGCCATCTTGCCAGGTCAAGACGTAGTTGACGCTGATACGCGATGAGGTCCGACTGGTCATCCTCCAGTGTCTCGTGCGAGAAGTTCCGTTGTCGCACCAACTCATTGAGTTCGAAGATGCTGTTCAGCATCCATTCCAGTTGTTTCCAGGCCTCTTCTATCGACTGAAAGGTGGTAACTGACATCTCAATCTCCAAGTTGTGGAAGCTTGAACACGTATGAGTATATGTGTACTTGAACAGCTCCATCTGCAGGCGGTATCGAGAGAAGGCTGCCAAAATCCAATCGTCGACCACGTCGGAGGTCCTCTCACAAGTCGTTTCGCCACGAAGCTCCTCGAGTACTCTCAGTCCGTTCTGGAGATGGGTCTGCGCCGTCTGAAAGTACCCACGGAAGTACTCGGCACAAACAAAGACTATACAGGTGACCAGGGCACTCCGCTTTGACGCTTTCTGCTGGCTCGATAGATGACTCTGCAGATGCTGAATTGCCTTGTTGTAATGCTGCAAAGCAAACTGCTCGCCCTCGACAAACCGACTGTTATCTCGACCTAAAAGGCTGCCATCAACAATGACCTCTCGGTGAACAGAGCTCAGAGTCATCAATGCGTGCCATACGACGGGCTCACTCATACTCGCTTGGAAGATTAGCGTCTTCCAAAAAGGCAGCGCAAATGCACCGGGTATCTTAATCGCCGTTCGATATTTGAACCAATCAAAATACTCGATCTCCTTTGGGGTTGCATGCACCGGTATGCATGCCATGGTCGGAGGAGAGTCGGATACGTTCCTTGAGACTATGCCAGGGTCTGGACGTTCCCAAATACCATAACCTCCGCATGCGCGTCCTGTAGAGATGCATCGATAACATACTGGCTGTCTTTCGTCACATTTGACTTTGCGAATCCTGCCACAGTCAGCTCAATCTGTCAACATTGATTGACATATCGGAGCAACGCACTTGCAGGTCCGGCAAGGCTTTGCCTTGGTCCTACCTGTCCTTCGCTTACCGCCATTAGAGTCTGCTGGGCTATCGCCTGTCATTTTCCCGCAGATGCGATATGTCGTCCGCTTGGAAGTAGCGGTGCAGTTGTGGAGTTGAACTCGGATCTTGACGGCGATGCTCGAAGGATTCGCTCGGTCGCTCAACCCACCGTCCGATTGGAGTGACGTTCCATCAGCGCTATTCCCTCTTGGTCGTCCCCACATTTGGCAGCACGAAGAGCGACCAATCGCGCAACATCCGCACTGATTGGACCAGAGCACCATTTTGTGGGCCGTCGATGGTGTCGTAGAGTTCAAGGTGGTATACACAGGCCTACTACCTCGATACTTGAGCCCTTCAAGCGTCTTTCACAGCCCTTCATGTTGATCCCTGCTGACTTTCCGGACGAAGTTTGCGGATTTTGCAGCCTCCCGAAAACCGAGCATACACTATAAATGCGCAGCATCATGTTGGTTTCTCTACCAGCTGCAACCTCAGGAAATTTGATCTTTCGCTGCCTCCTACCACCAAAGCCTACCGTGAAGATTCATTCTTTACTACATTTGCAAGATGCCTGTTTCTTTGCGCCAAATTGGAAAGGATGGACCCAAAGTCCCGGCTCTTGGTCTGGGCTTGATGGGGCTTTCCGCAGCGTACGGCGAGGTCCCGAATGATGAAGAGCGGTTTGCTTTTCTCGATCGCGCCCTTGAGCAAGGAAACACTTTTTGGGACTCTGCAAAGTACGTTCCCAGATCCGAAGTTGTTTCACTAACCCCATACTAACCTATTCAGCATCTATGCAGACAGTGAAGAGCTGGTCGGTAGATGGTTCAAGCGTACCGGCAAGCGGGACCAAATTTTCATTGCTTCGAAGTTTGGCATTGTCATGGATGGAATGAACTTCAAGGGCATCGACAGCTCGGGAGAGTATTGCAAGAAAGCCTGCGCAAAGAGCTTGGAAAGGCTTGGAGTTGATCAGATTGACCTCTGTAAGCTCACGCCACTACTCTGTGGCATCATCATGAGCTTTACTGATATATTGTAGTCTACGCACATCGCATAAACACTGAAACACCCATCGAAGAGACCATGCGAGCACTAGCAGAGCTCAAAGCGTACGCATGCATCAGCAGAGCTATACCACATCGACTGACATATTCCTAGCGAAGGCAAAATCAAATACATAGGTCTGTGCGAACTCTCCTCCAGCACCCTTCGCCGCGCCTACAAGATCGCTCCCGTAGATGTCGTCCAAGTCGAATACTCTCCCTTCGTCCTCGACATTGAAAATGAAACCGGCACCAACCTCCTCGCCACCTGCCGCGAGCTCGGTGTCACAGTCGTACCCCACTCTCCACTCGCTCGCGGCATCATCACAGGCACCTTAACCGGCAAGGAAAGCGTCAACGGGGCCGGCGACCTGCGCGGTAAAATGCTCCCCTGGTTCAGCGACGCGAACATCGATGCCAATGTCAAGATCGCGCAGGAGTGGAAGAAATTGGCTGATAAGAAGGGCGTCACGTCTACGCAGTTGGCGCTTGCGTGGATGATCGCGCAGGGTGATGACTTGATTCCGATTCCGGGGACGAAGAAGATTAAGTATCTGGAGGAGAATTGGGCGGCTCTGGATATTGAGTTGACAGGGGAGGAGGTGGCGGAGATCAGGGCATTTGTGGAGAGTGTGGAGCCGGCTGGGTATAGGTCTATCGAGTCGAGTCGGGCGCTGGCATATCCTGATACTAAGGAAGAGGCGTAGGTAGATAGAGCTTGAGCTTGGGCTGTCTTTGGAGTGCTTGCAATTTTTTCAGGAGTAACCGATCGTTGGAAATAAGTGCGGAGTTTTCTATAGTACAATAGGTCCCGGTTGGCTCAGACGCCGATGCGAGACTGCGTGTCGATGTTCAAAAGGCCATTCCTTCCCAAGGCGCCTTTCTAATATTTCACAAAGAATCTCCACCCCGTCTGTCTAATCCTCGCAACAAGCACAAACGTACTGCCCGCCAGGGCAAACACTCCACTAAAAATCTTCACCCCCGTCCATCCTCCACCCCCACCTAGTATCGCCCCATTTATCGGATTCGTCACCAACCCCCCAACAGCAGTGACAAACATCACGATCCCGGTCCGGAATCCTAACTCCTCCATGGGCGATATTGCCATTACGAGCGGCGTGATTAAGGATGCGTACGCGCCTGAGAAGAAGCCGAACAAAACTGCGAAAGCAATGATGGAAGCGTTAGGTGATGGGGAGGAAGGTAGCCAGAGAACGAGGATCCAGAGCCCGGAGAGGTAGCAGACGATGATGAAGACGTTGTAGCGGCCGATGCGGTCGGCGAGGATTCCGGAGCCGAGACGTCCTGCACAATTATCAGATTATCAGGTTCGATGTTTGTATTTGGATGCTTCTTACCGAAAAGCGACCCGGCGCTGAGGATTGGGATGAGGTACTGCGCCAACGAGGGGCTCATGCCGGCGCTGATGGCTTGTGCGGGAAGGTAGTTGATCGGTGCGAAGAAACCGAATGCGAAGAGGAAGAATCCAGCCATCACCAACACAAATGGAACCTCCGTCAATGGCTTCATCAACTGTCGTCTAGTCACCTTGTGTGGTTTGGGTGGGTGGAAGGGTCGAACGGTCAAATTGGCGATAATGAGGAGAAAGAGCATGAGGAAAGCGCAGGCTCGCATTGCCCAGGGGAAGCCGACGGTGCGGATGAGGTGCGAGACGAGGATTGGGAAGATGATTCCGCCGATGCTGGAGCCGGTAAAGAGGAGGCCGAAGGCGAGGCCGCGGCGGGTGGTAAACCAACCGGCTACGCAGGTCACGGCTGTACGAAGTGGTCAGATGGAAGATTTGATAATGTTTGGGGAGGACGCTGCACTCACTGGGCTGGAAGATGGCAGAGACCCCAATAGCTGAGCAAAGACCTTGTGCGAGGAGGATTTGATAATACTCTGTTCCAAGACTGGTCATCATAACGCCGAAGATGTGGAGGAAGCTACCAATCAGGAGGAGCCATCGTGCTCCGTAGTGATCGTAGATTGTGCCGACAAAAGGGCCCTAGAGGTCATCAGCCTCAACAACATGGTGTCAGGAGCGAAGCTATAGACGTACCAAGCCCATCATAAGAAATATCTGCAGTGATGGTATCCATGATATCGTGCTAGGCGAGTAATCTCGAAGCAGGTCATTCTGGTAGTACTCTTGAAACACCCCAATGCCTGTTAGTAATCAGTAAGAAGTCCTCAGTATGTTTGCGAAGTAAGGCCCCACTGTTTAGCCATCCAAAACTGCAGAATGAAGTGCACCATGTCCCGAATACAACGAGCCAAGCAGCAGCACCGCCATCAGGCGCATCGCCGCCAGATGAAGCTGACAAGGGAGTCTTTTCAGCAGAGCCAATACGGTTCGCCTGCGGCTCTCCTCCAGCGGAACCTTCGTTAATAGAGAGTTGCTTCTCTGGCGTGTCGGTACGGGTGGACATGGACATGGCAGCGACCCCGGATGTAGAGTCTTCAAACAAAAGGCGAGCTGACATTCTAAGAGACTGCATACCATCCTCGCATGGGTTTTATACGATAGAAGCTTGCCAAATCGTGGGCTGGAAAGCTCCGGGCCATGGTCGGGGTTGGGGCCTTCGAAGACCGCGCGTGCGATGCCATCTCCGACCTGCTTCCATGGTCGCTGGTCGCTCCTAAGCTATATCGCGTGAAAGTATGGACAAGAGCAGTAAATAGTGGGCTTCGGTGTCTTGCTGCACATCTTCAACGGAGCTTGAAACGTGGGCTAGCATGCTAGATGGCTTCGCCCCCACTTCAGCCCTACCGGCTTCGGTCGTAAAACGGACTTTGTGTCCATCCTCATCTACGTTACCTCCTCTCTTCCTCATCCACCGGCAATCGACATGCATTCTTCATTCACCAAGAGCTCGTTCGTGTTTCCGCCATGAACTTGTCGCCGGATTCTGAGGCTGAGGCCGAGTCCGAACGGCAGGTGCCTTCTACTGTCGCCTCGCCTCGCACCAGGGGCTGGATACCGCGATCCTGCTTCGCGTGCAACAACAAAAAGGTAGGTCATCGGATCCCTGCATGGCGGCTCTGTCCCACACCTTCAGAGCGCTCAGTGTCTATCGAGTGCTCAATTGGAGCATCTTTACAGGTGCTGCAACGCTTTCAACGCCCATTGCAAACTGACAATAGTATCCAGATTCGATGCGACAAGAAAGAACCATGCTCGGCATGTACTCGCGCCGAAAGGCAGTGTGCGTATCCGCCCATGGGCCCGAGAAAGCGGCGGACAAAGATAACCATCATGTCGGAGATGGCGGCTCGTATCTCCGACCTAGAGAAGTCGCTCGCTGAGGCGAGGAAGGATGGGTCCGTTGCTGGAGACGAGCAACGACAGCCGCATGCCGATGCCAATGAATCTGCTATAGAGCGATCCCAAGCAGACCCTTCGCCTAGCGCGCTGAGCGAGGAAGCACAAGGCATTGTCTTGGTTCAGAAGGGATCATCGAGTCAGTACTTCAATGAAGTGCTCCTATCTCGTGTGATAGCAGAGGTAACACACCCATCAGTAATAGTTCGTGGGAGCAGATCTATCGGGGATGTACGTTCTATTAGGACCATATCCGGATTACTGAAGCGCTTCGAATACGTTATATAGACCTGAAGAAGTAACGTCGTATTAGGAGGAACATATCGAATCGATACTAACCCCACCCCGGAGCGAGAAAAATCAGCCATCTCTATCTTCCCCATTCAATGCTGCCGGAATTCTTTCTGCACCCTCGGTATCACTGCCTCCCGCAAGCCTTCACCCAACTCAAGAGCTTGCGCTTAAGCTGTGGCACATCTACGTTGCCAATGTGGATGGTTGTTCTGGTCTGAAGATGCTGCATGTGCCGACTGACGAACTGAGGATGTACTCAACCATCGACAATCCTTCGTTGGCTCTTTTGGAGAACCTTGCTCTGGCGTTCGCGATATACTTTGCTGCAGCAGTCACAGTCGAAGCCTCGGAAGCGCGCTCAGTTCTAGGCCATGACAAGGAGACGTTCCTACTCAGGTGTAAGATCGGTTTAGAGCAATCGTTCGCGTATAGCGACTTCCTTGATCGACCCACCATTACGGGCTTGCACGCTCTCGCAGTTTATCTAGTATGCCTATTAGCCGCCTCTGGACATTGTGCTAGAACTCGCTAACCTCAATAGACTGCCTTACGCGTACAAAATCATGGCAAAGGAATATGGGTGCTGAACGGCCTCGCGACACGTATCGCTGAGTCACTAGGGCTACATCGTGATGGTGACAGTTTAGGTATCTCCCCGTTTCAAGCAGAAATTCGCCGTCGCGTTTGGTGGCACTTGATCACTCGAGATGGGCGCGCAGGAGAGGACTATGGGTTGGAGTGTAAGGCCAGCCTGCTACACCACACCGCTGTCAAGTTGCCGTCGAACCTTGATGACATGGATATCACTCAGAACATGACAACACTTCCGAACTCAAAGCCTGGCTATACCTCCATGACCTTCTCGCTCATCAATATTGAACTAACCCAGGCGATGCAAAAGATTGCCAATCTGGCTACTTCATCATCATCGCCTCCTGTCGAGAGTGCGAGGTTAGCGATCATTGAAGAGCTTCAGAATCGTATAGACCGACGACTTGAACACTGCAATCCGGTAGTACCTCAACACCGACTCGCCATATTCTGTTCGCGCTTCCTACTTCGAAAGCTCAACTTTGTCTCCCGATTACAGTGGATTGTGCTTCGAGGTCCTGTTTTACACAACGAGTTCGCAACCGAAGCGAATCTAGTCGAGGCTTTGGCTGTCGTTGAGCCGAGACTCCACGGGGAGGACGGCATGTTGAAGCAATTTGCGTGGGCAAGGAAGATGTATCCACAATACCATGTCGCCATGTACATCCTGTGGCATCTTTGCGTCAAGCCTGAAGGTCCTAATGTAGAAAGAGCTTGGGATGCTGTGAACATACTATTTGCTGCGGAGTTGTGGGACGAGTCTTCGATAGGATTTGGGTCCAAGTCAGCAGTACTAGCTGCCCTCAGGAGCAAAGCTATCGCTATACGACAGCAGCTGCACCATCACACCGAACTCAACCCAGCGCCGATATCTACCTTGGACTCAAGTGTGGGTGCAAATGATATCGAACCCTCGCTGGGTGGTGTCGCTGACGGAAGTCTCGATCTGGGCAGCGATGTGAGCGAATGGCCCGAATGGGAAGCATTAATCCGAGGCTTCCAATTCGATACCCAGCAGAGCCTTTTCGACGGTTGAGGATCGTACCGTCTATCGATAAACTGTTCAACCGCAACGAATTGGTGAATAGTGGCATTACTTCGGGTGTGAAGGCGCTCCAAAAGCATTGTGCCAAGCCTGGTGGTTACTCCATGCCGCTCAAGAGTTCACAATATGCGGAGCCGTGTCGTCTGCCTTCGCAATATTGTTGTTCCTCTCACCGCTGAGGTCCTCGAGCCTGGCTTCGTTCCAACCTTCGTGCGTCGTGCTCATGCGAATCCTCAGGATGTGGAGAACTCTGCCATGATTGGCTGCCTTTTAGCCTGATAATGCTCTGTTGGCAAGGCTCTCCCCGCAGCGATCAATCCGCCTAAACTCAGGAACGAGTATTCTAATGCATCGCTACCATACTTTTTGTTGCATCGGTCATCAGCTGCATCGTTCGGAGTCGCGGTTGCGAACAGGAACTCTGGACCGAAGTCCTGGTGATAGTACCCAAATGCCAGAGACACACATTTCGCAGTCTTGCCGTTCGCGAACGGCCTGTTACATCTACATGCAGTGTCATCTGGCAAATGCGGCTCTCCGTAGTAGGACCAATCTATCTTCTGGAACTGGGTTGCCGATATGAAAGGAGTGCTGCGTCCGAACGAATTGGGTAGGGCCCAGAATAGATGAATCGGCACATGCATCGCGCGCATATTGCGAACTGCCAGCATGCTTGATGGCGCCACCTCCGCATTTCCAGTCTCAAGTCGACCGCCCGGATGGCTCCTCTATCCACATTACCGTCGCCAGACCTCAACCAATTCAAGTCTCAGATTACATCGACGAGCTCGCCAATCACACATTGACCACGTACCAAAAGTCTCTACTCTTCTACCGGTCATATTTATCAGGGTCCAATAAGATACTCTTCGCGACGCCTTCCAGAGTCACGCACCCCTGGTGCATATTCTGGTTCAACGCCTAAACAGAAGTCGATAGAGAGGACACTACGCATTGTGCATGCGACGAGGAACCAGTTTCATAAAGGCAGTGTCTGCACTTGCGACATACTTGTGCCTCAAGATAGCGGCCCGCCCTACATCCTCCACGATTCGGCCCGATAAGATGGAACCTTTAGCGATCTTCTAGCGACCTTCGAGATCGATTCTTCCGACAATCGAACCCTGCGGCTTTCGTATTCGATCGCTAGACTCTACTTCTTAGCCCGCTTCGCTCGAACGTCCCTATACGAAGACTGTTGAAATACTAGCTCTATTCAGAATGGCAGTACTACAACGGCAGCTGCCGGAGATACCAACCGACCCATCCTATTACACATGGAGTATTCAGAAGCAATTGACGGCGATCGATCTCAGCTTGATGATCTTAGTATTGGTCGCAGTGCTACTTCGAGTATACATCAGAGTCTTTACGCTTGGGGTGTTCAGGCTAGATGACTACTTTATGGTGGCTGCAACGGTACGGCTGTCGTTAAAGTACCCAAGAATGTCTGGCCTTTGCTAATAGGTATGGGCTTAGATTTGCAGCGTTGTGAGCTGTAGTATATTCCTACACGTTGTCGACCTCGGCATGGGCAAGCATTTATTCGCTATACCGGCTGAAAATATCACACCGCTCCTGATGTGGGTTTGGATCGTTGGAGTTCTGATTCCCATGTCGGTCTTCTTCGTCAAAATGAGCATCGCGTTCTTCCTGCTCCCACTCACGCGCAACACCAAATACCGAGCCTTTCTATGGACCATCATTGGTAAGTTTCGATCAGCTAAATTAGTAATCTGTGGCTAAGCGGTGCAGCATTTCTCATCGCGCTCATTCTGTTCGCCTTTTTCACGCTCATCCTCGGATGCATACCGATTGAAGCCAATTGGGACTTGATGAGGAGACCACCACCGATGGGAACAGGAACCGCCAAGTGCCTATCTCTGAGAACCTTCAAGAACTTTGCCATGTTCAACACTAGTAAGCGCGGCATTTTCAAGCTCGCGGGGCCTGTACTGATAGTGACAGTCACAAATATCATAACCGACTTCGTTCTTGCCCTGATACCTGTACCTTTGATCTGGACATTGCAAGTCAATACGCGAACGAAAGTATCACTCATCTTTGTGCTGAGCTTGGGCTTCTTGTATGTCTGCGCGATGAATGACGAAGCAGTGCGTTTTGCTAAAATTCACCAGCGCATGTGCAGCAGGCATCGTAAAAGCCCCGCTCCTCTTCCACTTCTTTGACGACATCGACGTCACCGGAAGCCGCTCATGGTACTATGCCTGGCAAATGTAAGCTCTCTCTCCCTCAACCACGCACCTGAACTTAGCTGACCCTATGGCATCAGCATCGAGATGAACGTAGGCATCATAGCCGCCACGCTCCCCTCCCTCAAACCCCTCTTCCGTTGGCTCCTCGAGACCGCGAAAACCATCGCGACCGGTGTGTCCGCGAACCGCACCGGCGGCTCCCGCGCCTACCGTCGCCATTCCTCCTCCGGCTACCTCCGCCAGAAAGAAGCAAACATACACTCGTCGTCCGACCAGTCCGGTCGCAGCAACCGTGGTCGCGATTTTCACGATATGGAGCTCAAGGATATCGGACCGTATGAGATCACGGTTGCGGGAAATGATTCAGGAGATGATATTGGGGAAAATGATGCGAGTTCTGATGCAATTATGAGAGCGGGTGGGGATGGTGTTGTCGTGCCGAATCCGGGTCAAAAGAGGATTGTGAAGACAACGAAGGTTACTATTGTTACGAGTCAGAGCTCTTGAGGAGCGAATGTTGGCTTGTGAGATGGGTTATTGTATTTCGTGAATTCTTGTTGCGCCTGTTGATACCCTTAGCATTAATAGCACTTCTTGGCTTCTGATTTTGGACCCTGGCTGGGTTGCGATGAATTGGATACAACGGAACTACTGAATTGGTGGAGCCAAATTTACATAACAGATTCAGTGGTGCTACTCCGGCCGCTTGGTCGACTCTTTGCTACCTAGGTATTGAGTAGCTCCTACCTACCAAAGGACACGACCGTATCATCGGCGACATTCGAGGCCTTTCAGGCGTTTGATGACCCTGTCTTGCCATTAACCTTTGATTCGACAGAGGTGTTTGAGGATCGTAACAGTGTCTGCCAATAGGACGACAGACCAAAGATGTCGTGGTTGGTACAAACAGTGAAGCGAAGCAACCACAGCTATTGCATTGACAATCAGAAATGTAATGTACGTTAATCTCGTATTACACCTTGCGACGGGGACACGATTGGTAGCGGTGTGTCAATGTTGTTCTTTGTGACAACCTCAATCCTAGCTGTTTCTCTTGCGAGAAGCTCAAAGAGGCGCGCGATCTTCAACTCCAACTTTCGGCATAATGCTCGCCTTGTTATTCCTGGCGATACTCCCAAGTGTAATGACGACTGCCGCAGTCGAGACTATAGTCACAGTCACAGATATCATCCGCTTGTGGCCCGAACAAGACTTCGACACGGTAACATCAGTGGATGTTAGCAATGTCGATCCAACAGACGGCACCGTTTTCGCCAGAAGATGCCCCTCTCCCACGACCACTCCAGATTCCTCACTCTGCCTACCATTCACCTTCACTCAAGGCTATATGACGTGGGGTTACGATAACACGGGCATCACAGGTGATATCTGGGGAGTATGCAGGTTTACAGAACCCCACATGCCCGTTGGACCACTTGCTTGTTCCAATCTCCCTGGTAGGACAGCGATCACTGAGACGTGTACCTTCGCTAGTATCATGAACTCGTGCGTCCTTTCGAGCTTTGCGCCGACGCAGACTGGTTTGTCGCGCACGAGCTGGAGTATGCAGTTCTTTGTAAGGTCAGCGACTGTTGTGGCCCCGTACCAACCGAGTAAGTTCTTCCTCCATATCACGGAAGGGATGCGGGTAACTGATGACTCCGGATGCAGCTTCTACCAGTGGTGCTGCTGCTACTAGTACACAGGCTCCTACACCGTCGACTTCGAGTTCGATACCCACACTGACTGCAACGAGCAGTCCTGCAAGCAGATCTATGAGCAGTATTACGAGCACGTCGACGCCTACGCCGCCACCGACACCGACACCGGCACCTGAAGTAATTCAAAGGATTGGGGTTATGCCTGGAATATTTTGGGCTGTTCCTACTGGGCTGGTTGTTCTTTTTGCTGTTCTGTATGGTGCAGTGGCATCCTTCATGTCTCAACCCTGATTTCGGGAAGTAGGAATATTTAATTCACTCACGGGCACGAGAATTGAGTGCTAAAAGGTTTTGTTTCTTTCATGAATGAACAAGAATGCAAGTCATGATCCATGTTCTCCACCATCTCGTCGCCATTGATCCAATCATAGAGACCGCCTGGGCAGAATCGTTCACCCTGACTGGGAGTATAATACCGTGTCCATGCTACTCCTCTTCGGAGTATATAGCATCTGAACGTCGTTAGTAAACGCTAAAGACATTTCAGGGGTCTCATACCAGCTGGCGCTGATAGCTCACTTCTTCTTGCTATCACTGTCCTTCTTGACCTTGTTCTCGCCCCAGCCGTACTTCTGCATCAGATCGGTGTCCCACTGCCCCATCCGTCGCGCAGCTGCCGGATTTCTACCCTTGCTTTCTCCAGAGCGGCCAGATGAAACTCCTCCACTTTTGCCCTACCCTCGGGACCAAAACAGTTCTTTAGTGGCATACGTCTTTTGGAGCAGTACTCGATGAACAGCTTTGTGAACTCCTCGCGCTCCTTCTCCCTAAACCGCTCCCAAGCTTTGATGTCTGCGTGATACCTCAGCTGTGCGCGTTCCAGATAGTCGGTCTGCCAGTCTTCGATGTTCTGATTGAACTCATGCAAGATCGCGGTTACGGCTTCGCAGCTGGCTTTCATCGCTAGTTCGCTCGGGGTAGGGTTGGTCTTGGCGTTCATTTTGGCGATCGTAAGACGGAGCGAGCCAATCTCCTTGATGTGCTTGTTGAGTTCGTCATCGATTTTCTTGAGGTCGGCGATGACAGCATAAAAGCATCTGGCTTTTGGCGTACCCTCGGTTAGTTTGGCAGCCCGCATGTACCGGAGCATAGTAGGATATTGATCATTCAGGGACATATCGTTCTGAGTCAGGAAGTGATATGGACGAGCAATAATGATGGGTGGTGACAACTTTCGAAGTCGAGAGCTAGGGTTTGAGTGCAATGTTAGTGTGGGAAGAATGGCGCAGACTCATGCTGTGGAAGGAACAATCTCCACTGCTGCATAGGCCCTAGCAGGATATCAACAGTGCAGCTCTCTTCGTGCCTACTTGAAGGCAGACGATATGCTGGAGTTGGAAAGAGCTTCCAGGGGCATTCGCGTTCGAATTCGGAAACGAAGTTTAAGAAAAGATTTTTATACTTATGTTAAAACTTTTAAGTTAATAAATTTTAAAAAGGCTTGGTCTGTAGAAGCATATTGCGTTATCTGCAAACTCGAATCGGGTGTCGTTATTACTCGGAAGATTTCATTGCTGACTTCTTCAATGTCACATATTCAATATTTGCGCACAGTTGAATTATCCCATAATCAAACCATTCATCTCTCTTGCATAGAGAATTTCCATTAGACCGTTCCATCCCAGAAGCATCCAGGTTTCTATCTATGTATCAAGCTCCTCCGCTCTGACCATTGCGCTTAGCGCCTTTCCTAGCCTTCCCTTTGAGCCTGCCAGTTCCCTTGTTCCCCTCCGTCTCAGCCGTCCTGCTCTCGCCCTTCTCAGCCCTCGTTTCGGTCTTGTCCCACTTGCTCATCCTTTCAGCCAAATCCGGCATATTGTTCCTCTGGAATGCAATATGGGACTGTAGCCTTTCGCCCAATCGTTCCCCTATGTCTCGGGGTAACATCTCCTTAAGCCCAGTGAACCACTTGGCGTTCTGCTCGGTGATCATCTCCATATACTTTTTGCCATCTTCCTCGATCCACGCATCCAATGCCTCGACGCTGCCACCATGCTTGTCCAGTTGCGCGCCTGTGGCAAGGTCCTCCTTCCACTTCTGTAGCGCCATGTCAAAGCCCTGAAGATTGGCAATGCTTGTCTCCAAAGCACTCCTGATAAGGGTCTTGTCGCGCTCGGTAGGGTGAGAATTCATGGCGATCTCACTGACCTGGGGGTGAAGACTGCTGATCATCGCCGCGTGATTGGCAATCGCGTTGTTCATGTGCTTCATAGCTTCGACAATCGCGCAATATGACTTAGCTTCAGGTCTACCATAAGCAAGGACGGCCTTGATCTTGAAGTCGCGAATGAGCGGGTCAGTGTCGTTGATCTTGGCCATATCTGCAGGAGAAACGGGAGGCATCTTGAGTGGTTGTACTAACGTGTGGCAATATGATATTGGGTATGTGCGATGAGCGGATCCTTGCAGGGTTTGAATATAGTGGGGCTGAGCTTTTATATTCTCAAAGAGTACGAGTGGGAGATTGTTTGGGCCAGAAACTCAGCGCGTGCGCATTTTCAGCGCCCAGTAGAAGGTGACAGTGACTGAGCGCATAGCACGAGACATATCCCAGTCACGTGCGCAAATAAACCGAATTTTAAAATCAATTTGCGTATCAATGAGTGCGACATGACCCAGCTACTTAAATCCCTCTCCAAAATTCATTCGAAGAGTAAACCGGAAAATCCAGCCACCTCCTCGCCTCACCCCGTTCCCCTCACACCGACATCACTTCATTCCATACCTGTCAAGGACTTTTGACCTCTAACATCGTGCCACCAACTCACTCGGAGCCATCACAGTTCTCACGAGCCCATACAGTGTTGCAAAGGAAGTTCGCTGAGTCGAAATCTGATCGCAAGTGGCAGTCGGCACTAGGCAGCTCGCAAAAGTAGAAGTGGGGCGGTGAAATGCAAGTACATGACACGTGCAGCGCTAAACTAGGTTAAGCCATTTCATGGGGTCGGCTACGATCCCTCCCTCAACCGATCACACGTCCTTCAGGAGTACCCCGCTACATACGGTGCGGTTCCAGACTAGCAGCGAAACCTCCATCCTCTTACGGCTCCAGTTCTTCCCTAAACCAATACATCCTTCTCGCCCTGATATACCTTCTCAAGGGATCGGTCTCTCCTTGCAACTTCTCTGCGATCTTCAACAAGATGCCAGAATCCTCCTCTTGAGCCCTATTTAGGAACCCATCCGCGTGGAACGTGAGTAACCAGTCATGACTCTTCCGACGTTCGCTCACAAACTCCTCAATCCCAGCGCACCCGGTGTGACAATTTTTCTGTAATCCATCTTCAATGATGTCGCGTTCCTTCCTTTCAAGATTGGAATCTAGGTCGATCTGTTTGATGTCTCGCTCCTGCCGCGCAATCATGTCCTGCATGTGTTCGAGACGATCCCCTGCCAATGACGGAAGCTCGCGTTTATGGCCTTCGAAGAGGTTCGCGAGCCCCTGGCGTACTTCGTTCCGCAATCTTTCGGCTTCATCCAGGCGGTCCATGTAGGCGTCTGTGCACGCGATGGAGCGTGAACAGAGGTTCTTGATGAGTTCGCTGTTTGTACCTGGGAATCGTGCCGCTAGCGTGTCGCCATGAGGTGGCTGCTCGGGAGCTGCCAGTCCCAGGGTACGTGGGAGACGGAGAATAGGTTCAACGATCCAGCGCCTGAGCAAGCTGCTGCACTGCTGGATCATCGTCGGACGTTCTCGGTTCGCTGAGTCTTGCTCACTTCGGAAGGGTCTCTCGTGATCTGGGCCGTTCGAATTGTTCAGCGGGTGTGATGTAGGCGTCGAGACGCTGGCAGTTGTGACAGGGCCGCCCTTCTTTGCTCTGTACTGAAGTTTGGTTGAGACTCAGATGGGATATCTTATGATGCCACAAGGTCTGTTCGGTGGCGTGGTTGTGTCTTAGGCTGGTTCAACGTAAGGGGCCGCTTCAGCGTGAGGAACAATGATGCGATAATCCTGCGATGGAAAATGGGTGAATTATACAAAGATGCGTTAACGGAAGAACTGTAATAAGATGTATGATGGGACTTCGAGATGTTTCAGCGTGAAAAATGCAGACGAGAAACACTGGCGGTGGGAAGCGGTTATGCTGCTGACAAGATGTAGGAGGAAGTAACTGCACGTCTGTTGAAGGCGACCACTAAGGCAGTGACGGGCCGTTAATAGGAAGGAGAGAATGTACGGTCTCTAGCAACGAGTCTCTCGGGGCAACCGCCAACCAAATACAGAAACAATAACCCTAACAATGGTCTGAACTATGGCTGCGGCGCAAGAACGATCATGGTGTAGTTGAACTCCGGACTTGATTTAGTTTAGATCGGTGAAGAAACAGCAGACAGAAATGCAAAGGATGATGAGGATGGCCCGGTTCAGATATCCAATCTAATATGAGAGACTTTCGTACATGAGTATCTCGACTCCAGCTGGAATGGGTGATTGGGGTCAATACCAGCTTCAGCTCATCATCAAAGAGGTTAGATCGGTATTAGGTGCGTCTAGGCTTCTAACTTCAGTTAGAGACCGCAAATGAATCTTAAGCATCATGAACCTAGAGACGGAGCGTAAAATTTACGTTTGGATTACCCAGGCAGGAAGGCGGCGACCCGTAGAGTGAATGACTTGAGGGAGCTTGTAGGTTGAAGTGTTCCTACAGACTCATCGGGGTTTGGTTCCTGTATCTCCTACCAAAAGTTACGAACGAGTACAGTAAAAGCTGAGTGAGCTCCTGAGGAGGCTCACACGGGATATTGCTTGCCATGAGAAATATTTTACCTTCACCAAGTCACTCACGGAAACGTGCATCGCGCTAAGGCTTGCGCCCGGCTTCGCGACGCTTCACCGCCATCACCCCGTAAATCCGGCAGTCTGCGCTCCGTGCCATGACACTCGTTCCCGTAGCAATGACTTCTGCAACCGAAGCGCTCCGCGAACGCAAACGCGCACGCGAATTCGCCCAAGAAAGCAAGCGCGCCAAGACATCGCACCCCCATCCTCCACCTTTTACGCCTGACCCGAAGCCTCCCACCGCACAAACAACAAACACGATTCCGACCAAACGGTCAGGGAACGATATGACCCACGGTAACGGCAAGCGCAACAAGAGCAGCCTCGAGAGGCGGCGCCTTGCAGAATTGGCCTTCCTCAATTGCCAGGACAAGATGTCAAAGGAGAGGAAGTTACTGCCGACTACCTCATTTCCTGGAGCACCTGCTCCAAGGGATCATAGAGGTCGGAAGCTTGGCGGCAGGGATCATGGAACGCAGGAGCACAGTGTGGGCGAGATGGAGTTGGATTCCAACAACCAGCTGTCCAAGCTTCCGGAGGATTTGCGCAACAGGATCCTCGCCATGGCTGGCACCGGAGCCGTTGGAGATGAGAAGGAAGTCCAAGACGATGTGAGCGATGTTTGCGACTCTTTGGGCAATACATTTATTGACAATATCAAGGGCAACGCCATGGATATGGATACGGACACAGAAGATGACTTTCAAGTTGTTTGGGATCGAAATGGGAACTTCACCAGGCGAACCATACGAGAAGCTGCTGTCCCAAAGGTAAAGGTAGCCAAGCCCGCGGCGCCAGTGCAGAAAGAGGTGAAGCTGGACTCAGCTCCAACTCAGCCGTTCCGCTTCCTCGATCTGCCGCGCTCGATCCGAGATCGCATCTACAACTTTGCTCTGCCGGTAGGCAGCCAACTCGTCCCGCTTATGAAGAGGGAGTTCGCACGCTATCCAATCACTACGAAGATTGATCCAGCCTATGCCCTCATGCAGGCCTGTCGTCGCATTCACAGCGAGATAGAGGAGCTACTAGTGCGCAATAGCATTGCCTACGTCCCCATCGTTCCCGGTCGCACCTATGACGAATCCAATCTCAAGATCGCCCATGACGCCCAATATGAAGGCGAAGGCTTCATCACCGCATTTCGAGGACTTCAAGACTTCCCCAAGACATACTTTCGCGTCCACTGCGACGCTCCCTTCATCGGCGACCGTCTGACCAAGGCAGTGCAGCTGTATGCCGCAAATTCAGCCAAGATTTCAGCAGCTTTGGGTGAGCGTCGCATTGCAGTTGTGCATCTGGATGAGTACTACATGTGGCTCTCCAACAATTGTGGCCCAGCGAAGACCGTCAGCCTTATCCGTACGATGGCGTCCGACAAGCACACCAATTGGACGTTCGTATGGACCATGAACACTGACACTTTGTTCTCTGTGCAGCACCTCTTTCGAGACCTGATATGGCTGAAGAAGGAGGTCCAGAAGATCAATGGTGAGCATGGCAACATTGAGCTCAAAGTCGAAGTCTACGGTCGACACGAACCGTTTGGAGAGGAGATAATGGAGGAGCTTACTAGGGAGATCATTCCGGGAAGCATGCTTTGGACAGTAAGAGATAGCTAGGAGCGGGTCACATGGGCGAGGCGTGATGTATAGGGTCATATGGTGAAGAGAGGCAGCATGGTCAATGTACAGCGGAGCAGGTGCACAGACACTGGTTTGTGTAACGATCTAGGAGCAATTCAACCGTGGATCTTTACTCGAGTGGGAGCCTACTCAGCTACATCAAGTAGTCCTAGAGGGATTGTCTAGTCTAGCAAAACAAGTTCTACACCCCGACTCCGTGATCGTTGTGTGATGAATATAGGAGAAACTCGCATGGCTCGTAGCTAACTCCGACTTCTGTCGCAGGGCTCTAAGACTACGTACCTACAAATCCACATTGAACCAGATTTTCTCATCGGTACATGCTAAGCGCCAAACTGTAATCGATAAAGTCTCGAATGAAGAACCAGAAGCACTGCAGGGCGTTATTCAAACTCTAATGCAGCAACAAGTTGAATATACGACCACTTCAGCCACACCCATATGTTCCAATTCATCCTACCTCGAATGGAGAACTAGAAGCACTTCAGCGCGCTTTTCAAAGTGTAACGAAGTAATAGGTCAAGATTGATATCATTTCAGCCTCACTCATGTGTTCCAAATTAATTCTGCCTAGAACTCTCCAGAACCTCTCATCTCTTCTCCTGCTCGTTACTCGAGCTCTTGAACAGATCCTTGAATGAGCTACTGTCCATGTTCAACGCCTCCCTCGCCTCCGCCATCTCAGCCTCACTAGGCATATTCACCACCGTCAAATACAAGACATTCTTCTGCAGCACCTTATGTATAGGATGCGCAATCAGACTAATGGGGCCTCTGATTTTATGCTCAGTCTTCACCTTCGGCTTCAGCTTCCCGTCCTCCCCAACTTCACGCAATCGATGTCGCCGACCGCGAGGCTGGGCGACAAGCTTGCCTCCCGTCACTAGGGAGACGAGGTGTCCGTTGTTGGCAGGGTGGTTTGGATCGCCGAAGCGCGTGTGGAATTCTGGCATTGTGGAAGAGGCTTTTGTGAGCACGTTGTCGGGGTTGTTGCCCATGTATTCTGCGCGAGCGCGGCGGTCGAAGTAATCTGCCACGAAAGCTTTGTTCCGCATCAATCGCTCTTTGAACGACTCGTCGCGGTTGATCGCTGGGCGTTCAACCATATCCTCCAATCCTGGGTACACGAGCGGCGCGATCTCGAGATTCTGCATCTTGTGCTGGGGCGTGTGACCTGATACTAGTCGGATGGGTCGCAGCACTTTGCTAGTCTTCGAGACGCCTTCGATTTCGTCTTCTTCGTTCTCTTTTGGTAAGCCCCACTTTGCAATCTGCTTCGCGTTCTCAAGGTTTACGGTCTCGAAGCCGAATTCAGGATTTTCGGCGGTGCCTGGACCGTCTTTGCAGAGGAGGACCATGACGTAGAGGCCGAGGGGCATGAAAACCTCCTTGTTCATTTGGTCGAGGAAGGCGTTGGCGCGGTAGCGAGATTGCAGCTCAATCGCAGTGCTGATATCATGTTAGCTAAGTGATGTACATGTGGTGGGTAAGGTGGGCAAGGTGGGCGTAGTACCCTGCAGCGACCTGCACCGATATGGAGACTGCCATGGTGATGTGGTTAGGCACGAGACCCACTACACCAGCCGAGATGTACAATGTCCTCAGCCATGGAGACGCCTCACTCGCAGCATCGAAGCTCTCTAAGAAGTGCAGGAAAGCCTCTTGGTTGATGTTGAATGCTTCCAATGCTGGTGGGTAGGCTCTTGCGAAGCCCCTTCCCTTCGTGCCAGGACGGCGTTGAGGAATGATGATAGGATAGGGTAACCAAACTCTCTCGTGCTCCTGCATAGACTCTTCGTGTAGTATCGTGGCCACAGTGTCGTGCACTAGCTCGGAGATGGTTCGGTCGGCTGTTGGGCGCCGAACTGGGCGGCCAAATTCCGACTCCTCGTACGATGGTGGCTCGCCGGCGGCTTCATCGAGCGCCCACACCCTCTCGTCGCTGGCGAGTTCATCCTCACTGGCTGAAGCTTGTCGCGAGGGATCGGCCTCTGAGACAGGGACATCTGAGCCTTCTTTCCCTTGCTCTGGCGCTGCGAGGGCAGCCTTGCGCTCTTTGCGGTCGTAATACTTCTCGCCAACAAGACCGAGGGTACGCGAGATTCCTTTGGTGGCTCCACGGATGACGAACGCCATTCTGAGTATCGTATGAGGGAGTTGGTGTTAAAGAAGGATTGTGCTGAACTAAACAGGATCCTGAGGCGGGTCAACGTGCATTTATATCCAACTCTAGCGCATCGCGACCTCTAGGGCAGCCACGATAGCGGGGAGGATATGCGGGTTGCAATCATAGTCGACCGGGGTGCATGCCTGATCAAGCAACACCAAGCCTCGCGGGATGGTCTCAAGGGAGCTTAAAGCTTACCTATTGCAGTATGCAGAGCGCTGCTTGTGGCTCAAGCATTGATAAGCGAAGCTTAATCGCATTCACGATTGGATGGCGTGAGTGGTGGGAACCCGAACGAATCATTCAGTTGCCCGTGTGGCTGGTAGCCCCAATCTGCCGCACAAGGCAAGCCAAGCGGCGCCGGTATCGTTTGAAGATGGGGCTTCGGACAACGCGTTGCGCCGGGTGTGTTGCAGCATCGATGAACCGTGCATAGCCTCGCTGTTCCCGCTTCGAGGAGTCATATGCAACGATAGCGCCATGTAAGCAGCTTCTCATCCAGATGCCAGGCTACGAGCCTTGGAAGCTTGGGACGGGAAGACTAACATTGAAGGATTCATCTGCAAACAGTCGACACGACATTGTGAGGAGTCGCTAGCAAGAAGACATGAAGACATGCGCGCAGTCATAACAAAGCACTCAAAGTCTAAGCATCTGCAATGTTTGGATCACGAAGCGAATGCAATTTAGGTAAGGCTTTGCTGCCCAACGTTGTTCGGCTCTCAAGCACCTACAGCACGGCCTCTACTCACGAGAACACCCAGGGGGCCGCGACGGGCGCTTGCTCCGGCGATCAGACATGATATCACGCAAACAAGCCTGCATCTTGCCCATGATGGAAACCCATGGCAGGTGCACGAAATTTGTCTCCGGTCACGCTCTTGTACTTCACAGGTATAAAGCTCATACTTGTCTGTATCTTCTAACCTATTATCTTTTGCGTTCAAAGAGGTCTCAACTTACCTATTACCCACAATACCATCAAGCCACAAACAAAAAGCTGCTCGGCAGGCTAGAAGAGACGCTATTACTACCCGAGTAGTTTATCTACCGGTATAGCTGAGCGAGATGAAAGCTAAAAATATTGCGATGCACGACATGGCGCATAGTCGCCTCAAGAGGCTCATAGAGCCAAGACCAAACTACTACGTTAATAGGGCCAGTAACGAGGACACCAATAACGGCAATCATCCGAACAGTGATACCAACAACAAAGTAGATGAAGATCCAATCTATACGCCAGAAGATTAGAAAGTACTGATCAGCAGTCTTTCAATCCAAATCATATGTTCCCGCGACTGGATCGTGCCCATAGAAACATTTGAGCGGAAAATAGTCGCCGGAGTAAGCAGCAGCCTTCACAACAGCATGAATCAACTAGAAGTATATGTAGAGAAACAGTGGGATGAACTCGCGGCTTTGTTCAAGAAACAATCGAAGAGGACGCTGAGAGCGAATCTTGCCATAGATCCGAAGCATGCTGAGAAATCGCTGCGGAGGAAGTGGCTCACTGTTCAGGAGAGGAACCTCATGGGGCTGGATGAGCTATAACTAGAATAAAGAGACAGACTGAGGGAAATGACATACTAAATCCAGCCGGACAAACTTTAACTAGTCGTTACCGTTCGCTTGCAACATCGCCCTTTTCTCAATCAAGCGCCTATTCTCAAGATCGGTTGACACATTTGAAGACCCGAGAAGCTCGTCGTCTGACCGACCTTGAAGATCATGAAACAGAACTGCCGATGTTGACGACTTGAACAAACGAGACGGTCGATTGCTCGTTGAGGGAAGTAGGAAAGTCGAGAAGTATATCTTCACCATATGTACACTCATAATGTCTCGTACTGATTCCGCGATAATCAATCGCATAGTTGGAAGATTTCGGAATAACCGAGACTTGACGCATCGAGAATGGAAAGTGTTGGGGGACTATTGACTGTGGCCACGCGAACAGGTGCAAGAAGATTCCATAACATGGTGCATTGTCCATGCTTTTATTCGTGGAGCAAATATTATAGTGAGTGTTGTTTTGGGCTCGGCTAAGCAAAGGCTTTTCTCACTCAGGAGCTCGCAGCGAGTGAATATTGATGGAGCTGTTACGTTATGTGACTTGATGTATCGCAACAGTTCTTGACCTAGTAGAGGTCAGAAGAGCCATGCATAGTTTGCAATCTCTAGTTCTTCGAGTATCGCATGTAGTGCAAGCTCGTAAAGAGCAGTATTTGGTACATTGCGTTCAAGTGATGGGTGATGATAGGTTGCCGCTAGAGGCGTAAAAGTTGGGGAAGAAGACAGCATGGCGCTCTGTGCACTAGCTAAGACGAAGGTAGAAGGCGTTCTGCTCCCTATCCGACCGGAAGAGGCAGAAAGTCGCTTACGCTTTCAAGGATAGTTATATCGTATTGAGTAAGTAGGATCAGGGACAACCAGTCTGCGATGTTTCTAAGAGTACTCAGAGTATAGAAAACTAACTCCGGAATGTCGTCTGGTTTGAGGCGCGATTGAGTATTTCGATCTCAAAACAGGCGAGATCAGATGTAGTATAGCAAAGACGAGCCGAGACAGGTGGAAAGAAAAGTAGAACATTGTATTAGCTCAAGCTGCTAAAGTGTGACAATGATGAAGACTAATTTGTTCTGTAGTAGCATTTATAGCTTTGGAAGCTTTTGAGTACGAATTTCTTGAGTTATCTCGATGCGTTTAGAAGAGCGGGTCCAAAAGCTATTGATTTGACATCATTGGCCCGCTCGTATACTCACGTGATGTAGAGGATCGCACTAGCCTAGCGATAAACGAGCTAACCCTGAAACTCCACTCCACTCTTCCCTAAACACCCGATCTGATCCGATGTCGACTCATCTCAATTTCTACCTCCCCGTCCTAAGACGCCTCCCACTGCCATGTGGGACATGCGATAGTACTGCTGCGCCGGTCCGTAAACCTCAAATCCGCTCTTTACATCATCCATCGTTCTGGAAAGATGACACTAGCTGCCGGGTCGCATATCATCGCGTTGCCGAATCTGAAAAGGACGCGCAGGTATGGAGCTAAAACCAGGACTGGTTGTATAACCTGCAAGTATGCTTGTCACAATATAAGAATAATTCGGCCAATCACAAAGGCCAACCAATCCAGGCGAGGACGCTGATAGGTTACAGGGCCCGGCGTGTGAAGTGCGATGAGGCACGACCTTATTGTTCGAGGTATGCCTCCACATGATAATCGACGCCAAGTGCTGACTTCCTTAGGTGTACCAGTACAGGCCGCAGATGTGACGGCTACACCCAGGACCAGGCACAGTTCAAGACTATCACACTTAGTCAAATATCTGCTTTCCAGTACTCCATCCCGGTGCACTCTGCTTCCGGCAATGGAGTTCGCTACCTAGAGTTCTACCACCGCTGTGGCGCATCGACGCTTTCTGGCATCTTCGACACAGAGTTCTGGTCCCGAATCGTCATGCAAATGGCTCAATCGGAAGCAACTATTCGCCATGCCTTGATTGCTCTTGGCTTCCTCCTCAAGTCAGAGCCAGGCAGCCTCAAGCATGCGAGATCAGAAGCTGCAAGCGAAAAGCAAGACAAGACGTTGCTTCTAAATTACAACAAGGCTTTGAGAAGCCTTGCCGACCGCATGGCAGAGCCTACATATGCCCCGGAAGTCGGCTTTGTTGCCTGTTTGCTCTTTATCTGTATCGAATACGTACGGGGCAACTATCATGCGGCATTTACGCATCTGAGCAGTGGGCTGCGACTCTTATCGCAGTACCAGAAGAAGACACGTGTCCTCACCTATCTAAGGTCAGCTTCCACACCACCCTCACCACCGGCTCAAGAGGACTTTGCAGCAGCATCCCAGTCTCACGGTAGTTCTTTGCTCGCGGACAAGATTGTTCCGATATTCATAGGGGCGATGGGCTCAGGGCTACTGTATGGCGCTAGCCTCGAAGAAATCGTTGACATCTCAGTTCCACGTCCGACCAGCTTCCGAGGCCAAAACTTTAGCTCGCTTTGGGAAGTAGTCATTGCAGGACACGAGCTGCAGAACGCGACCGTTCTGTTTGCCCGCAACATGGCTCAGAAAATAAGCGTTCGACAGCCAATTACCACAAAGGATCTCGAACTACAGGCAGACTTTCTTGAGTGTCATCGTGCCTGGTTCGATGCACTGGACCAATTTGAACGCGAACGGGATTTGGAGAACAAGGACGCTGTAGAAATTCATGCACTAAGAATCACTTCTTATGCGACTTACACTACGGCATGTTGCGCAACGGATGATGATGCAATGCAGTGGGACGCACACTTAGACTCATTTAAAGCGATTCTCTACCATGCAAAGCGCGTTGTCGAAGCTATGGGACTCCTCAGAACATCCGACATCTCGGACGCGGCTTCAGCTACAATGTCCCCAATTTCAAATGCAAGCATGGGTTCCTCGTCTCCAGCATCGCCAACGGGCACTACGGAAACACCGCCTTCGAGTTCCGCATCACCAAGAAAGCCTGGCGCAAATTTCACTTTCCAGCTCTTTCTCATTCCCATCCTCCACTACGTCTTAATGCGCTGTCGCTGCCCCATAACCCGACGAGAGATTATCGCCCTTCTCGACCTCGACCTCCCGCGTGAGGCTCTTTGGGATGCTGAACAACACGCTGCCGTCGCGCGACGCATTCTCGAGATCGAAGAAGCGAGCGTCGACGAAAGAGGATGGCCGAAAGAGGAGACTAGACTCTGGTGCGCGGTCATCGACGGCAACATGGACGAGAAAGGAGGTTTCTTGGTCACGTTCGCTTATGTTACATGGATTCGAACCGAGGTCAGTCTGAGGGGATTGAGGATAGAGGATGTCAAGGGCCTCCGAGGGGTGCAGACAAAGAGAGACGATGCGCAGTGGCAGGAGTGGTTTGTGCTGGGGTCGGATCGGGGAGCGTGGAGCTCTCGCCCAGTAGCTGTGAGCCTGCCTCGTGGAAGGGTAGACGCTGCATCATTTGTAAGGTTTCTGGATAATAAATGGGGACCTACTTAAAGGGTTCTTGATGTTGTTTGGAATCTAGCAACCATCTGTCAGCAATAGTGCCTTCTATACCTTCTATATCAGCTAGATCTTGATTACTTCTGATGTACTCTCGTTCCTCCTGCGTCGTCTCCATAACCTAGAAGCACGTTCATTCATCTCTCTATTCGTTTTGCACCCGTGGACTCCACCTCCCAAGGTTCGCGCGCCGAACGCGTCTTCCTTTTCAGGTTAGTTCAGATGCACTGACCAGCCTACAACGCGTCCCCCCCGATGATGTGGCGCCGTCTCACCGCGAATTTCGAGCTACGACCTGCCGCTAAACTCTCGCAACCCCATCGCTCCCATCGCAAGCTTTATGAGTTTCGTACCTGCTTGGTAAACGGTAAAATCGGTTGCCTAGTTCTTCGGGCGCATCATGACCCCGTTGCTAGTGTTCTCTCCATCTTCTGGCCGCCATGGCGGGGCAGATGCTCGACCAAGATGAAATGCGATTTCGCAATCGCCAGTACACCAAGGACACCGAGTACATTGCTGGATGGCTCGCCGACAATGCCAAGAACTATGGCTATTCGGTGCAAAAAGAGAAGATAGATGAGGCCAAGGCGCAAGGATATCTCATTCACCACTCCGATTTCGTTCCCATGGCCCAAGCGATCGCGAAGTCCGCAGCCAAGAAGTTCAGAATACCACCGTATCTCCACATGGTCTATGGTCGCGTGCTCGAGGCCCGCCGGAAATTGAATAAGTGGTATTCCTCCCGGAGGGGAGCGCGCCAGTGCGAGACGAAAAGAGCGACGAGCAGCACAAGAAATTCGTCGATATCCTAGCTGAGTCCTTCGACGCGTTGAGGCCCCTCATCACAAAAGTACCGCCGAATCAGGCAAAGTCGAAATCGGGCGCAGAACAGCTCGCCAACCGGTTTTCAGCCCTCACAGTAGATGACCCAGCCGACATTGATGATACCGTCCCAACCGAGGCTGATATGAAGGGGTCGATTCCTACCGTCTCGCCTGTCAACATAAAAAAGAGTGAAGATGAGGTTGAAGCCGAATTCTTCTTCGCGATCGACTTATTTCTCTCTGAACTCCACGATATCCGGAAGGTAATCCAAATGGAATGGACTGCTTACAAGGAGGGCAAGCAAGACATGGTTGTTGCATCGCTCATGACTAATACCGCCATTGATCTTGTGCGACAGGCTGAGCGAGATTTCGGGGACACATTCGTTCGACCAGCCAGGTTCCCAGCTTCAAGGTTTCCTGTCTGGACTCTTGCAGCCCTCCGATATTCCTGTCAAGCTAAGATGTTCGGTGATCTTAGCATTCAAGAGATGGAAAAGCATGTCAAGCCATCGGGAACGCTTCTGGGTCTGAACATGAGTAACTGCGAGTTTTGCTTCTACCCGGTCTACAGCGGTCTGAAGGCGTTATTATACGCGACCCAGTATGGTGATCTGTATCCTGAGGTCCCACTTGATCAATTCGGAAAGGGTCCCCATCCCCCTGATCTAGGTCGAACGATTAAAATGGCGTCAATTTACCAGTTTGCCGTACAGACGTATTTGATGGACTACGTCACACAGGATGAGGTCAGTCGAGGTATGCGATTCCTGTTGCAAGAGCCAAGAGCGGCAGGAGAAAAGAAGGAAGCTGCTGCTGGTGTCAAGAAGCCTACCCAGAAAAACGAGACGGGCATTGAGGACCGCGTCATCCCATTGTGGGTCACATTTGGCATGCAGGCTTTGCTAGACGTTCAAGGTCTGCTGGGTGACGACATGGATCTCTCTTTTCATGAGCTTCAGACACTTGTGGAGGCGCTTCTTGCGCCTGATCCTCCATTGGGAGATGCTTTCACTTACACAGAAGAGGAACGACGTCAGAAGGACCGCAGTGATGAGGATTCCAAATCAGCATGCACGTTCATCACCCAAAGCTTACAGGTACGTGTTCTTCGCCAGAAGCACTGCAGTACATGCTCGTTTGTAGACTGTACTGACGACGAGGCCTACTTCTTCTAGCGCGCTGTCCGAGATGATGTGTATAGTCCAGCCCTCAGCAGGACCGAGCTTATCAAGAAACATTCTATCTTGTCAAAAGTAGCTGTCAGCCGGTTCTTCTTCCTCAAACGACAGCCGATCCTGTGCGGATACATGAAGTACCACGCATTTAGCAATGAGCTCAACTATCGGCTCGAGCTCGAGCGGAATCGTGAGGAGATGTGCTGGATGGCGTACCTTTATGCCGCAGCGCAGACAGTCGTTCCAAGAATGCGGACTTGGCCAGATATGGAGTTTGTTCTCCAACGCCAGGATCCTGCGTGGTTCTTTCATGGCGGAAAACCGACAGACATCGAGAATGCCGAGATCAAGCTGTTCCTCGCATGTGGAAGCTCTGCAAAGAACAGTGCGATCAATCAACGGCAGAAAACAAAGCAGAATCGCGAACAGCTAGGGACAATCAGCCCTGAGCAGGTCAACCTCAACAATGTGAGGCGCTTCGGGATGCCGAACAAATGCATGATGGATATATTCTTCATCGAGCTTTCAACACCGCCCGACCATACACCATTGAGGACATCAACACACCAACAGACACTATCATTCCGTCACTGGTCCGAACTCTGAACGATCCAAAGCACCAGCAGGGCCTGTTTCGCCAAATGAATCTTCCGTCGAGCTTCAAGGCCGACAAAACAACACCGGCTTTCGGGACGCCCAAAAGCCCTCGTCCGCTCGAAGTTTTATACCCATTGCACATCTGGCTCCAAGCAGACCTCATCGATCTGTATTTTCCCTGGCGAGCTTTCCATTCGCTGTGCAGCAGGCTTTGGGCCGCAATCCTGGGAGACATGGACCACTATTCTGAATGGCTACTCACTGACTTCAAGACCAAGGAAGGCTGTCATCGCCCCGTACAGGCTCTTGCTGACTTGCTTTGGATCTCGGTGAATTCGTATCAGACCAAGGGTAATCGGATCCGCGACGGCACTGTTGCACCTCAGCTCTGCACGGCGTGGAAGGACATTGACCTCTCCGTCCATAAGGACGTGAATCCGAGACGAGGTAAGCTGGAGTTTGTGACATGGATGGGTGACGCATGCTTGGACGAATTATCGCAGTCC
This sequence comes from Lophiotrema nucula, assembly GCA_010015825.1. Classification (NCBI taxonomy): domain Eukaryota; kingdom Fungi; phylum Ascomycota; class Dothideomycetes; order Pleosporales; family Lophiotremataceae; genus Lophiotrema; species Lophiotrema nucula. The sequence goes on from ML977368.1 coordinate 133,136, forward strand.
ATACCGAGTCTTGCGATGAGCTTTCTGCTGAAGCCTGGGGGCCCTGCGCATCTCAAGACGCTCTATGGCGGGACTTGGTCGAAGAACGACTTGCACAAGACGCGCGTTATCATGTTCCTGTCGCAGAGATTGGGTGAAACTGTGAAGGCTGGGAGTAAATACCCTGCGAATAGAGAGGGTTGGATTATCTTGTACAGCTGGCTGGAGAACACCAAGTTCTGAGGGACGTTTTTCAGCATGAACTATACATAGGCGAGAACCATGAGCCTGGTTATCAATCAAGGCACAATCTCCATCTATCCTCTCCTTTCGACGGACCTTCCTGTCCTGGAGCGTTAAGCGAGCCAAGATACGAGAAACTTGGCGGATGCTTGCCCCTCACAAGCTCTGTTCGGTAAAGCCTTGATCCTGCGCCAAGTTAGATGCTGCGAACCGTTCGACGCCAAATGCTGATGAGCGGCCGATGCGCAGACGTCACCAACGCGCCCAGGTACATAAAGATGGCCCGCCCATGTTCATGTTCAATTCCCAAGGTCCAGGCGCCCTTCTTCTGCATTCATCTCGATCATCATGCCCGGAGCGTCAATCTTGTTTGCGGCCGCGATATGGGCGCACGCAGCATTGGCCGTACCCGTCGCACGTTCTGCTTATGCTGTGAAGGAGACGCACTATGTACCTCGGCGGTGGACGCTCAAGGGTCGCGCACCCAAGCACCAGATGCTTGCTCTCCAGATTGGTGTCAAGCAGGGCGATTTCGACGCGTTGGAGCGTAATCTCTACGAAAGTATGTGCCTCGGACAGCAATCTTCCAGCGGAAATTGACCCGCCCGTTAGTCTCTGACCCGGATCATGCACGCTACGGCCAACACCTAAGCCACGACGAAGTCAACACTCTCGTCAAACCGACAGACGAGGCTTTAGATGCTGTGCACGAGTGGCTGCTCTCTAATGGCATTGGCGAATTCGATTACAGTCAAGCGAAAGATTGGATCAGCGTCAAGATCAGCGTCGAGAAGGCCGAGGAACTGCTTGCGACCGAGTATTCAGTCTATGTTCACCAAGATGGCACTGAGCATTCTCGCACGACCGAGTGGTCCTTGCCGCGTCACCTGCATGACCACATCGATACGATCCAGCCGACCACGTCCTTCATGCGTGCCAGAACCAACGACGTTGGGGGTGAGAGACAGCTCAAAAAACGTGACGGTCCATGGCCCCCGGCGGACTATCAGCCGCCCACCGACCCTGCCATTGCTCGCGCTTGTTCCATCAACGGAACCACACCCGAATGCTGTAAGTTTGCCCTCGACATCACTGTTGGGACTAGCCGGGCACTATCACGATACCTGTCAACTGACTCTTGTATAGTCAAGACACTTTACAAGACCAAGGGCTACAAACAAAAGGTCGCCGGCAAGAATCAAATAGGTTTCAATAACTAGTATGTCACAGTATAACGGCCACACGCGAATCAAATACTAACTCTTTACCAAGTCTTGCGGAAGTTCCTATACGACCAGATGCTGCGCTCTTCCTGCAAAAGTACGAACCAAGCGCCGTCAAGGGTGCTTACGAATACAAGTTCATCAGCATTGACGGCGGCCCATACCATGATGGTCCCTCAACTCCGACAGAGCTTGCGAACGGAACGGACAAAGAAGCCAACTTGGACGTACAAACCATCCTTGGAATGACTTATCCAATGCCCGTTACCGCGTACACCACCGGAGGTGAGCCGCCTCAAATCCCTGATGAAGCCGCCGGAGACCCACCGGGGAACGAGCCGTACCTTGCCTGGGTAACATATGCTTTGAGCCAAAAGAAGCCTCCCCAAGTCATCAGCACCTCTTACGGAGACGATGAGCAGACTGTTCCCATCGCGTATGCAAAGCGGGTGTGCTCTTCCTTTGCTCAGCTCGGTGCCCGCGGAGTCACCTTACTCTTTAGTTCTGGCGACCATGGTGTCGGAAATGCTGCCGGCAACGACGCATCAGCGTGTATCTCCAACGACGGCAAGAACACGACAAAATTCCTCCCCTCTTTCCCAGCGTCTTGCCCTTATGTAACGACTGTCGGTGCGACACAGAACTTTCAGCCTGAAACCGCCGCTTACAGACCCGCGGACAGTCTAGGTCCAGACGGTGCACTACATGCTTACTACGCTTCTGGAAGCGGCTTCAGCGACTATTTCCCTCGTCCGAGCTACCAGGACCAGGCTGTCAAGTCGTATCTGAAGAAAATAGGAAGTCTTCGTATGTATCGCCCTTGAACGCACTGCATGTGGGACACGGTTTAACTCTGCACGCTCTAGACAAGGGATTGTACAACACCCATGGCCGCGGCTACCCCGACATTGCCGCCCAAGGCCTCTATTTCCAATACTTTTGGAACGCTACGAATGCTGTTATATCCGGGACGTCCGCCTCGACACCTCTCACAGCGGGCATTCTCGCGCTCGTCAACGACGCGCTCATCTCCTCAGGCAAGCCCACCTTAGGCTTCTTAAATCCGTGGCTGTACAAGAAAGGCTACAAGGGCTTCACAGATATTCTGAGTGGAGGCAATGGGGGTTGCAATACCACTGGATTCCCACTCACAGAAGGCTGGGATCCAGTGACGGGATTCGGAACGCCTATCTTTCCTGAGATTGTGAAATTGGCGGGAGGCAAATGCTAGGATGGCTAACTTGAAATAACTGGTGTGTAAGTATCTAGACGCTAGTCGCTTGAGCTGGAAATCGCTCAATACAGTGATGATGTATCTACTGTAATTTAGCGGCGGGAATACGATATATTCCTTCTCAGGTGCCTGCGCATCGCCCACCCGATTTTGTTATACCTGACAGCTGAAACCATCGATCAGCAGTGTGGAGTTCGTTTGGTCGAAGAAGTTCTAATATCGAGAGCCCTCAAACATTGAGGTAGACGTTGTTTTTGGGATACTTGTCCTCCATTGCACCAACGGTGTTCCTCTCGCAAGCTCTCCTTCCCGTTTGCGAACAGCTTTGCTCAGCTCCCAGTCCACTCTTTTCCAAAGCGTGAAATGGAGTTACACAGTATAAAGAGACCAGCCGACATTGAATAGTTTTCCTAGATACCAAGCGAGTCCCTTATTACTAAACGTCATCTCAACCCTGCATTCCTCTTCAATTAAAGTTCCTTCCGGTAAACCACGAAATCCGTCCGATCCGCGACATTCACATACAGCAGCTGGGCCCGATGATTGAAGTACTGCGTATGCCAGTATACACTACTAGCCTTCAGCCCCTTCGCATGCTCGTACACATGCTCGATTAACTTTCCGCCAACGCCTTTGCTCCTCACCTCCGGATCGACGAATAGATCGTGCAAATAGACGACCTGTTTTCAATCTCATCAGTCTTTAATGTCCCGTGCAAGTTTCCAATACCAAGATATCCGACGCGGGGTTTGACTTACATCCTGAACCGACGACGTCGAGAGATGCGGATACCAGTGCGCAAACCCGATGATCTTCTTGCTCTCGGGGTCTTCGGCAACGGCGCCGTACATGCGCACGCTGTCGTCTAGAAAGCGAGTGAATGTGGTGTCTGTGATGTCTCGCTCCACGGTACGTTTGTAGAACGAGTTGTATTGCGCCCAGAGGCCGAGCCAGGCTTGTTTGTCGGCTTGTTGGATTGCGCGGATGGTTGGGGACATAATTGCGAGGTTTGTAGCTGGAAGATAAGGGTAGCTGAATATAGTCCGGGAGCGCTGTGCTCGATGTTGAAGTCTCTAGGTGTATATTGAGTTTAAGGCCGCCAGAGCGATAATGGAGGAGTGCAGGTATGATGGGTCGAACGGTAGGTTGTTTGTCCCAATGAGGAAGGTCCAGCCATGAGACCCCGCGAGTGGTGCTGATGAACTCGGGATCGGGATGACTCAACTATGTGCTTTGGATAATGGCCTAGTTTTTGGTGACCGCTTCCATAGGTCATTTGTGTGCTCGGGGGAAGTATTTCTTTCCTACTAGTTGTTGAGGCGACGTGTGCGCTGGTCTACGTCACCATAGTCGCTCTTTTCAAGCCAAGTGATTGAGACGTGAGGGTACACTCCAGATGCGACTCTAGAATCTTATTGTGAGTGTCCTGGGACTCCCATTCGATCCCAAGTAGTGAGATTTAACTTGTAGCTTCACCCACCAACGCCCCTAAGAGAAGTATCATTCATATGCAGGCGGTGGAGTAAGAAGCTTCTCATCCACTGCTGCTAGATTACTAACGTCATCTATTCCGCCATAATCCTCCATCTGGTCATCCTGTGCATCACTCGGTCGCCTTAACTCTGGTAAGATCTCGATATCGCCTTTGTGAGCCGGAATCTCATACTTCTCTCCCGCACACTCAATCCAAAGCTTCACCTCAATTCGATAAGTCAGAGCCATCCCGTACGTCTTGAAGCTCGGTACAACTCTTATTTCCGTGTCACCAAGCTCATGCAAGCCCATCCCTGCGTGTATCACTTTTCCTGGGGCAGGGAAACGGCCGTCCAGTAACGGCCTTTCACGATGATGTTCCTCATCCACGTTGTCGGATCTTGCGAGGAGCGACTTGTCCGGAAGGCGCACTCTCAACTTTTCGAAGAGCGCGACTTCGATTCGGCGAAGGTAGATTGGGGGCGGGTCGCGTAGAGAAACACTCCTTCGAAGGTGTTGCAATGAGACAGTCACTGGTAGAGGAGCCTGGGCGTAGACAGAGGATGGTATTCTGGTGCCGATGGCGAAAAGAGCGGAAGACTCTTGCACGTCGTGATGGGTGAGCTGGTGTATGAACCTTCGCATCGAGAATTTAGTAGCTTTGTTCTCAGGGTTCAGCCGATGTGTGCGACACGATATTTTCTGTGGCGTCGATGGAAGAAAAGCTGCATCTATATCTGAAGGTGAATGAACGGTAGAAGGCCTGAAAGTGATGTATTGACGCACTTTCTGGTCTGAGCAGGAACCCTCGCCGGTAATGAAGGCTGCTTCAATGTAGTACTCCACAATCTGATGGCCTATTGATCCGTAGTATTCGTAGCTCGCTGGGAGTGTGTGGTGCGGTGTATGCTCAAACAAGGGATGCTCCGAATAGTGGGCTTCGGATTCCAAATGTGCGGTAGATGGAAATCGGAATGAACACGGGATAGCTACGTGTCCGTTCGGCACAATTCGGCAATCCGGTTCATCGATTTCGAGCTGCTCAGAGAAGAGAGGTACCTTAGCAGTATTGTTGTGTACGTGATGGCGACCGTTCTTTGGCGCGACTTTAATGGAGGTTTGGCCGATGAAAGCAACGGTAACGCGGCTAGGTCTCAAGCTCGGCTGTAGGTGAACTTTGCCGTCTATGATCTCGTCATTGGTATACGTTGCGCGAGTCGCACTGACTGGTCTATTGTGTGGGGAAATTACAATGCAAATAGGGCCCGTCTCAGAGTTCGGAGTTCGCGACATCGTGATCTATCATCGGATTTAGTTAGGGCCCGGAAATTCGTTACTTAGGTACTGTGCAGACCGCGAGTATGTAGGACACTTGGCTCTATCAACTTTGCACAGCCCCGCTGTTGCCTACCCTCGCCTCTTCCATCGTTTACCCCTGCATGCGGCACTGCCTGTGTACTGGAGGCACAGGGCCAGAGTTCATTTAATTGAGCCTTGCGAAAACCAAGAGAGCTTCATTTACTTCTTTCTCGCTGCTAACAGTCTCGCTAGAGTATTCCATGTTCACTCCGCCCCTAAAATGGATCGGAAAAAATTATTTTAAGCTGAATCAACTATCATACAACAAGCGAACCCGATATTATGATACGAAAATCTCTAACACGACATGAGTTGAGCATTTGGATTGTATCCGACAATGCCTCTAACATCATACAGATACTATGTTCCAAAGCAATTCTCGCATGGTTGTGGGTCAAACGGCCACCAGTCCTCCTTGGTTTGGGTATCGTTAAATTTTGGGAAATTCGCGTTGTCCAATAGAATACCCAACGTGGCACGGGTGCCTGTTTTAGGCAAACTCCTTTGTTCCGCACTATGCCCTTTTAGTCTTAGAAAAAACAGAAAAAAAAAAAATAGAATACCCATATCCTTGGGTCCATAGTTATGAAGAGTACCCTTCTTGATCTCCATGCCAAAGAAGCACTTTGGAAGAGATAGGTCCAGAAGATCTGCATTAACTGCGACTGTCTTCATGTTGCCGCGGGGATCAGAGGTCCAACAGTCATGCGCGTTCCTGTAGGTGGGTCAACTTATCCATACCGTATTTAGCGGAATCCCAAAGCGAGAAAGTGATGTCGTTAATGCCACCAAGCAGAACGCATCATCTGAGAGGTGCCACAGGCTCCAGCACCAACTGTGGTCAGGATCCCAAACAGCGTTACCGTCCTTAGCACAGTCGTCGGAGTTCGTCACAGCATCATCAATGACGATGTATGCGTGGTGTAATACTCTGATCAACTGCCACGCAAGTGCTTGTTGCTGTTGGATTTAATAGAAAGCTGTGGATGATATTGATATCATTGCTAACGTACCATTTGCTTCTCGACAGCGCTGAAATCGCTTGCCAGATGCTCCGTCGGATGGTCGAGCAGCCACTGTCCATCCCCCATAACCAAGATGCTAGGATGCGACACGTCCTGAGTGGGTCTTTGCCTTGTGCTTGGTATATCGGATGGATTCGCATTTGGGGCGCCATAGATCGCATTAGATATTTTGTTGACTTGATCTCGCCAGCTCCCACAGGCATCCAAGACCATTTGCGCTAGATTGGCCTCAACGTCCCCGAGGCGACTTGCACCCCCATCGGGGCGCAGGAGACTGCTGGCGACGAAGCCAGAAAAGGCTGACATAGCGCCAAGAAGACCTGAAATTTCGGGTTTTGCTGCAGTGGCTGCAGAGGCCATGCCGAACGCCGCACCCAACATGGCGAAGATATTGAGTGGCTGAGCATCTGCACCCCACTCATGCGCCAAGACAGGTATGTGCAGCGTCAAGTTTCCCATGAGCCAATTTAGCTCTAGTAGGTACTGATCGAAGAACACATGTATGTTTGAGAGGCTTTGGAAAACGTAAAAGGTTCCAGCCCAAGACAGATCCTCAAAGACTTCTATATATAACGTCAGTATCGATGATCTCTTGGTCCTTATTTATAGCTGATACACGAACTACAGGTCTTTCCGTTCAAATCACAATGACTTGCCTGGTCGAGGCAGTCAAATGTGCTTGATGGCTCATCCGGAAAGAGAATTTGGTACATTTCCTGCTCCCAATATGTATAGTTGTTCTGCTGAAGATAGAAGTCGGCGATGACGCCTCCATAAGAATCGATCCAAACAGTCCTTCTCTTATCTGCCGTATCAAAGTCGTTACCAAGGCATAATCCAGGCGGAGCGTTAGGGTTGAGGTATGGATACAAGGGACCTGGATATTCCCGACGCTGCAGCGCTGCGGAGACAGGTATCGATTGAACACCGCAGACACTAATCAAAGCCACTGCTAGGCAAGTAAACAACCGCATTATAAACTGGTCTAGAACACAAGGGATTGGGGATATTTAGAAAAATTGCCAGGTAATCAAAGATGTAGATCAGATATCTTGCTCTCCACCAAGGAAGAGACTGAATATCAATATATATATGAGTAGTCTGATTATGAAGTGAGAGGGAATATGAAGTTGACAGATCAGAAGAACACTTTGAAGGTGGCACGTCACCTCCTTCTGCTCCTCTGTCTAAAGCTTTCATTTCACGCTCCTCCTCGAGGATTGTTAGAAGTAAGCAGTGCTTGTAGTCCGTGGGACAACGTTAGCATGAAGCGTCGCTGAAAGTAGACGGGTTAGCTCTGCATGAGAAGTCGTGCTAAGGTACCCTCTCTGTTACGAAGAGAGAAAACTCCGTCAGATAATACTATCGTTGTAGCGGAACAGTTTATATCTGCGTGAATACATGCTAGTCTGTCCAGTGCTGCACAACGTTGCGAGCTTCATTACTGTGGCAATAGGAGCACTCTTGGAGGATCGTTAACTCCTTTCCGCGCCTTGTAGGAGACGACGCTGACCCTTTGCACCTGGCCATGGTCTTGCCCTCATGTCTGAGTTCGCAGAAGCCATGATCATATCGTCCCAGTAAAGCGTTGGCAGAGGGAATGTGAATGTGGTTTTAGAACAAAAATAGAAGTCTCCCTGATCCTGGCGAGCTTTGCAAGCATGTACGCCTTCCCTGAGCATATGTATGGGATCGAGTGGATTATCGGTGTCTCAAATATTGGAGATGTGGCGGCCAACTTCCACCCTCAAGGCTCTCTAAATTTACACGAAGCCGCTCTAATCCAGTCATAACACTGCAGAGAGATTTCGGTATCGCCAGATCCGCCTTCTTTCGGGGTCAGCGTGTTCAGTAGGATGGCGTTCAAGCGACGGAAACAGCGCCGCCAACCCACGCCGCATCCCGCTTGAAGATGACACGATATTCACAGGAAGTTCGTTTTGAATTTTCGTGATATTTCAGCGTTACTAACCACAGTTATAGGGTAGCTACGTAGATTCTAGCTTAATGGTCCAGAATACGACATGGCATCGACAAACAGAGTAGCGTGTTGGCCTCATTGTTCGCTTCCTTCAGATCGCTGTGTCCCCTCGAGTAAACACAAATAATAAAGTTTTACTTTAGACTCAATACATCAGTCATGTAGAAATTTAACGAATCATAGCACTCCTACACAACTGGTAGAGACCACGGTATCTCTACTCCAGCTCCGGGTTAGCGACAGAGCATTTGCAACAGCAACCATCTGATCCGCTACCTTTGCCCCATCAAGGCCATCAATCACCCCTCTACTATTTACTCTCGAAAATCTAGGAAGACGTCTTCTTTACTAGCCTAGGATGTAATACTGACTTAGCGTCCTTGACTCCAGGAAGTCTACGAGGGAAAGTAGGATCGTTTAGATTGATGGGTGTTGGAAGATCTACCACATATTAAAGAGGTATCTATATTGCTAATAGGGAGATATTCTAACAGAATCACCCGGGTACTCTAGCCACACGAATCTTGGCTGTTGCTGCTAGACTCGGAATAGCAACTATGCAGCTTAGAGAGAACTGATTTTACTACGAGCTTAGAGGTAACGTACTAAGTAAGTCTGGTCTGGGTACCGGATATTTCACTTGTTAGGCAGGTGAATGTGCACCAAACGCCTATGCAAAGATCTAATGATGGCTCTTGTGGTACCATTTGCTCCCATGGTTGCAAGAAGCGAGAAGAATGAAGAACAACGTTGATTTGAACGTCTGAGATACCAAACAATGAACACCAAGCTTTACAAGGTATTGGAGAAGAAACACCCGGCCAACTCATTGTATTTCAGCCGCGCCCAACGCCAGCTGATCCCGATTGGCTCGCAGCCGATCAGCTGAAAATCTGCAACCTGGAACATCTGCCCACTTCACATCACCATCGACAGAACACCTTTTCTGAGCTGAATATCATGGAAACATAAACTGCTAAAATGAGCACAGAACCTTTTGAAGCCAGTGCAGGGACGTATAAGTTCTCCAGGCTAGAAGAACAAGAGATCAGACTACTCCGCTGCCATGTGGATAAGCATGGACAGCTGATCGGCGAACTCAAAACATTCCCGCTCGACGATACGAACCTGCCATCATTTCGAACCGTGTCATACACGTGGGGAGAGAAATGTTATTCTCGGCGCATTCGCATTGACGGCCAAGAATTACCGGTCCTCGATTCTCTATATCCTTATCTGCGGATGCACCTTCGACAGACCGAAGATGCCGACAAGATTTGGCACTGGATCGATTCACTCTGCATCAATCAAGCCGACAACTCAGAAAGAAATTCCCAAATCAAGCTGATGGGCCGGATCTACCGCGGCGCGGCGCAATGTGATGTCTGGCTCGGAGAGGAAGGCGAGGAGAGCTGGCGCGCGTTTAAGCTCTTGGATTCTCTCCACAGGAGTCTCCGTGATCGCCCCTCGCAGTCCTCCAAAGACTGGATCGAAAATGTTCTCGCGCCGAGAAAGGGGCCCTATGGCGATGACTGGACTGCGCTTGAGAAGCTCTTTGCTAGGCCGTGGTGGACTCGCGTTTGGACGGCGCAAGAGTTTGTACTGTCGAAACACACTATATTCTGTTGTGGCACTCTCAAAATGTCGAGGTCTTTGTTTAGGAAAGCTATCCACGCTATTTGGGGGCTGCGGAACAAGAAATTGAAGTACGACGGGCCTTGGAATCGTATTCGGTTACACGAGTGGTACAGGGGTTTTGGAGAGGATGAAGATACCAAGTCGCAGAGCGTGTCATTGACCGCGACGCTTGCATATCTGGGGAACCACCAGGCGACAGACCCAAGAGACAGGATCTACTCACTTTGTGGCATAGTCAAGGATCCTCAGATAGCTGGTACCCCGGATTATAACGAACCCGTTGAGATCGTATACATCAACCTCGCACGTTCGTTCATCGAAGTCCACAGAAGTCTGGATATCATCTGCTTCGCAAGCATTTTCAGGGACAAAAAGCGATCGCCCACGAGCCTCCCTTCCTGGGTTCCGGATTGGAGAGCTACTGGCAATGTGTTAGTGGGTCCATTGATGGTCTCTCAGGGAACAAAATCGGCTATTGGAAACCTCAGACCCCTCCATGCTTTGGGTTGTACGGCAATATACTCCGCATCGCTTTGTGTCGAACCAAATGTGGCTTTTTCTGCGGATTTCACAACTATGACCTGCCGCGGGATCGTCCTAGATCGCATCGATGGTCTTGCTGGCCTACCCATGATCCGAGGGCCGGACTCTCATCGAGAACCGGATGAATTAATACAGCCGAGTTCATCATGCAACACTTCACAAGAACTGACATCCGGAGAGGAGTTTGATTTGCTTACGAACGTAATGAAGTGTCTGATCCTCGATCGAGAAGACCATTACTTCAACCACGCAGTTTCGGGTATCAACTTCCTGAAGCAGTTTGCAAGCCTCCTCTCGAAGGCTGTGAACCATGATACGTCACTGCGTTTCACCTTCCGAGCTTGGTATGCAGCGAACCGAAAATTATTGATACGCGGTTGGCGATTAGAGGATCTGGTCAAGACGTTCTTAGAAAAGCTAGATCTCAAAGGGCATGTGCATGACGATGACTTCAACGTCAGACTCCATGACACGCTAGTCAAGATGAGACGCCGCTTCATCATTACCAGCGAGGGTCTCGTTGGAATGGCCCCGCAGGAGGCGAGGAAGGGAGACGTTGTTTGCATTCTTTTCGGGTGTAGCGTTCCTGTCGTTCTTCGGTGGTGTGCGGAACAGGAGGCGTACTTGTTCACGGGGGAGTGTTATCTTAACGGGTTCATGAATGGCGAAGGCCTGGCTGGATATCGCGATTCGCGGAAGAAGGAATTTCGGATCATCTGACGATTTGCTGACTCCCTCACGCCCAAGCTCCCATTGTCCGACAGAAGCTGTGTCCTCTCTGTGGATGTACACACTCTTCATGTAAGATCCCCCAAATTCTTTTGTCGCCCCTGAGCGTCCATATTTTGACCATTTTCGGGAGTACTTCAACGCATGACAATCACTATGCCAGGACTCATTCGGCAGTCTGCAGCGCCCTAGAACCATTATTACCTCCAATGTCTATACTAACCAAGGAACATCGAAAGATTGTCTTGATGAAAACGATCACGGCCTTGTTGGTCAGTGTTTAAGACAAAACTCTGGACTGGGCAGACGGGGGAAAGGTAGCCGTTCGACATTGCGGCTTGATCTGTATCAATCAACGATCCGTTATTATTACAATGTTGCGATATGTTGTGAGGCGGGCCTGCCCACTCTTCTCCTTTTTGTCTTGCTGGTTGATACAAATAGAATCAGCCGTGACCGAATCATGTGTGCATCACGGAAACGTCGCAAAGCCTGGTCAAGGTTGTGGGTGACACGAACGACCAAAGTGGAGACGCTATAGTGAAGGTTTGGCTCGCCCCCGACGTTACGACGTTAGATATGCCCTCGTACTCGTGTTGCAGGTCGTTTAAGCGCCCTGTGAGGAAGGTAAAGTGCAGGGGCGACTCCCGGTGTGCGGCAGGTGCGAGCTGCAACACGCGTGTGTAATCATCGTGATGCAGGTGGTTCGGTAGAGGGCCATATACGAAAGGTACTCGCTTTGTCTTGGGTCCTGCATCCGTCGCTGCGGAGCTTGGGCTGCCTCATGGTGTTGAGCCCGTCGCGGCCAAGCAGATTGATCCACCGCCACGCCTGGTTGACGGTACTACCGTACTCCAAGAGCCAAGCCAAACAGCCTTGGGGCTCTAATAGATTGTACTGACTGTGCCCAAGTCGCTGTTGCCGTCTCCACCGTACTTCTGACATTGCTAGAGGAGGCAATACGGCCAAATGATGCGTAATCCTGAACGAGCCAACAGGAGTCAACCGAGGCGCGAAGAGACGACAATGCTTCGCCTGCGCGATTTCACGAGGTTCATCAAGTCAGATGAGACAATGGTACTTGGCGCTTTGTCTTGCGCTCGTGGCGCACAATACCAAGCATGAGGCTCGCTGACTGTCTTAGATTAGCCTCCACACCCCGGATGCCAGCTGGGCTGACGGCTTATAATGTAATGCGACCGAGAGCTGCCCCTTCGGGACATGCGACGCTAACAACGTCACTCCCAGGAGAAGTACACGGAAAATCTGGTCCAGTAACGCTGAGGCGGGCAAGCTAGAACCATTCTTTGGAGCGGTTCCTGGCTGTCATGGCTCGCCCTGTACCGGGCTCTCGCAATGTCACATCGCGCTGCTGCCGACCTCCCGGGCCTCCTTCCTGGCAACGACTCTCCCACTCGACCGTCTTCGCCAACGACTCCGCCCCAATACCCAATACACGGTGCTGTAGCTTTCCAATAGTCCACGGACGAGCCTTTCCCAGTCCCCGCCTCGCGACCACGATGTCAAAGTCTTCACGGTCTGGGCGCCTGGCCCCGCAGTCGACGCAAGCCCCGCAAACGCCCACGTTCAACGGCTGCCAGGTCACAGGTCACTCATTACGGTGGCTGGGCTGTGACGCGAAAAAAACACCGAGTAGTCAGTTATTGCAGTAGGGTCAAGAGCTTTGATTAGTTATACAGGCATCTCATGGCAACCTACTCAACAACGACTGTTTCCACTGGGATCTCTCGTTACAAGGAGCATCTGATGATAGTTATGTCGATTACCCACGGACGAATTTTTGTTGAGACTCGGTACAGGCACTTAGCGCGTATTGAGAACCAGAACCATCAAGAGTCAACGGCTGCCATCCACCTCGGCAGGGCCAGGTTTCTCTTTTCCCTCTTTTCCCTCCTTTCCCTCCTGTTCTGCCCATCACCCAACGGGCGGCGGGCGGGCTGCGAACACGAGGCATCACGAGATGCTCACGGATGCGTCGGCAGGCGTCTTCAGCGATCCAGCTCGAAAAGGCGGTGGCCTCAGCGACGATATTATATGTACTCGGGGTCTCGTATGGCGGCTGCTATACATAGATGAAGCCGGTCGCCATCCCAGCCTCCCCCTAGCCTCTTTGGTCGCACAGCGGCGCGATAAACAACGCCGACCTGCCTCGATTGGCGTGGCGCTCCCGGCCGCTACCATGCCACTGGCTCGCTTGCGAAAGCTTGACTCCTCCAATTTTGTGCCTGCGCTGGCCTGCCCGTCCGTCATGCTCGCTTTATGCAGGCCTAGCGACGAAAAGGAGCGAGATAGTTCGTATCCTGGACGGGTGACATGACGGCGCTGTGCGGCCAGACGAGCAGATCGCAATGTAGCAGCCCATATATCTTGGGCTGGCTCCCCCAGGGCTAGGACTGCAGCGGAATCTTGCTTTTCGCCAGCACCACTCGTTACTGTAAGGGTTGCGGAAATTAATCACTACTTAATTCTTAATTCTTGGCTCTGTGCCTATCGCTCTCGCTCTGCGCCAATCGCTCATGCGTCTCTCGTTGTTGTCGTCCGCACTTGCGGCTGCTGGTGCTGGTGCTGGTGGGGTGCAGGGTGCGGTTCTGCCCCAAAGAGACCTCGCGCCTGCCCTCCCTCTCGCGGCTTTCAACCACACCATCATCCAGCCCTTGACCCTCGAGGAGGCCCTGAGCGGCGCGACACCCTTCGTCGTGACTCCGCCGTCCGCCGCACCCAACGTCGCGTCGCCCAAGCTGCTCGCGGCCGCCGCGACGTGCTCGAACCCGCGCGTCCGGACGGAATGGGACTCGCTGTCGGCCTCGGGGAAATCCGCCTTCGTCAATGCCATCAAGTGCCTGATTGGCAAGCCTGCGTCCGGCCAGTTCCCACAGGCGAGGAACCGCTACGAGGATCTGGTCGCGCTGCACCAGGACCTCACGCCAAATGTCCACGGGAACAGCAAGTTCCTGATCTGGCACCGCTACTACATCTGGACCTTCGAAGACATTCTGAGGGCAGAGTGCGGATACTCGGGCACCCTCCCGTGGTTCGATGAGTCGCGCTACGCTGGGAAGTTCTCCCAGTCGTCCATCTTCTCGGGCACCTACTTCGGCGCCATTGCGCTGGGTGGAGGCTGCGTCACGAATGGGGTGCGTCCTTCCATCTCAATCCTTACCTTTAAGAGACGTGACTGACATCGTAACACAGGCATTCGCTGGCCTGACCTGCAACGTCGGTCCCGGCACCGGAAACGGTGCCCACTGCCTCGCGCGCAACGGCGACTCCTCCAAGACCGCGAACACAAACTCCGCCATGGTCTCGGCTTGCAACGCGCGCACCGACTACGCCGACATGGCCGCCTGCTCCGAGGGCGGCGCGCACGCCTGGGGCCACAACGGCATCGGCGCCGTCATGCAGGACACCTACGCTTCGCCCAGCGACCCTGTCTTCTGGCTGCACCACGGCTTCATCGACCGCAACTTCCGCGTCTGGCAGAACGCTGCGTCGGGCCGCGCGAGCTCGATTGATGGCACGGATCGGGCGGGCAATCGCTTGACGTTGAGCACACAGGTGTCGGTGAATGGACTGAGGCCGAGTGTGACGATTGGGGATATCATTGATACGATGAACACGAAGCTTTGCTACAAGTACAACTATTAGTTGGGCTTTGGCCTGCATCGCGTTTGGGTTTTGACTTTGACCTGGATTGGGTATACCTTAGTGTTGCGGCGTTAAGAGATGCCTTGAATATAGTATATTTAATGACTACCAAAATAATAATGATCACTATCTACCATTCTTCGACTATGATGAGATATTGAAACGACCGACTGCAGGTGTGAGAAGACCTGTGGTAGAATGAAAGATGCTGCAGTCTTGAGGCACAGGACCATGAAGCGTTCGCTGACTATCAATGGCAGTCTGGTGTCACAACCTTGTCTTGGACGTGCAGGAGCTGTACAGTGAAGAGAGCGGCCTCCGCTGGATGCGCACTCCCGTTAAAAAGGTGGACATAATTCGAGTAATTGCGTGCGAGCATTTTCCGAATCAATTACTACTCCTTCAGTGGGCACTTACTCAACCTTTAAAAATGATAAGCCTTTAGGAACTGATTGAGCTCCCAGGAACTTGTTGACCTCTAGGAACTTACTAATCTTTCTACAGTATTCCGTCAAGTATATTCCAATAGTGCATGCATTGTCCGTGTCCATGTCGCTGGGTAAGTTTGCCAGATTTTGGAGGTTCGCAACGCGAGTCTTCTTCCGTCGTTCCACAGTTCATCAGCCTTCACTCAGTCGAGTATGGACCAAGTCCCGTCATTTATCAGCATCTCAGAAGTTCTACACGGAAGTATAAAGTAGACCTCCCAGACTACGAAGATGGCACACGAGAGACTGTTGATCAAACCTGGACCTCTCCAGGTGATGCATCTAAGGGTTCTTTGGAGATCTCGGATTGGCTATCTCAATTTAAGCACCGATGGGCTGAAGAAGATGTAAAGAGCAACAAGTTCAGCTTAGAAGCTTCCGATACTACACCAGACCTTACTATTATCGACTCTTGCATCGAGTCCCGCGATTTATCAACTCTAGCTCCGGAGACCATGAATCTTACTTAGGACATCGCCCAAATAGCGACCGATACCAGGCAAGACATTCAGCCCCCAGATACTCGGCAAGCAACTGATAAAGACTTTTTAGACGCGTGAAATCGAAAGCAATGGATGAGACGTTCAACGATGAACAAGCCCCAAGTATCTATGTGAAGTCATTCCTAGTGTCGTCAACGGAAACGGATCAATCGATGCCGGATCTACCCTTAGAAGAACTGGGAACTTATCGTGACCTGGTAAGCGAGATATCGGGGACACCCCAACAGCCTGTGCTTCTCGTTCAGCCCAAATTCACAAGCCCGCCAGAGCTTACATTCAGTCTGTCAAATACATCTTCATCAGAAGCGACAGCATCAACACAACGATCTTCTCCATCATCAGGGTCACACGTCTGTTCAGAATGTCCTGCATCGTTCACGACATCAGGCAAACTCAGGATTCAGTACAATCCGAAACACCATCGCCGGTATATCTGTTCGACTCTGAGCTGCCAGAAAGCTTTTGCTCTGAGGGCAGACTCAGAGAGACATAAACGAAGTAAACACAAAGGATCCCTAGACTTGGGCGATACTACAAAGCTGAGGTGTTCCAACTTACACTGTCGCAACCCTGACAAGATGTTTGACAGGAAGGACAGTTTCAAAAGGCATGTGAGGAGATGTATGTCGAGCAAAGCGAAGGGAAAGAGCAAACCAGTTGGTTCTGACTTACCTCATACGAGGGACTCCCCACTCTTCGTATCGAATCTATCTTCTCGGCCAGAGGACCTGCCTTTGACCACCTGAACGAAACTTACAGTACTATTTGTATTGCACATCACGGATTGTCAAAAATTCTGAGCATCTTCAGCTCAGCGCCCAATGCTCACCGGATATTAGCTAGATCTCATGTGTGTCAGAGCCGCATCGAGCTCGACTACCATTCAACGGAGAAGATATGCTTGAAAATTGATCGTTCGTTGCATACGAATTATGGCCCCGGCCGAGTCTAAAGGATTTCCTGATGCAAACATCAGGTGACAATATATCCAACAGCTCGAAATCAGTAGGAATGCCCCATCGAAGGTATAGTGGTACGGCTAGATCTTGTATCACGATTGATCCTTGATGATGCGACTCAGCAAGAGTGTCTCTCTTTCATTCTTTCAGCCAATTCGAACGCGACTATCTCCTTCCACTCTAGTTATGTCGAAAAAGCCCTTGTGTGGAGTCTCGTGAGCGACTCTTCATGCGCGTCTTGGCCGTCACTATTATATTTGCATTGCCGTTGCTAGTCTTCTATCCGATGAAGAGTTTGACCGTCCTTTGGGAGCATTTCAAGGTACAGAGACGAAGCTGGGTTAGCTGTGGCATACGACCACACTTTGAGCTTGATGTCGTGGAATTATACCAGAGAACGCGAACAGCAGCCCAGTGATTAAAGATGTGAAGACATCACAATGGCACAAACAGTCTCAGAATATCCTCTTCAATCCATTGAAGCTAGAGGAAAAAATAGAAACTGGTATTCTTATTTCTTGCCCGCATATCTTATCTTTAACTACTTTAGGTTTAGTCTGTCGCCTTTTCGTTCGGACCGAGGTCTTAACTTCATGGGCGCCTCCTCCAGGAATATCCGTTCACGCAATCACACTCGCCAAACATAGCAAAGTAGCCTTTGATCTCCCCCAAGTCCCCCAAGTAGTGGCCGCTCAGCCAGGCAACATGCCGACGCTACGAGAGCTAGCTGTCGAGGCGATTGGTGGCTACAACAAGTGGAACATGGACGCGATCATGGCGTATCGCGACGAGACGTGTGTCCACGAAATCCTCCCCAGTGCGTTCACCCCCGACCGAAACCGAATCCCACAAAGGCTTGGGCTTCCTTGCTGTGTGCTTCAGATAATGTCAGTTCTACTCACTTGCGTCGACTGACCGCCAACTCAGAGTCTCTCCAGCAACCAACCAGGAACAACACCGAGTACCGCGCCTACTTCGCAGCACAACTACCTCTCTTCGAGAAGTTTCACGTCATAGTCTCCGATGTGTTCGAAGATGTGGCACAGAATAGGGTTGCGGTTTGGTGCTCGTCGACAGCTGAGACACCCATTGGACCATACAAGAACGAGTACGTCATGATGTTCTATTTCGATGGAGAGGGCAAGAAGGTTGTAAAAATAAAGGAGTTCGTTGACAGCGCAGGAAGCAAGTGGTTTTTTGGCAAATTAGAGAAGAAGCTAGCAGAAGGGAAGCTTTGATCGTCAACTAGAGAAGAATAAAGATGCTGCAGCTACTCCGCCTGGGAGCAAACGATGTACCACATTTGAAGTCAAAGCCAAGATGTTATATCAGAACTCGATGGCCGTCAGAACACATATACGAAAGGACTGTCCACAAGGTTTGCTACAAGGGTCGCTCTAAGGCTCGATCATGTGTTCGACAACCGATGAAGCAATGTTCACTATCGCGAAGGATTGCGGTAGGCTTCACGCAACCTGTTGTAATTGGCTGTCGCCTCCGCATGCGTCATATCCCCTGCCAGCAACGCGGGCCCATGCGCTTGTGCACTCCTGTTCTCAAGTAGATTAGGTAGCGAGGCTGCGGCGTGTCAAATCCCCGCATAGCCTCGTCGCGATGCCGATGTTCCCAGTCCGTCGTCCTTCGCCTTAGCTCCTACATGATCCTTCCCTGACTTCCTTCATATACAAAAACAGGCGCCATAATGTCGACAACAGAATTAACAACGCGCTTTGCTCCCGCGCCGTCATGTGTATCCACCGATAATCTCTGGCAGGTCTGGTCACACTGGCCAACCGCGACAACATCTGGCGAGCCAACAGGCTGGTGGTGGCAGGTTGGCCCGCCAATAAACACAGACTGCTTTCCGCCAAGCTATACAGATGCGACGACAGCGTTTTACTCTCCTGCGCAATGTTCATTTGACTACACGCCTATCAATAACATTACGAATACATATGCTGGATCTCTGACAGAGACTGCGCAAACATGATGTCCTACGTTAGTATACCTCCAATGCGTATGCGGTAGCTCAGAACTAAACTTGCAACAAAGTGACTTCCCATTCAGCGCACAAGTGTCGACGCAACCTTTCCCTTCTTTCGAACTATGCCATGCGCGTACGAGATCACGACTTCAACCAATGTCAAAGGCACAAAGACGAGCGGCGGGACAGCGCAACTATTTACAGACTTCATATTATCTGGTGGAGGCATCAACGCGTTCGGTGTCATTGTGAGGTTCCAAAGCACCGATTTTCATTCAAGCATTCCAACGGCGACCTCGGTATCTACCACGTCAGGTACAACGTCGTTCCCGACCCCTACTTCACCACAAATGTCTTCCCTGCCCCGGTGACACCCGGCTCTTCCGGCCTAAACACAGGAGCGAAGACCGGAATCGGCGCTGGCGTTGCACTAGGCGCAATCGCTGTCATACTTGGGATCATAGCGATGGTCATGTATGGGAGAAAGAGATCGAAGAGGAACCCCTAGGCGACCGAACTTGAGGTTCCAACTAAGGGCACAGCGGTCTGGAGACACCAAGATAACAACCCTGGTGTGGCACAAGAATTGCCCGGAGAAGGAATAATCAGAGAGCCACAAGAGCTGGAAGACACCGCGCTCCCTCATTTACAAAGATGAATCAGTTATTTCAGCATAAAGAGAGATCTCACTACACCGAAAAGGACGATAATCAGTGCGAGTGCTTATATCGGCTAGAAGAATCACCCGCTGAGGTAATCGGTAAACTCTACGTCCAGGTACAGTCCTAACCTTGGAGCAATAGTCCACAGCAAGAGCCGTAAATTCGGAAATGTTTGACTAGAGTATTCCCAGCTCATGAGATCATCCCAATCGTGCTAGAAACTGACCTTATTTGCTTTTTCGAACGCGTTATTGTTCGGAATCTTGTTACAAGCAGCTTTTGTGGGGAGACACAAGCTGTGTCGATTGTTGTGAAAGAAGGGTGTACCAATTACCATGTAAAAAGGGAACCAAGAAGTGGGCAGCGTTGTAGAAGAGACCAAGTCGCTACACCGTTCCGTAGATAAGGTGGACCCCTTGCATTGCTAACATCTCAGTGAAAAACGCATTTGGACGAAGCGATCCATTTGAAAATAAAACACAGGTTGTATGGTACCAATAGCAACTTGAATGAATGATGTCTTTAAATGCAATTGCTTGCTCTTGCATGACTTGCAGGATACTGACTAGCTTATGCTTGGACAGATACCTCAGCTCGGGCAAGTTCCGCCTTGGCCTCTTTGGGGCTGGGGACCAACTTCGGCTGCTCATTCTTACCATCATCATCACCATCCTCGACCATACCACCCAGTATCATGGACTTGGGTGCCATAGCCTGCCATTGCCACGGGTCCGTGAAAGCCTTGAACTTCTCATCGTGCCACTGTCCGGCCGTAACATACCTTCCCTCACTATCTACGAACATGGTATCATCCTCAGCGCGAAGGAAGTAAGCGATCGAGTAACGGTGCTCAGTCGGGTCGAAGGGCACAACACGGTGGATGCACGATTGCATCTTCATTCCGCTAGCGAAGCGAAGTGAGTCGCCAACGTGAACAAAGGCGCAACCAGGCTTGGGAGCAACGAAACCCATCTCACGGGCTCCGCAAGTCCCTGGGGGTCGAATCTGGAGACCCCATTGCTCGCTGAAAAGGAGGGTGAGAGAGCTGATATCGGTGTGCTTTTGGTGACCAGCTTTCTTACCGTCGGCGAGATCGTTCGAGGGAAGATAGTGCATCATAGAGAGCTGTTCCGTCTCAGCTAAATAACCAAACGCTTCATGCTAGTGGAGCTTACCGTAGTGGTCGATGGGCGGTCATTCCGATGCGAGTTCTCGAAGCGGGACGCGCCCGTCAAGTTCATCCCCGTAGATAGGGCCGAAAGGATGACTTTTGTGATGGTGTTGCAACTACCAATAGAGTTCTCCAACAATCCCAGATCGCCATTATTCTTGATGGGGGACGGGACCTTTGGGCTACCCCTCTGAATCTCGTCTCGCGATACCTTCAGCATCTCATATCCATCCTTGGTACCTGCACCGAAGGCACCTGTGCGGTTCCCAACTGGTTCATATCTTCATCTCCGTCAGCAATGGACCAGTCCTCAGGCAGGAAGTATACCGCACATACCCAAGATGGCTCGAGATGAGCCCATACTCATTCTTGGCCTCAATCGGGGCTTCGAAGAAACGATGCATCAGCTTGAGAGTCTCCTGCTGGTCACCGAGCATCCTCCGGCCGTCGATGTTGTTGAGGTCAAGATAGAAGTAACCGTCCTCAAGACACGCTTTGAGTACATTGTCGACTTCAGCGGGGTCTTGGGAGAGGAGCAACCCGTAATCAACTGTTCGCATGGACCAGACTGGAACCTGCTTGCCGTGCCATTCGACGGTTTGCGGTGGATCGATTTGAGGTGCCATAATGTCCGCGAGTCTATGTTTTCGTTGAATAATGATGATGGTTTCTCGTCTCAGGTGTGTGGGCTTCTTCTCAGAGAGACGTCAGCTCGTTAACTCGGGACATCAACGACACAGAGCTTATATATCCAAAAGCCTGGAACGCCACCGTCGGTTATCACGGTTGTTTGAGCTTTCTAGATGTCACCGATCAGCAGGAGTCATTGGCTACTTTGGCTTGCTTCCCCGCTCTAGAAGTCTTGTGTAGGTGCCTGTCGAATTCTACCAAAGTAGCTGATATAACCTGCTGTCGGCATATCAGTGTTTGCGGGCTGCAGGGGCATATCGCTCGACGTACTCTCATTTATTCATTATGCTAAGCCAAGAATGGTATTGCAGCGTTACCAACCAGAATAAAGCACTGGATTGTTGAAGACCCACTTGTTGAGGGGCATTGCTTCGAGATTCGTATGATCCTATCAATCTTAAGGTATCTATTGGTCATAATTGGCTACTCTCTTTGGCTTAGCATAAGTTATTTAGATGAGCCAAAGCCGGCAGAAACGACCGCATCTGTCTAGCTTGACCATATTACTAGCACATCTGAGCACGTCTCGCGTCACATGCTGTTTAATCACCCCACACCCCGCACCTTGGCTTCTTATCTTATCGCCTTTCTTATATCGCAAGCCAGCAACAGGGCATCAGTCCAATGAGAACTCGCTACCGCCCGCGGAGACATGAGGCGATGTAAAATCTGCGTTCAAGAGCTTATTCCACAAGGAGTTTTGCTAGGTCTACTGACCAATTGATACCAGTGCAATGACTCGAAAATGATGAGAAGGGGTAAGCAGCACGAATTCCTGCATGAAGCCTCTCTGCCTGTCTACCGAGGCCGTCTTTTTCTTCACCACCACGAGCTGAAGTCTATCTACCCGTCATACAGAACTAGACACCTGACCTCAATGCTTTGTCTGCTTTCTCTTTCTTCATACTCTGCAACCTCAAAGGCAGAATGCAATGCTCTTCTCGCTACATCCTCTCTACTGTCGAAACATTTGATCAACAAAACATCACCCGGCGTCATACCCGACTTGTAATACCACTCGTGATTGGAGTTGTGCCGGACGACCCACTGCTCACCTTTGAATCCATCCTCTGTCATTTCTGCAGCTATCAGATCAGAGTCTGGAACAGAAGGCGATGATGCAACGGCGATGGGATCTTTGAATATGGGAGCAATTGGTCTCCAGATATTGATTATCTGATACCTCCTCTTCACCAACTCATCTGATTCATTTCTCATCTCATGTCTCAGTCGAAGCTCGCCGCCATGGTATGATTGATCAACGTGGGTTCTCGTGACGGGGCCGCGGTTTGCGAGGTTCTTCCCTGAGAAGCCTAGATGGTGCCATTGAGTCGGGCCGCGACGGACTTTGTGATTGAAGATATGCACTCTCACATCCCCGAGGACACTTCGCAGAAGTTCTCGACACTCTGGGTAGTAGTGAATCTGGATTTGAGATTCAGATGTGAACTCTTTTTCGAGCGAGGTGTGATGGATGTATCGGAAACCATGCCGATCGAGTGTGTACTTTTCTTCTTCGCCGCAAACGTCTTGTATTGTAAAGAAATGCGGTTTGTGAGGACGCGAATTTGTTATCCTTCCGCCGCCGATGACGATTGGTGCAGGCTTCGAGCCGTCGCCCGGGTCGTCCCAGTAGTTCAATGTAGAGCGAACGTGACGTTTTTGTTCGTGACTCTGGTAATTGTCATTGCTCACTGGCGATGGCTTGGCACTCATATCTGAAGTGGAATCGGTGATGTTGGTTGCGTGAAAAACGAAGCTGAGTCTTGTGCTCATGACATGTTCGGTAGAAGTCTTCCAACTGCCGAGACCACATGTCCTAGAACGCGACGATGCCTCTTTACCCGGCCAAAGACTTCCTTGGCTGCAGACAACGCGCATGTTTCGTCCAAGTGGAGATTAGCCGCTTTACTTCCGGACCGTGCTGCCGGAACGAGAACGCAAACCTGTCGTCAACACTTCATCCAGAGATCTTGATGCATAGCTGCTGTGGTAGCATAGGTCGAGTCAGACCTAACACGCCGATACCTTACGAATCCATGAAACAAGAAAAATGGAGGAAGACGGCTTCATCATCATCCCCAAAATCGATCAACTGGCGCCTTGCCAGACTGCGTGCCAGGAAGACGTGCAAGGGCACTTATCAGACATCGGCACGGTGATTGACAACCTCTCGGAACATCTGTGGCCGCTGAACAAGTTTATACACGATAATCCAGAGCTCGCCTTCAAAGAGTACAAAGCACACGCCGCTCTAGTGAAATTCATGTTGTCGCAAAAAGGATGGAATGTCACACCATCAGCGTACGGAATGGAGACGGCATGGAAAGCAGAATACGATAGTGGTAGAAAGGGTCCGGTCGTCTCTTTCAACGTTGAGATGGGTCCGTCAAATGAACGCCTTCTTCCAAACAAGATAATATCACTGACCACGCTCAGATGCACTCCCCGACATTGGTCACGCTTGTGGTCACAACCTCATTGCAATAGCCTCCCTGGCTGCGGGTCTTGCAACTGCCATATTGATCCAAAGATATAATCTTGCAGGAAAAGTGCTCATCTTTGGCACGCCCGGCGAGGAGGGCACCGGAGGTGGGAAAATCAGACTTCTCAAAGCAGGGGCCTACAAAGACGTTCACATCACCTTGATATCGCACCCGGGGATTCCGAACAACAGCGCGATGGTCAGAACTACCGCTTTTATTCACTTGGACGTAGAGTACTTTGGCAAAGCAGCACACGCAGCAAACAGCCCTTGGTTGGGAGTGAACGCACTTGATGCGCTAGTGATTGCGTATAACGCTGTAAGCGTACTGAGACAGCAAACAATGTCTGGTGATGTCGTAGGCATGCGCATCACAAACGGCGGCGCTGCGGCAAATGTTATCCACGCTTATGCTGCCGGAAGCTTCGTTCTACGAGCAACGACGTCCCACCGACTGAAAGAACTGCAGGAAAAGGTACGCGCGTGTTTACGTGCAGGAGCTGAGGCGACAGGTGCTAGGCTCAAGGTTACGACTGTGGAAGGCTACGCAGATCATGTTCCGAATTGTGTTCTCGCAGAGAGATATACGAGACACTGGAATTCAATGCCTAATGTACCTGATCCGCCAACACCTCCTCTCAGCGAGCTTACGTACGTAAAGGCGAGTACGGATCAAGGAAATCTGAGCTACACTATGCCGTCCGTGAACGTTTCCTTCGCTATTCCTCCAGGTCCACATGGTGGACGCAATCATACCCCAGATTTTGAAATCGCTTCTGGTACCAAAGAGGCATTTCAAAGAGCATTAAGGGTGGCAAAAGCTCTGTCGGGAGCGGCGGTAGATGTACTTGAGACGCCAGGACTGAATGAGAAGATCATGGAGCAGTGGTCACGGGATATGGCTGCCATCAAAGAGGGTAGTAGAATCGGTTGACGTGACCTGGTTCCTCGTGACATATTCGATATTGAAGGCGACTGTGGTCACGCTTGAACCAAGCTCATCAGATCAGCTCGGACGACTTGAGCATCTGGCTTATCGACCGCAAACGAGAGATGCTCGACATATCACAACAGCGTGACACGGTTATACAGGTGAAGGCAACAGCGCACTAAGCCAGGCGGGATAGCACCGTAGACTAAAATCCTCTTTAGATACACAGACTATGTGGGACAAGCTAGTAGAAGCTCAAACCACTATCTTGAGGCAATTCCTGGAATCCTCGAACGTAAACGCTACCATCTTCACTTAGGAATGTAGCCATTGCGTCGATCCTTCTGAACAACCAAAACCCACGTTATGAGGATTGAACTGATGCCAACAACAAGTACAGACAGATTAATAGCGTACGAAGTCCGGTACCTAGGCCCAAAGACGGTACTAAAGACTTGAGGTCCTACGATGCCACTTTTACGTTGTCAGCTTAGCATTTCCGATAGTATGGTTCGATTTCAAAGTACCTGAATTGAGCGCAAGCATTTGTCAAACCAATGCCTAACCCAGATGCGACCGTTCCCTCAAGCGCGCGAATACGTTCTGGCCAGATAACAGGGTAAGCGCATCCGGCACAGGCAACTGCGATGACGAGACAGAGGTATCTGACTACTGGATGGTCTATAGTCAGGAGCAGAATGTAGCAAACAATAATGGTGGACTCAACTGCGCAGATTAGCCATAGACGGATGACCTGCGGTTTTGAACATACTGCCGACTGCTGTCACCCACGGTCTAATCCGTTTTCGCTGCAGCATGAAACCCAGGGCATTCAAAAGTAGGAATGCAGACACATATGGCGGCTGAGAAAGTCAGTGGTGCTCAGGCTTTGATGGATGTGGAATTAACAATGTTCATCAGCTGCGACTTAGCTGTTGTCGTGAAACCCAACTGGTAAATGACCGTCGGCAGTGCAAACCCAATTCCAAAACCCCCGATACCGTGACAAATCCAATACAGGCAAAACGTGTACAGTGTAGGATTCTTGCACATGTCCTTCAATGACTTCCAATCCCAATACCTCGTTCCCTTTGGTGCGGTGGCAGCTAGTCTATTTTTGCAAAAGGCTCGCTCTTCGTCGTTCAGATATCTTGTGGTCTCAGGGTAGTCCGGTAACCAGAATGCGACGAGAGACAGGGCGATGGCTGGCAGCCCCTCAAGCAAGAAGAGCCACCTCCAGCCACTAATTCCACCTATTTGGTCCATGAACGAGATAGCGTAGGCAAGCAGACCACTGAGCGCGGAGGAAATCTGTCCAACGGAGTAGAAGAAAGCGATGCGTTGGGGCATCTCGGAAGGCTTGTACCAGAACGCATAGTGGTACAGGACACTCGGAAAGAACCCAGCTTCTGCCATCCCGATGGCGAAGCGCACACACATCATGCCTTCGAAATTCATGGCCGCCGCACTACAGCAAGCGTTCACGCCCCATGCCATAATCAAGATGAACATCCATCTCGAGGGTCGGAAACGCTTGAGTAATATAGTATTCGTGGGCTCAAAGATGAGGTACGAGTATGAGAAGATCGACAACGTCCATGCCCACTGAGACGGTGAAAAGCCGAGCTGTTTTTTGATCCCGGTGCCATTCTCGAGGTTGATGATGGCAGCATTGGAGTAATTTGCGCTGTCGATGACGCGAAAAATGTATACGAGCGAGTAGAAGCCGACGAGCCAGGTATCGATTTTGCGCAAGAGCCTCTTTTCCAGGCCTTGGTTAGTAGGAGTTTCTTCTGCAGAGGGCGTCGCAGATCCTATTTCGTGGTCAATGTTCGCTTTCGCTTCGTTGGCAGCGTACGTCAGCTGATCGACGGGGTTCTTCGTGTCGGTCATTGTAAGAATACACATTTAGATGCGCCGAAATGAAAACAAGGAGAGTGCCTAGGCGAACCGACATACGCTTTTCTGGCAAAAAAAAAAAGGTGCTGTTAATCCTCACGACATAATGTTCGAAATGACGAGTCCGGAGTGACGTCGACTTTTGCCTGCCAGCAGGGAATACGCTCCAAAGAATTCATGATTTTGGGAATTTGTAGTAAGCGTCGAAGGCGAATACCGGGGCGGGGATGACGACGTGCAAGGTCTCTGCCTCCTTGACTACACTTCGTGACAGAACAGGCGAGCTAAGGCGACGCTCTTGGAGAACGGTTGCTTCAAAAGCCTAAGTGTGCCGGCGTTCACGCGCGGAGTTGTCCTCCTCCTGAGGTGATCGTGAATACCGGTGTCGGAGATAATCATGGTGTGCATTTCCGAAGCACGCAATCTGCAGAGCGTATGATGCTGTGAGGGGAAGTCGGCCAATCATGCTGTACGCGCCAACAGATGGTGGAGCATCAAAGTCTCGACGAACATAAGTTATGCAGGTGTAAAAGTTGCCAATGATCGGATCAGTTGCGAATTTGTTTCCTTCATACGTTGAGTTGTTTCGTTCGTCCAGATTCTCGCTATGACTCCAGGACTGGTAGAAGCCGAGCCTCAAGCATCCAGCACGACCCTGATCAAGCCGTGGGCTCGTCCAGAAGAGACAAAAGAGGACTTGGATTGGGCACCGCTTGCAACAATTGATCTTTCGCGCTTCGACGAGCCGGGAGGCAAGCAAGACCTTGCCAGGCAACTCTACGATGCAGTTACCAGAGTAGGCTTCTGGATAGTGACCAATACCGGCCTTGACGATGAGCGAGTCCTTCGCCAATTCAGTTTAGGGAACACCTTCTTCAAGGAGCCTCTTTCCGAGAAGCGCAAGTTTCTATGCAACTTTGCTGAAGGTGAATACTTTGGGTATCGCGAGAACTCGCGATGGATTGGTGACACTGGGGTTAAAGAGAACATTGAGATGGTCCGGCCGCTTCTGCTTTGCTCCTGATATATTGTGTTAACATAACGCAGCTGAACATCCACAAAGATATACCGGCATGGAAGGACGTGGGTAAGCATCGTATCGTGGAGGATAATTGGGACGAGATTCGCCAATTTCATTGGGAACTGTGGGAGAAGGTCGCGCGCAAGATATTCGTTCTTATGTCGATAATTCTCGAGCTCCCTGAGAACTACCTTGCAGATGCGCACGCATACGAACATGTGTCGGATGACCACCTGCGATACATGATCTACAATGTTCGCACCCAGGAAGAATGGGACAAGGCGCAGGCGTATTCTAAAGGCGGACACACGGACTTCGGAAGCTTGACTTTGCTATTCTCACAACACGTTGCTGGTCTACAGATCAGAACTCCTGAGGGAGAATGGAAGTACGTGAAGCCGGTGGAAGGTGGGATCACCTGCAACGCAGCCGACACTTTGACGTTCCTCACCAATGGTAAGCTAAACGTGGCAATCATATCGGCATTCGGGCACTGATAAATCGCAAGGGTTTATCAAATCCACCATTCATCGGGTTGTAACACCACCCAAAGATCAGCTCAATGTTCCACGTCTCGGTCTACTCTACTTCAGTAGACCAGGCGACAACACGCCGATGAGGACTGTCCCATCACCTCTCTTAGACCGACTTGGTCTCATCCCTGAGGAGCACAAGGATCTCAGTAAGCCCGTGCCATCAGGTACGGAGTATGTGCGGGCAAGGGTGAAGGATGTTCATCACAAGACAGTCATTGACAAGAGGGAAGGCACAAAGTTTGAGTTCAAAGGACTCGCGGTGCAAAATCACTACGAATGAGGAAAGGAAGTTCACTGTGGAGAATTAATAGGTACTTTTCCAGACAGTGCTGTCGCTGACCGTCTTCCAATTCTTATCATCGCCTCGTCTCCCTTAGTTGAAAATCCAGCGCAGGTCATCTTGTTGTGAAAATATATGCAGAGTGTTGATTGTATAGAGCTCCAGGTATTTGTATCGAATAGCGATGGTGCTGTGGAATCACCTAATAAAATTTGTAATTTTCACACTTTCTGAGCTAATCAGGTCGAGGTTGCCGGGTAAATCTCAAGAAAAGAGAAAGGTAAGATCGTGTGCTATAATATGTACTATACTACTACGCAGCGTGAATCGAATGCGAATTTGCAAGAGCGATCGCACCTGGTATCAAATTCGAGATCACATCTCTTGCATGACAAACAGTCTCACTCAAGAACATTATTGGCCTATCGGCAGGACAGCTTTAATTAGCACAACAAGGAAAACCCGGCTCTCAAAGAGACCGGCTGCACTCGTGAAGGGCGTAACAATGACAATGATTCCGGGCGAAGTTTCGAGGATAACGTTCCACTGCACGCTTGTTGAACGTCCATGTGCCCGAGCACTTTGCTTCTTTTCGTCTGATCATTGCCAGTCTACGTTCTGACTCTTCTGATGCCACCTCCAGAGCTCGGGGAAGTCTAGCTCCTCGTTCAGGATGCGATCAGTAATTCGAAGCACCTTCAGACTTGCCGAGTCGCCATTGGAGATCGCTTTTGCTTGGAGCGAATCACTGTGCTGCTTTAAAGCTCAAGTCCGTGTACAGGGGTTGGACGTTGACCTCGGACTTCCCTCTTCTCTGGTCTGAATCTTGGAGACCGTCTTGTCCCGGGATTACCCAGACCAAAGATGGCAGAAATCATATGCAAATGCAATGGGCATTGCCATCCTAGCTTTGTTCATTCATCTCAAGTCTACTTGGTATCGTCAGTATTCTTCTTTCGGTTGCTCAGCTGGTTGTCGCATGGCTGGCCTAGAAGCATCCGGCCAAATGATGTCCTGTGGATGCCGAAGCGTAGGGGGGGGGGGGTGTACAGGTCACCATGTCTGTAACGATTCTCTTCTTCCTTCACCGTCTGATCCGTTTATGATATGCCGTTGGACCTTTACATGTAGAGATGATACCCAACACCCTAGATTTAATATCTTGAGCGTTTGCTTCAGGATCAAATCTGTTCGGAGAACATGCTTAGCGAAGACATCGCTCCTCCACTCCTCAATTTGTCAGAAAATAGCCATCAAGCATAGTTTAGCCTACTCTCGTTGTTCCTACTGGTATTCCACCAGCATCTCTTTCTATCTTTTGGTGTTGTTGCGACGGGAGGATCTAGCGATATCGAGTTTTCGAGGTCCTCGGAACTAAGGGAAAAGGAATCGATTATTGATAGTTCCTAGACATAGGTGGAAGAAGTATACCTGTGGTGAATTAAAAATAAAATTTAACATACAGGTCGTGATACACGGGACTTTTGGTGGAGTTCAAGTAGACTTGGAATTAGGGTTAGTATAAGAAGAATCAAGTCTTTAGCGTTTGTTAATTTAGTTAAGAGTGATACGTGTCTTTCTCGTTGCCTTATTTAACACTACAAGAACGACTTAGGCGAATTAACATCACTCGCCACCACAACACTCCTAAGCTTTCATATACTCATATCCCTCGATAGCCGTCATAATATCAACCTGCTGCTCCCTCTCTTGGACCTCCTTCAGCGTGTCTGCAAAAGACTGGTAGTGCTTCCTCTTAGAAAGATCCTAGTTCGTTCGTAATTAGGTTCGAGCTGTTCGATGTGTCTGGTTAGGTTCTAGATCTTACAGCCATGAGCACGTCTTCGGTCGCGTTCCAGACCTCGACGAGACGGACGATGCCGGTCTCGTGGGAGAACTGCATGGCGTTCACGTATTGAAGTCTCTCGTCCTCTTTGAGCTCGTCCAAAAGCGGCTTTCCGGCTTCCCAGAATTGGTCCTCGGTCCCGGGCTTGAGGTAGTAGGTGATGTTGACGATGAGGGGAGCCATAATAGATGCTAAGTTTTGTATTGTTGCTAGAATGAAGTGTGAGATGGGAGAATTGAGTTGATGTCAGTTGCCTGGCTGTTCGAAGTCTTATATATTCGAGTGCTTCACTCGTTGGCATGGGGTCTCTAGGGTCGCGCATTATCTTGATTGCTAATTAACCTTGTCTGCGGTGTTTGGGCATCGTTTCAGCGTTGCTGTCAGCACCGTGGTGGACGCCTGTATGGGAGGCCTTGGGGCAAATACGAGAAGGTATCGTTGGAGTCAATCTACTCGCGATGCTGTCTATGCGGCCTCTTACCCACCAACGGCGGAGTCTAAACAACGACGCTAGCCGAAAAGGGAAATGATTAGAGCGGAAGGATCACGCATCCGTGTTCGTGTAACTTCTCACACCCTAGCAAAGCTTACGATCAGCATCTCACCATCAAGCCCCACCTTCGGACTTTGTTCTGGCGAGTATGTCTCCTCCTTAAGAGGGTAGTATAGCTTACTCCGTACAGCTAGTAATTCTCGAGGAGTATTTAGGGATTGTTGATATACGTCGCAGCCTCCCTACAAAAGGCATAAGGTACTATCTAGCCCTCTTCTCCTTTTTTGAATTATACTTAATGAATATGTTTCTTATTAATTATAATCAATTCTATTATTAATATATATTAGATTATTGATAATAATGTGTAAGATATATTAAGTATAATATATATCTATTTAAGTTACCTAGGTATATTATATCTACCTGTTAAGTATACAATAGAAGGATAGTAACCTCTAAACAGCTTTTAAGATCTAAGCTTCTATTGTTTTCTACTATAGTATTCTATCTATATTAAGAAGTCTCATAGACCTAGAAGCCAGGTTTAAATAGGGTGATCCTAACGCTTAGATCCCTAATAGATGCCGTAAGACATTTTAATCACCTGGTAGAATACCTAGGATGCCAACAGTTTGTTGTTCGGTCGAGAATTGAAGTATTCGCTTACTATACCCAATATGCTAAGTATAATATCACTCCTGTTTATCACAATTGATTTTGGGGCGCACGAAAACGCATCCTGAAGTGAGATACCACGCCGGATACTATAAGTTCTCTACAATTTCCGCAAATACAGAACGGGGAGCATTGGGCTGTTGCGCGCGAGACCGAGTGCTTGGCACTCACCGCATCTCAATAGAAGTTTGATATCCTCTTGATAGAACTGCTTCCAACCAGATTGTATGACATTTCTTCGCGCTATAACGTACTCCTAGATAACCCATACTCGTCTCCGGTACTGCCGCGCTCCGATATCGTAGCATATGGTAAGTTGGTCCTCTGAATGTAAGTCTTCCTTCTCTGGACCAAGCTAGGTATGCTATTACAGTATGCGCCTGGTTGTAGATATGTGCTATGACAAACACATGCTCCCCTCCCTCTTGATCCAGACGACCAAGCTCTCTGTATTCGTGCGCAAGTGAACTAGGGCATCGTGCACATTCGGCGTAATGCCGATCTGAAGCCGTTGGTCGTTACTAACCCTGGTGGGTACGGGACTCTCCATACATGCGAAAGTGCATCGTAATCCGGGACGTCTGGGTACACGGCGTGCGTACTTATTGAGCAGCAAACTGGCTGGGAAGGGTTGATTGCAGGATGAACCGTAAGTAGGCGGATCGAACTTTTGTTTTCGAGAGGCTCGTACAGCATGGAATGGGTCTGGCTTGT
Organism: Lophiotrema nucula; assembly: GCA_010015825.1. Lineage (NCBI taxonomy): Eukaryota > Fungi > Ascomycota > Dothideomycetes > Pleosporales > Lophiotremataceae > Lophiotrema > Lophiotrema nucula. The sequence goes on from ML977368.1 coordinate 165,569, forward strand.
CTAGAGGAGATCAGGTGTGGCATGGTCCGAGAGACCTTTCTCCAGAAGATGGGACGACATTTCAGTCATTTCTTACCTCGTTTCACTCCGGTGACCACTATGTGGCCGGATCAAGCTCGTTATTGTTTGGTATTGGTTCAGAACCAGCTGTAGGTAGACGTAGAAGGCTGAAGGATTCAGTCTGACCCCGCCGAAGAGATCGCCGGGGCACCTCCGATGCTCCCTAAACGAGTCAACTCGTCAAGAATGTTTGGCGATGTGTGTTTGTGGTAATTCAACCCGCGTGTATAGCTACATAAAAGACCTCGAAGTGAACAAAAGCTATAATAGCCCAATCATGTCCCGACTATTCCTTCCCATTCCGACTCCGCCCAAAAGGATTAGATTTCAAAGTATAACCTCCGGCCGACAACGCTCTCTTCCTCGCCCACTGATCCAACGCATCCCAATTAACACATTTAGTCTCCCCATTCGTGATCATTCTCATCCCATCCGGGAAAAGACCACTCTCATCCCAAACAGGTATGTAAATTGCGACGTTTGGATGACACATGATGTCGTCGCGGAGTCGTTCGATGCAATGATCTAGCTTAACATTCAGAAATGAACGCTTCTGGTAGAAACAATGGGGGTAGGGGGAAGGGCTTACCGGAATGAGCCTTTGTCCACATCCCAGTATTGAAATTGTACTCCGGAATGCGTGAATGGTAGTAGTCCATGTGGATAACTTTGCGCAAGCGATCGAGGCAATGGAGGCTGTGCCAGACTGACATGGTGCCCAGATAGTCGCCGTCGTCAAGCTGGACTCGATTGGTCAAGTTCTCGCTTTGCAGCTTCATCTCTTCGGGTGATACGCGGACGATTTGTCCTTCAATTTGGCACTCGCGTCAGCTGACATATTCCCACCGGAGGAATCAGTCTCGGGCATACCGGTAAGAAGGTCATTCCATAAAGCATCTATTTCGGGTCCTGGTTCCTTGTGATACGGGGAGTAGTCTCCGTCTTGCCATATGCGCTTGGGGGCGTATTGAACTGCCTCATTGGCTGGAGCTGGAGCGGAGTCAGCTGATATTCGCTGGAACAGCTCAAAGGCGGTAGACTCACAGTACGGCATTTCGCCAGAAAGTGAACATATTTCTCATGCTGTACTGCCAGGCGTATATTCGTCTCCAGGAAGCAGATGTACGCCAGCGCGATGAGGACTACTGTCTTAAAGAGATGACGGGTGCGTTTGCGTTTCGCGGGGCCATAGTCTTTGTCTGATAACAACGAGGCGCTCTCATTTTCGTCCAAGTTCTCCGTTGCAAGACCGTTGCTTGACTTGTTCAGAGCATCGAACCCCATTGCGGCTGCTATGCGTTCGAAAGCGGAGAGTCTGGCATGAAGGAAGTTGAAACCAAAGCAAGAGCTCATCTAAGAGCCTCGGTGAGACTGGTGGCGCCATTCCGATATATAGCGCTGCGCGTTGCCCGATTAGGTGCACAATAGAGTCTTTGTGTGCGCAAGGGTAGATGTTGCGCCAAGAGAACTTGAAGGGCTCGAGCCGAGTGCAAGAGACCACGAGACCCGCAATAGCTGCTCGTGATCTTCCCTTTAGCAGCAGTGCTGTCATAGATGCGATCTGCTAGTCCCAGCTGTCGCTGTTGTGCTTGACGGGTTTTACCGCTCATTATTAACGCCTGTCACGCGCGACTCAGAAGACAATCATCTCTACGGGGAAACTCTTAGACCTATCTTAAACTAATGTTAAAGTTTAAAGCAGTATTAGTAGACTCTCTTACTAAGTTTCTAGTAGATATCTACTAGCCTCTATATATCCTAAATAGACAACGCTTAGTACCAAGAAGAGGTAGATACTTAAAGGTAATAGAAACTTAATTTTTATAATCTATATTAATATATGTCCTTACTAAATAATATTTTATAAAATATTAATATAAGTAGTATAAGTACTAGTATACTTAAGATATATCTTAAAGTTTATTTAATATATATATTTTTTATATTTCTATAGCTTATACTAGATAAACTAGTAAACTAGCTTTTTAGTATTATATAGTAGAAAAAAAAATAGTATATAGCTTTTATACCTAGAGGCTATTATAGTAGTATAAAATTAATAGAGTATTTAAATAGTATATATAGAGTAGCGTCTAAAGTATAAAAATATTAAATATTAAGTATTATAATAAATATTTAAGATATTAAAGTAGCCTAGAGTATTAAGATAAAGTTAAAAATAGAGTTAAAAGTAATAACTATTATAGAATACGCTAATAGTATATTAATATAATTTTTTTTAAATAAAAATAGCTACTTTTCTTTTATATATTACTTTTTACCTTTTGTAGTAAGTAATTATTTAGTTATTATTACTATTATTATTATATTTTTTCTAGTATCTTAAAAATCTTATTTATAAATCTTATTATATTATCTTTTTATAGTATCTTTAATAATATCTAAAAATAAAAAAAACTATTATATTACTTATCTAGTTATAGTTAGTTAAGGTATTTAAAATTTATTAATTATTATTATTAAGGTATAACTACTATAATATATAGTATTAGGATTAATTTTATAGTTACTATTTTTTTAAATAATATTTAGTATTTATAGATACTAGAAAAAGATAAGTATACTATAAAAATAATAACTAAATAAAATTAGTAATAATAACTTTTTTAATTATTATACTTATAAAAGTTAGTAGGTCTAAAGATTTATTTCTATTATATCTATTTAAGGCTATAAATATTTTAAATAATATTATAAGAAACTCTAAGAATAATAAAAGCTTTATTTATAACTAATTTTTTTCCTCCAATTTTTCTAAGACTAAAATAGATGGGTATTACTAAATTATGTTAATAAAAACAAGCAGCCTCTACTACTACGTTAACAAAAAGGCGTTTAAATATTAACAAAATACGGTCTTTATAGCTATTAAGTCTAACTTTAAGATTATTTTAAAAATAATATTAATATATTCTTAAAGATAGAGGTACTAAATTTAATAAATACTATATTATAAAATTATCTTTAAAAAGACTAGGTATAGTAATAAATCTAAAAAAAAATTTAATAAAGAAAAGGACTATATTAAAAAGCTACTTATAAAGTAGTATATAGATAATTAAGGCTAAAAGCTTTTATTAATATTTAAAAGTAAGAAATATAAAAAAAAAATTTTATATAGATTACCTTAGGTTATTATATAAATAGAATTTTTATATTAAGTAAACTTTAGAATCTAAAAATATTTTACTTATTTAATATACTAAAACGTATCTTAAGCGTAGCTAGTACTTATACTACTTATATAAATATTTAATAGAGTAATATTTAGTATAGTAAATACTATTATATTACCTATCTAGCTATAGCTAGTTAATATATTTTAAATTTATTAGTTATTATTATTAAAGTAAAGCTACTATACTAAGACTATATAAGTTAAACTACTATAATATATAATATAGTCGGCGTTCGTCGCTAGGGAGTTACGTCTCTAGTATAGAGAGGCGTTAACTATATACTTTTTTATCTAAATCTTAAATTTATATTAATTTTAGTCTTTTTAGAAAACCTATTATATATTATTATATAACTAATAAGTAAGCGTATCCTTTAAGCGTCTTTAATATATAATCTATAAGCTCTTTTACTCTAATCTAAATTTAACTATAAACTTAAAATTATACTTATACTTACGCTCGTACTCGCTCTTATAATATATATATAAGCTTACTATCTCTTACTAAACTATATTTACTATTTTAATATTTTATATAACTTTAATCTTCTAGTAGATATAAATAGTATTAAGTACTAAATAAAACTATACTTTATAATAACTTACTTATATATACTTAAAAAAGTCTTTTTTAATAACTTTAAAAACTTTAAAAAGATCTTCTAATAACCTCTTAAGGCCTTATAACTATAAATTAAACTTAAATTATTTATTATTTATAAAATACTAACTAATAAGTAAAATTATAATAATATCTTTAAGCTTTAAGTATACCTATTATTAACTACTAGCTTTAATAATAATAAAAATTTAATAAATACTATACTAAGTTTTAATATTTTTAGCTTACTTTTATTTTACTTTATTCTTAGCTATAGACTTAAGCTTTAAAATTAAATTTTAACTACTTTTTTTAAGTACTACTATTATATTACTACTAATATTATAAATAAATAGCTCTAAAAACCTAACCTTACTATTAATTATAGTAAGGTAGATCTGCTAGTTATTAAGAACGTTAAATAGCTTTATTATAATAATAAGTATAACATATTTAAATAAGATAATAAGATAATAATAATAATAATAATAATAATAATAATAATAATAATAATAATAATAATAATAATAA
>ML977369.1:0-158790 GCA_010015825.1 Lophiotrema nucula
GGGGGAGTTGACGGGTAAAGTTCTCGTTTGATATCAAGCATTTTTCAGTTCATTCCTTTGCCGAAAGACGTGATATTAATAACTGGGCGAAATTTCACCAGGTAACTTTGCGCATGGGCTGGGAGAGCGAAGATATCGATGTTCCTTGTTCGGACAGCAAACGGGATTTATCATGCTATAGTAGTATGGTATATGGTTGATAGTTGACTACAACGAATGTGTTTTATGGTGGGAGTGTACTGATGACCCGTGAGTACATGAGAAGGTACAGACAAAGACGGCCCAGCACAACAATAGATCATACAGCGCAAAACATACATTATGCCGCTATTGCGAAGGCGGAATGCTGCTCGCTTTGTCCGAATCCTCCGGGTCGTCCGATTTGAACATCATATATGTCCCTACATCGCTGTTTTGCATATCCTGCATCCTTCTTCCTAGACTACAATCAATGTTGTCTCTGTGGCTCACAATTTCAGATTTATATTCCTTCAATCTTTCCAGCGCTTGCTTAATCCGGGGGTCGAGAGTCGCAGAGTTGCCTTCACCGAATACCCACTTGTTACTGATGTGCTCGCGCGCAACTTCCTCCTTGCGAAGGACGAGGTTGAGCTGCGCGATGGCGACTGCGACTGTGGCGAAGCTCTCCCATTTAAATTCCTTGTTAGCTACGTTGCTCACGTTCGCAAGTATGGCTGCGTTGTTCGATATAGGTTTGTTGTCGCTGATGAACTTGTCGATCCGGCTGGCGACGACATCGGGGCGGCATTGGTATGTCATTGTGAAAAGTAATATTGTTGTGCAGACCGTGCGATATTGGAAATAGTAGGATATAGACGTGTTGATTGGTAGGATGCTTTGTGTTGAATCTTGGTCTGTTGTGTGCGTTGCAAGAATGCAAGAAAAGAAGGGTAGTGGGAGAGCGACTTTTCTACACACCTCGATGACTCTAATGTGAGTCCACGAACCTGATGAGCAATGCACTTAGCTTCTGACTGCGTTGTATGAGTCTACCTGTTGTGAGTCTGAATGTCATGAGTAGCCCAAGCGGCTACGTGAGTGCGAGTACGGTCTTCCAAAGCGTCCTTGCTGGCTAGACCCACAACATTTTTCAGATACCTCTCTGTCATACCTCATAAAACAATGCCGCGATTCCTGGCCGCTAACGAAGGCAACAACACGTACTCCTTCCTAGGATAAGGCGGCAAATGTAAAAGTAAGACGATTTAGTACAATACATAAGACAAGCACGAAAAGCTTAACCAGCATAGGTGTGTCAGCTCCTACACAGATATCATTGTGTGATACAGAATCGAAAATACACAGTCCCACTATCCTGCAGTCTGGGACTAATCCTTGCGCTCGTCCTTTGTCTCCTTCATTGTGAATTTCATACACGCTATCGATCCGTTCTCCTGCGCCTGCGATACCCTCTCATCCATACACCCATACATGAGTTCTAGCGTCGATGCTACATCCTTTTCAAACGCATCGAGTTTTTCCCGCGCTTCTTTGACCACGTTGTCTAGATTCTTGCGACGAACCTTAAACACCCACGCGTTATCTTCGTCGGCCTTCGCCATCTCTATCTTACGCTGGATCAATTTAGTCTCTAGGATACTGACAGCAACGATAGAAAATTCAGTTGTCCAGTCGAAATCCGTATAGCATGCTTGTTTTTTTTTCAGAGGCGCTGTCAAAGGTCGGCTGGTTCTCTGCAATGAACTTGTCGATCTGGGCGGCGACGACGTCGGGGTTGCATTGTTCTGAAGCCATTGCGGAGAGTTTGTTGGTGGAAATTTAAATTTAGATATGACGATATAGTAGGTCGTAGGAGTAGCACTTTTGAGGACGTGTATAGCATTGATGTTGTAGTGAGGGCAAAATTCTCGCAGAACGACGACGATATCATGTTCGAGTATTCTAGTCGTGATTCAGAGACTTCAATGACTGCGTTGTAGGAGTCTGCCTGGCATGAGTGTTCCAAGTAGTCGGTGCGACTCGCCACAGCGCCAAGTGCACAGTGCACCTTTACGGTCGAATTATGACTACCTAGGTACGTTTGATTTCGGAGGGATCTGGCGACAGTTAGCAAGAACTTATCTAACTTCAACCAACGTATATTCTTCCTGCATGAAACTTTACTGCCTCCAGCCAAATGACGATCCAACTCGCATTTACATCCATTTCTCTAGATGTGTACTTCAATGCGATATACAAGTATTACAATTACTGTATTTATCTCATCTTGATCTCCTTGAAGATGTATTACCATCTCGTCTCATCTCTATATACACTTCCGATATACCCAACACCTCTAGTAGTATACACACCCAAACACCAATTCAACATGTGATCAACTACCGCCTAACTTCCCAAATCAAATACGGCCCAATAACCACAACCGCCTTGTAAATCACCAACAAGCTCTCAATAAAGATGATATACGGCGCCTTCCATACCGGGCTCGTGATCAGTTTACACCAAACGGCATAAAACGCCACCGCGAAAAAGTGATACACAAGCACGGACGGGGTCCTGATTAAGCCGGCAAGAAGACCACACGGCTCATCCACGCACTTACCTCCGCGTTGGAAGTATCTGAAGCATCCGTTCTGCAGTGTTTGGAGAGCGGGGCTGTTGGCTGCGAAAAGCGAGTAGAGGGCCATGGCTAGGATATTTATTACTGAGGAGGACTGTTTGCGATCCCAGTGGAAGCGTGACATTTGGTGAAGCACAGCATCCGTCTTTTCCAGATTCGGTACCTTTTCGGGCGATAGGAGGTTCGAGAGGAGAACCACGTCGTTGAAGGCTACGGTCATGCCGCCGCCTGTCAAGGGGTGGCGCATGTTCATTGCGTCACCTAGCATGATCAAGCCTTTGGTTTTCTGTGTTGATGGCGGGAGAAATGAGTTTGGCATTGACCGTAGTTTGCCAGTTTCAAGTGCTTTCTTGAAGGAAGGTCGGACGGATTCGGGGAGGTTCGGTAGGGTGACCGTGAGCATGTGGTTCTTCACGCCTCCAACTTTGGGTGATGCGGTTGGTAGGTTTTCGGGAATATCGATCAATATCCGCGTCTCGTGTGTGCCAATCTGGTAGATGAGAATTGGTGGGCCGTCGTACAGCACCACGTGACCATGGTTGGGCATGGGCAACTCCGCGTCGATCAACTCCAATCCGTAGAATTTACTCCGTACTTGTGGTGCATGGGGAAGGTACTCTTTCCTGAATTTCGAAGCATACCCGTCTGATATCAAGGTGAGAGCACCGAAGTAATAGTCTGGTTTTCCGTCTGTTATGCATTCCACGCCTAATATTTGGTCGACGTAGGTATCCTTGACGGTGTTTGTGACTGATGATTCTATGACGGTGACGTTCGGTGTGTTCTTTGCTGCTTCGCGCAGCTTGGATATGAATCGGCCGTGGTGAAAGGATCGTCCCTCTGGCCGTGAGGACGAAGATGTAAGATTGTCTGGGTACGGGATGTGAACGGGTTCGCGGTGGTAGGATACTTGGTAGCCGTAGCAAGGGATCGCGTCTATGTCTTCTAAGCAATCTGCTCTTAGGTTAGCACTGCTCCATACGCTAGTGAATCTCTCCACTTTCTAAACATCTAGTTCCCATCGACTTAAGGAGAGGGCAGTAGCACACACCTCTCAACCCTAGCTTCTCCAGCGCCCCCACCCCGCCCGGCTGCAACAACTCCCCCACAATCCTATCCGGCTCCTTCAGGCTCTTCTCCAGCAATATCACGCTCCTGCCCTGCTTCCCAAACGCCACTGCTGCCGCACATCCGACAATGCCTGCTCCGACGATGACGATGTCTGCTTCATGGTGGTGTCGTCGCCGTGTGTCGCGGTGATCTGAAGTGTGCGTGTGGTCCAAGTCGGTCGGGTATGAAGGTTTCGTCTGCGACGGGCGCGGTGTTATGGGCGGTGTAGGCGGGAGTGCGGTTGTCATTGTGTCTATGGTTGTCGTTGTTGAAGACGACATTGCAGGTATTGAAATCTCGGTCGCAACTGCCCTTCGAAATTTGCCAGCAAGCGGTCTAATCGAACTCCAGTCTAGTCTTAGCAGCGAGCGCACGTCATGTAGCGAGTGACGGCTTGAGGGAGGCGAACGAGGGTGCAATTGAGCGATGGTGGCGAGCGTGCGCAATCTTAGAGAAATGGTTGCAGTCGAGAGCGGAAAGCGGTCAGTGGCGCGCTTGCCGACTTCTGTCAGGGGTCCACGAACCACAGTCCTGCGATCGCCGCGACCGCTCAAGTGGTGCCATCATCATGTGAACGTCGCCAGAGATTACCCAGACCTCTCCCTATCCAAAAACCTCACACATGTTATCACCATATACCATACGCTTCACGGATTCCTTAATTACTTTGAAAGACCTGATTGTACGAATGCCTCGAAAGATTGAATGGGTATTCTGCCATGATAAAGTACATTGCACCTCTAGGTATAGGTGATACTAGAAATTAGAAAATATGCAACAATAGTGCCGAAAGGAGCGTGAGCTCATAACGCTCGTTTTTACCTCCATATGCTTTTAATCCGTTGCCATGCGTTGGAAAGGGAACATTACGCGTCTCGAGCGTCCAAGCCTCACCGAACTCATCCGTCCACTACATCCCACCCCATTGGGCCACTGCAGCCCCATCTTTACAAAATGAAACGGGTTTTTGAAACATCAGATGCGCCGAAGAAAGAAATCTGAACAACCAAGATAACGCCAATCGCTGTGCCAAGTGATTTGCTGCTCCGTGCGCAGTCAGAATGCGGATCAGAGCTGAAGCAGCCGCACGCGGGCGCATCCAACAGCCAACCGTCGTATTAATCATACTCCACGTTAACAGTCAGCAGCGGCCCGCGTACTCTATCTCAACCTCATAAGAGAGCGACCCCAGTGTGCTGTGCAAATGTTGCTGGGTTCGGAGACGGCAGAGGCGAAGGTACCTCCACAATAGTCGGCTGAGAGAAGTTCAGCTGGTTCGGTCGCTTCGAAGTATCTTTCGCTTGTGCAATGCCGAGTTGCGAATGTCGGTAGTACGCGTCGTAGAACTCGGAGAAGCGAGGATCGTTCGATTGCTGGCCACTGACCATGGACTCCGGAGGCTGGAGAGAGCTCGAAGCACTTGGACGATGGAGCCGTTCCTGCCTGGGCGATGACACGGCAACCGAGTTACGATTCGAATACTCGGGGAACGAGTAATTGTAAGAGTAGGAAGAGGCGGTCGAGTTCGAACGTTTGTGCTGATGCTGGTATGCACTCACGCGCTTGTCGCTATAGATGCTGCTGGCACTGCTCTCTTCTCTCTTGTGATTTGTCGGTTGATATGTCTGCGGCTGCAGTAGGATTGGTGAGGATGGCCGTTCCAATTCACGGACAACTTGAAGAAAGTCAGGATCGTTCAAGACATGAATTACTAAGTTTAGAAACGCACTGAAGAAATATCTACCTACTCGACTGCTCAGGCCCTGCTTGTCGAACCTCGACCTTAGGAAGAGATGGTCGCCGTCGTTCTGAGTAAGCAGGGAATAGAGAGCGAGGCTCCTCTCTTAGCACCTTCGCCGGCATGCTGGGAACTCTCGATTCAGGGGGATAACTCGGAGAGGGAGGGGCGCTGTTGCCAGGGGATTGGCCTGGCGAATGGTCGTTGAGAGAGGCGGATTGGGACTTTGCTATGAGTTCGGGAGAGTGTAACGCGGCACGAAGGCCCTCAGGGATGGGTATCTGTGGAGGTACCGGAGCGTAGTGGTCGGGCGTGAAGTTCGCAGAACGAGGAGAGAGTGATCGTGGAGTCGCAGCGCCGTCGCTGTCAGCATCAGAGCTACCGAATGCTGGCGATGATGGAGCTCGGGCAAGGACAGGCGACGGAGGTACCGCCAGGTTCATGTTCACAGAAGCGTTGTGGTTGATACGCCCATTCAACTCGGCTTCTGACGGTCGAAGTTTAATAGCCGGCGGCGACTTCCTACGAGGTGGGGAATCTGCAAGTGTCTCCGAGTCGCGGTTCCGGTCACTCATATGGGCAAGCGGTAGACTTGTCACGCTCGACATGGCTGAGTGCGTCTGGATTTTCGGAGATGCCAGACTGCCGATCAAGGTATTGGTGCTAATGGAGGGCGTTCCTTTCGTCGATTCCGCAATGGATCCAGCTCTTGATGTCGGACGAGATTGCGGAATGCCAGCAAAGAAACCAGCTTCGATGGCACGGATGCCAAACAGGTCACCTTCATCTTTTTCTCTCTGGTTCAGTTCCAGATGGTCTTCTTTCCGACCTGCCTCTACATTTTCCTTGGCGGCAGCCAGCTTGATTCTGTCGCATATGATTAACGTACTGCTCCACGAAGTTGACGACGTCGACTCACTTCCTGCGGTCAATGAAAACTTTGATGACACCGGCAGATATGGTCAATACAAGTAACAATCCGAAGACGAGACTGATCAGCAAGGTTAGTGCATGGCAGATCTTGCATAACTTTCCAATGCTTACCCATACTTGTAGGCCAGATCCAACGACCCGAACCAAGTCATTATGATTAATTCCTACACTCAATAACACCTTTAAAGATAACGAACGACTGGAGCGCCAGGCTCCTCCTCGAGCGACGGGACCGATTGATATTGTCGTATAAACGGCCCGAAGCTGAAGTGAAACGCGTGAGAACGCGCCAAAGACGACAATATGTAAGACGCGGGAGTCTTGACCCAAATGGTAACGACAACGGACCAGACAGTTCCAGTATGCTCGATCGGGAGAAGACGTGTGCAACCCTGGATTGGAAGGTTTCAGATATAGGCAAAATAGATCCAGTGCAGTGGGAGAAACTCAGGCGGACCTCGAAGGACAAACAAATGACAGAACAGAGAGCAACGAACGATATACGAGAAGGAAGGGACGTGGAGTTTAGCCCACACTTGATAAGGAACGATGATTGCTAGAGAAAACACCTGAAGAGCGAAACGATACCACGCGCTGGGAGCAGGAGGGCCTGCTAAAGAGGCAGACAGCGTCCATAGCCCTAGGCCGCCGGAGTCTGGCGCCGTGCTGGCAGACATTGCCGGCATGTTTTTGGGCTCTTTTGGTGCTCACGATCTAAAAGCGGAACGAAAGGCTGGATCTCAGTGTGCTGCGACCTCGAAGCGAGCTCCGTTGACCAATGGTGCTGCCTTGTATAGTGGGGATGTCCCATTCTGGGAGCATCTCTCGCATGGCTCTAATCCATGTCCGTCCTTAAAGTGTTTGACTTCCCTGGTCGAACGGAGCTTTGCCCAGGGCGCCGGTGTTGCCTTGTCATCAGTGCCGTGCGACTGGTGGCAGCAGTGTTTTGACGTGAAACTTTGCTGAACCATACGCGAACTCTCGCTTTCTGAGGAGCCGCCAACTGCTTTCAACCACAAGAGCGCGAGTTGAAAGTTTGCAGCGCCAATCCATCGTTCATGAGCAATACGACGGCCTGCGGAGGATAACCGGCAGCTTATGCGACAGCGCAAGGATAGTGGACCTCGAATCTGCGAGTCTTGGGAGACTGGCTAGACTGTGATTCGTTTTTTCGGCATGGTGAGGATCAAGGGTGCCATGCGGGGATGGATGCAGGAACAGGTAAGGCGGCTGCCAGATGCCGCCACCAAACCCGCTTTACAATGCTTGGCAGGGGAAGTGGATACGCCTTCCGGCCCAGAGAAAAACAAAGGAGAGCGCCGCGCAACAAAAGCGCGTTACCAAGCCAGTAGTATCCAGCTCGCGATGCACGGTCTTTCCTCTCATGATGAAACCCAAAAGCTCGAAGCGCCATTGTGAGCTATCTTCACGCTTTGTCCTGGGCGTGACTCGTCAACGCAATGCGGAACTGTGGACTGACTCTGCTGTAGCTAGCTCGGTTAAGAAGGTAGAAGTCCCGCAACCGAGGAGAAGTCGAGGGTGTTCGATATTGACGGTCACGGTGATACGACTGCATGCACACTGTCTGTCTTACGAGGATGCCCGAAACGGATGTGACGGCTGCAGCACCATATGGCAGAAGACTGCCCAGATGATGACATCCCGGAGTCTCCCCTGACTCTCTGCACCGTGTCTATCGGAAGACCGCTGTTCGACGCCGTGAAGCTGCTTGCGCGGTCAGTGGGCGTGTCGCTCGTTTTGAAACACAAGCTCGCGTACGCATACGGCTTGTCAAACGGCTTCAGCCACGTTCCCCACCGACGAAGACCAGGCTGGTTCCCACGCGCGCTTCTAATCGTGGCTGCCACATCCGACGACACATGTTATGGCATCTCGTGTAAGTGAGATCAGTCTGCAATTTGATGTTGTCATAAGGGAAGCTGCCGCATGACTCCGCGAATAGAAACCTGACTGTCTCGTCGTTGTGTGGCCGTTGAGAAAAAGCATCGAAAGTCTGGCGCTTCGACGCCATCCGCAGGCGCCTCGTATTCCAAGACCAAACGAGCCAAGCCATCGCAGCCGTTCCGATTTTCGACGCCTTCAACCTCTACGCGAGGCTGCCCTTGACTCTCGCGCGAATCTTCTGAAACCTCAAAAGGTGACCGTTCGAAACTCTGTGCTTTTGTTGGTTTTCCCCCTCCCTTTTTGGCAGCCCCTGCCGTAGGATGTGACAGCTGCCGTCGAGTTCCAGGTTGCTTTGGTCCGAGCGACTATTGGATTCTAACTTTGACGTCTAGTGCAGATTTAGAGAGGAGCAATTTGACGCGACTACCTCGGCGCTATAGGTAGGGAGGCGCCGCGGAGGCCTTTCTCGCCCCCAGTCGCAAAGTCTAGTTCGAGTGCCGTGTTTCCGTCCTATACTGTGCCATTTGTTGAGCAATAAGATACCAACTCGGTGAGGCAGGTGCGTCGAGACAGAATCGCGCTGGCATCGGAAGAACTTCCAAGGAGGAAATTTGGACGACGAGCGTTCAAAACAGCTTCTTTGAGTAGCTAAGAAAATGGATGAACTATGGGCCTCGAGTCAGTGCTTGCATTCATGATGTCCTCGTCGCCTGGTGGTTCGATGCTTGAGGTCGTTTAAGTATTCTCTTACACACATGGAACGCCAGGTTCCGAAGGTGTCACTAAGCTAGTCAAGCAAAGGAGCGACCGGACACTGATCGTACATGGCGTCTGGAATAGAGGCCCCAGCACTACAGACAAGAGAAGGAAGAAAGATGAAGCGCTTGCCAGGTACCGCGATGTTAGTCGTCATCGAAGAGCCTGCCCCACCATGAGCTTTCTCTTTCTGTAAGCTGCAAGCTACCCCGCCATCATCAAATCAGCCTCACTCCAATTGCTTCATTCCCACACAGGTTTTCTGGACTTGCCTGGACTTCACATCCCCGACATCATGGCGTCCTTCAACAAGTCGAAGGTCCTCAAGACGGAGCCATTGGTCAGTCTTTGCTATGCGGGAGAGGGAACGGCTTCCTGATTCTTTTCAGGAGCAAAAGGACGCCAAATGGGCTACGTTGGTCAAGTAAGTTCCTCTTCTCCCTTCACTTATCACGCCAACTCAACCTTATTCTCATTGTCCCCTTTTGCGTCCCATATGACTTGAGCGAGCCGAAACTGAACTTCCATAGGACAACATACACCGACCCTAACGGCGTCGAACGAACCTGGGAATCCGGCGAGCGTCTCACCCGTCCTGCCGGTTCAGACATCGACGGCGTCGGCGTAGTCGCTATCCTCAAAGACCCGCAGAACCCTACCGCAACACCCCAGATCCTCCTCCAGAAGCAATGGCGACCGCCGATCAACGCTACCGTCATCGAAGTGCCTGCGGGCTTGATGGACCCCAAGGAGACGGCAGAGACTTGTGCGATTAGGGAGCTCAAGGAGGAGACGGGATATACCGGCGAGGTCATGGAGGGCGGCTTCGGAGTTAGCCCTGTGATGTTTAATGGTGAGTTGAAACGTTTTGTTGACGTGGGTGTAGTTGCATCTGCTTCGCCCGTTCTCGCTAGTTATTCTTGGGCTTGGATTGCTTACTTCTGGGATCGCTTTCATCATCGTTGGGGTCGTTTTGAATGCACTGAAGAAGGCGGACCTGGAGAAGAACGGCCAGCATGCTTGACTACGTGTTTGTGGACTGCGAAAATCCTCCCCACTTGTTTCTACTAAACACGGCTTGTGTATGCTAATTCGAGATCTTCAGACCCCGGGTTCTGCAACACCAATCTCCGGATGATCCACGTCACTGTCGACCTCTCCAACCCAGAGAATCAGAACCCACAGCCTCAACTTGAGGACAACGAGTTCATCGAGACGTTTGCAGTACCATTGAGGGACCTATGGGATGAATGTAAGAAGTTCGAGAGCCAAGGATATGCTATCGATGCGAGGGTAGGAACATTGGCGGAAGGCGTGGAATTGGCGAAGCGGTTCCGATTGTCATAGTATTGATACGAACGAATCAATACCTTTCTGTTTCCCTAATACGATACGGTTTGTAAGTGCTCAGGCGGTAGGATGCACATCATACCTGATACTTTGTATCTGCATACTAGACTTGCTTCTGCGAGTAGAGACTATACTTCCCGAATCTAGTCATCCAGGCTGAAGTGCTTCTAGGCACCATATATCTGCCACTTCGCATTTGGACCCTGAGCTGGCTCCAGCGAGTATAGATCGTATCAAATAGTTCCATTTATAAACATTGAAGTGCTTCTACGCACTACATACCTAGACTTATAATAGGAGGCTAATCGGCTTCTACAAATGACCAGCAAGTCGAACAGACTTTTTTCATTTGCTGAAGTGCTTCCAATACTACACAGCTGCTTTTTAAGTTCGTACACCAGGCTGGCTTTAGCATATAACGAGAAAGCCCATCAACTCTGCTCACGATGCCGGCAGTGCTTCTCGCTTACGAAATACTATCATCGTAAACTTCTCTATGACTAGGTCACTCGTAACATATCCCAGGGCATCTAGACAAAACCGATTACCACTCATTACATCGCCAAGTCTCGATCTGCACAAAAGGTGTCGAAGTAGCTTCAAGCCGCTGGATCATCTGCCCTTCTCCCTACACTACCTCCGCCGAATCCATACTCAGCCCTCGTCCCATCGACAAGAAAATCTTCCCCCTCCCTCAAGTGCAGCTATCCTACCCTGCAGCCGTCGAACCGTAGCCTCGAGCTCTGAGGATCCTGGCGTTCTCGGCTTCAAGCTGCTGTTGCCGAGTATGCAGTTGGTTGCGCGATATCAGCCAATACCTGGTTGAAGTTGGCAGCGGGCGGAGGAGCTGGGGTAGCTTGTTGAATCGAGTCCCTATAGGCGGAGGCGGTGTGCGCTCGTCGAGGATCGGCGGTGGGGGTCCGGCGAGTGGTTGTAGCATAAGAGGCTCATGAGGCGGAGCAATCCACTGACACATGCTGCCTGGAAAGGGGTAGTGCTATCCAGAATGTCGAGTTTGGACTGGGGACAGAGGGTCAAGAAGATCTGGGATATAGGGATGGTCTGATATCCAGGTAGGAACACCGTGATGATTGACGGGCCCAGCTAGATTAGGACCAATCGGCCCTGGATCAAAGTGGTTATGAAAGCTGCCTGCTGCAACTAGTTCGGGGTTGACACCTAAATCCCGGCATATCCTCTGGGGTACTCGCTCAGGTACTGGATCATTGCCGTCACTGTCGTCGTCTGAACTGTTCGTTAGTATATAAATACTAATGGAAAGCGGACAAGTGTCTGGTGATACACCCTTTCATGTGAAGAAAGGCAGTCAGTGATGGAAATGTACGTACCTTCGCCCGGAGGTCCACGCTTGTTCGTCACCGGATCTTTAGTATATGTGATAGTCCTATTCGCTACTCGGCTGGTCCTCATAGCAACATCGCCTTCAACGGCCCCGTTGTGACGACCACATGGCAGTGGAGGCGTCTGTTGGACGCAACGCGAGCATGGACAGCCATTCTGACGTACAGCATCGCAGCTCCGCCCAACCCAACCAGCTGCAAGACATTCATCGCACCTCTTCCAGCAGGTCTGTTGGATGTGGTTCTGACCAATTGTATTAGTACACTTAATTGTTTGTGTGTGGCAGTAGAACCGACGTTGCAACTCTTTCTTGAAGTAAAGGATTCATTACAGCGAGGACAACGATGTGTGTCGGAGGCAGAAAGATATGCAGACATTGTTGAGAATGAGGGTGAGGTCTAGATCTTGGACTGCTGTTTGGCTGTTCCTTCGGTGTTGTTTGCATGAAAATGGCGGAGAACTGTGAGCTTAAAAGAGCACTCAATAACGCTAAGAGTCGTCAGATTCCCTGGGGAACAGCTGTTCAGGCGAGGGATAGTATCCAGCACGTGATGAGGTCTGTCACCGCTGGTGGAGAGAATCACAACGCATTGTCCCCTTCTTTGAATGCCGTGCGAGCTCTTGAAGGAGCAAGAGGCCGAGTCCGTGTCGCTCTAGATATTCGTATACTCGTTGTGTCGAGGTATAATATACGCGTACTTTGACTCGTCAATGTCAGCTACGAGACTTCACGTTTGCAGAGATGGGGATCATTGTGCTCTATCGACCTACAGATTGTGGACGGCATCGTGATTTGACGTTGGTATGGAGTTCTAATGCTGGAGTCCAAGGCCTCTCTATAAGATTAAGTAGCAAGCGAACTTTGCCGCTCACATCAGCTGTTTGTTAAATGTAGAGATCATCTAGAGTTGAGTGAGTCGATGATGTTGCTTGTTTTCATGCCATATGCGGCTAGCACCAATTATCCCGGTTCCCCACGGGAGCTCCCTCGAGCTTGCATCCAGCCACAAGCGTACTGCAGATGATCCATAGCAGTGTTTCCCCTAACTAATGAGCAAAACGTGGCTGGGATGGAGTTTGTAGCAAGGGTAGAAGCATTCCTGTCTCTTCTTAACAGTATTGCTTTTCGCTTCGAAGCTTGCTTACCCGATGAAACTTGCATATGCATGGTGAAGAGCCAATCGCCAGCGCATACGCAGAGTTCACGGCGGGGTCGAGATATCTTCGCGATCGTACGTTCGTGTCCTACCCCTCCATCATTCTGTCCTTGTCAAGGTTTTGCAGTAACCGATTGAGCTTCGTGTCTCCAACTGCAGTGCTTCTTTGGATTTGACACAGCCGTCGATATGTCCCTTGTATTGCTGGTCACTCTTCTTGGATCTCTTATCGCGTTCCTTACATATCGCTACCTGATCTACCCTCTCCTTTTCAGTCCTCTTCGCAAGATACCAAAAGCACACTGGTCCTCTGGGATATGTCCTCTCTGGATTGCCTACTATCGTAGAGGTGGGAGTCAGGCCATTCCTGCTATCTCAAAAGCACATGCTCAGAAGGGTCCGATCGTACTCCTAGGACCAAATGAGCTGAGTGTCGCCTCATTCGAGGGAGCGAACAAAGTCTACATCGAGCGCGGCGGCTTTGCGAAGCCTAGATGGTGGGCCGAACTATTTACAAGCTATGGCGTGATCAATATGACGAGCATGCAAGGAGGAATTGGGAACAGAGCGCATGCAGAACGCAAAAGAGATATGGGAAATATCTACGCGAAGTCTTTCCTAATGAAAAACGAGCAGATGGCGCAAGTATGCCGGAAACATCTCGGTCAAATGCACACAGCTCTCGACAAAGTGGTGGCCGAGGAAAAGGGCGTCCTCGATGTGTACAGCTTCAACGCCGCTGTGAATGCAGACTTCATCTCAGCTTTCCAGTTCGGTATTGAGGCTGGCACAAAATTTACCGAGGATGCTGCCGCTCGTGAAGCGTACTTCTATAACCATAGTATTTGGTTGAAAGGAAAAAGTGGTGCCGCAGCAGGACAAAGGTACCTGGAGCAGTTTGGCTACAGTCGTGTCAATGCGACCGAAACTCAGCTGGAGGAGGGCAAAGGGCAGAGCGACGCGATAGTGTACCAGCAACTGCGCGCTCGAGGGCTGGAGGGCAACGAATTGGCCAGCGAGGTTCTCGACCACTTCATTGCTGGAGCTGAAGCACCCAGGACGGTATGCACTTACATGCAATGGGAGCTCTCAAAGAACCCAGATATTCAAGATCGGCTAAGGAAAGAAGTCTCCACGTTATGGAACGCTCAGAACCATGGTGGTAATGGAGTCGATCTTCCAGACTTCAAAGCGCTGGACGCTCTGCCGCTCCTCGAAGGCGTACTCATGGAGACGATGCGTCTATACACACCGACACCAGGGCCTCAACATCGCCTCACCCCTCCGGGAGGGACAACCATTCATGATCACTTCATCCCTGGGGCCCTTGCCATCAGCGCGACTCTTGCAGTTCTTCACAACAACCCATCCGTCTTCCCAGATCCTGAGCAGTGGAGGCCAGATCGGTGGATGACCAACGATCAAAGCAAGCTCGAGGAGATGCGAAAATGGTTCTGGGCATTTAGTAAGGGCAGTCGCTCGTGCATCGGAAAGGATTTTACCCTCTTAGGTAGGTCGTAGAGTTTTCTGTGGAGAACCGTATTCGATTGCGCGTCGCTGACATCTTGGCAGTCATGAAACTTACAACGGCGGCGATCTATTCTCGTTACACGACCTCAGTCGTCGAAGACTCGGGCATGGAGCAGGAAGACCTGTTTCTCGCGGGTCCAGTGGGGGAGAAGCTCATTTTGAAATTTCAGCCAGTCATTGATATGTGATGGGGGTTGCATTCTATATGAAGCCGGACGTTCCGAATGTGAAGCCGGCAGTGTGTGGGAGGGTTCCGAGGACGCGGTCGAGGACCCGCTTGAGGCGCCTGCGACGGATCAGCAGGGGGCGGTGCAGCTGTCTCATGTCATCATACCCACCAGCTACTTAACACCTCTTGCCCTGCAAACGCGCGATGCAGCATACACGACTTGATTCCGTTATACCACCACTTTTGCGCCCTGATTCGCCTTGTACATCTGTCTCTCGTTTTCCATAAATTGCGACTTCACGATGCTCGTTCGATCGCTGTTCCTTGCCGCTCTGACTGCGCCTGCGGCGTATGCGGACTTTTTGGTTCTAACAAAACCGCCAATTCCAACGAGTGCGATTCCACGCTTTTCTGATTCGGTCGCGGTATGTTTATGCTTTACATTACTTCACTCAATGCCTGCTCGCGATTACGCAAGTTGAGTGCGCGCTCTCGGCCTTGTCTCATCAGCATCCCGCCACCAAACTCTACTCAGCTCGAACTCCCTCAGATGATATCGCAACCCTACAAATTACAAACACCTGGCGCTAATATCCATCTCAGGCAACCTCCTGGACAGTCTCGGTCTTCTTCAAGTTCAACAACGCCTGGGAATCGTACACCGAAGGTCTCAATCCCGGTTACGACTCTACCGCCTCCGAGATCCTCGCCAGCGTATCCTCCTTCGTGGCCACTGCACCCGCAAACTACTCCATCCCCGCCGAAGTCACGGATCCCTCGAAAACGACTACCATCAGTACCGCCGCGACCCCGCCGCCCTGGTACACGGCGCTCCCGAGTAATGTGAGGAGTTATAAGGAGGCCGAAGTTACGCAGATGCAGAGTGTACTGGCGAGCATTGTGGGGATTGACTCCACGGGAGGGATAGCGACGTCGGCGACGCGGACGTCAGGGTTGGCGACAAAGCCAACGGGAGCCGCTGGATTAGGAGCTGCGCTGGGAGTCGCTGCTGGTGCGGCGGCGGTGTTCTTATAAAAGCCGGGGCAGAGATGTTAAATTTGAAATGCGTTGCATGACAGGGTCAACCGGCGTTTGGATTCACACTGGGATCGCAGTTGCTGGATGTGGACTACCATTGTGGAATTTGGATAAAAGAGACTACGGTCTACTATACCGCAGGACTGACTGAACTCGGACGGGTAAAGGCCGGTAGCTTCTTGGAGGTATGATATGGAACCATAAGCCTTCCAGTTGGAGCACAGTCGCATAATTGTATGAAGTTTCATGTAGCGATTCATAGCGTGCATGAACAAAAGCGAGATTGTTAAATATCAATGGCGACCTCATTCATCGCTGAGTGCTCGATCGTTTCATATCCAAATCAGACTAAGGTCAAGGCGAATCTTGACCACTCGATAACGGGCCGTTCTTCTGAATTGGTTCAGCCTTGATTGCGGGATGGTCTTACGATTGATCCAAGTTCCGCTGACAGCTCAAGCACCTTCCTAACTGCCTACTTCGCTGCTACACACTTCCTTAAGAGCAGGTAGTATTGGCCTCATCCACTCATGCAATACTTCAGTGACGGCTGTTGCTAGGTAACTTTGGCTTGGCTTGCTTTTCGGAAACAAGTAGGTCCGCGAATCATCTTTTACTCACATAGTTCCTGTTCAAAGAGCAGCTACAACCAATCAGGTTGCTGCTAAATTCCCATTACAGTTCATATATTAACAGGCAAGGCCAGGATCGATTAATTGACACAGAAATCTTGTTCGCTTGGAAAGCTATCTCAAGGCTGAGGGAACCCCCAAACCTAGGGCAGCGATTTCTCTACTCCAATTGTGTAAAACACTCCCTTCCTCGAACCGAGAACGCCTTGGATGATTTTGCTTCTGGTGAGATTCGCGTGGTCGGTCAGCTCGAGGAGCCGTCTACTGAGTGCGAATCGAGAAAGCCACATCATGTAGCTAGATCCACAGCCTCGTGAGCCTGGGGCCCAATGCGTCACCCCCACAGCAGTATTGCTGATACTATTTGACGCCTCACTCTGGCATCCTGTAGATCCCTGGAGAAGACAAAGGAATCGCATTTGGGCGGGACAAGGCGATCGAATCCAGATATGAGGCAAACAACTCTCGAATGCGACCCACCTTTGTTGCGAGAACACGTACCTAGCTGCCAGTAGCTCAGGATCGGGAAGCTTTCACGGTCGGATCAACCGGAAATCAACGATCAGGCAAAAAGGCGGATACAATTGCCTTGCCACGTAGTACTGATGCCCAAGCCTGCGATCTATTGAAACTTGAACAGCTGCCCAAACTTGTGAGCACTGTGCCAGTTGGCCATGAGGCACGAGAAGTTGATGCGCACAGGATCTGGGTTCCTTGTTCAGCCCGTACTCAAGGAGTAGTTCGCGTTCGTGTATACCTTCTCTTCGTAATGAAAGAGCTTACACTGCGAGAGTCCCAAAGCTGTAACGCCCAATGTCCCTTTGTAGTCGGCATCCCCGCCACTGTGGATAGGCGGGGAATCTGGTCAAAAGATGTTAGGCCAGCAATCTTGATTGTCTCGGTGCTGTCGAGTCGAAAGAGGACTTGCCTTCAAAAGAAGGCTCGCGCTAGATAATCGCTCCAGAACAAGTCCTCTTCACCGGACGTCGGCTGATGTGGAAATGCATGCAAGCCATTGCCGACGCACTCAGTCTCAATCTTACTCGAGACGGGTAGAGGGCGTGCGTGTAGTGCGTCGGTAAATCCATTGAGGCCCAATAATGGTCCGAACATCCGATGAAGATGCACTCCCACGTCTTGATCTCCTTGACAAGGCGGTTTTGAGTACACCGTCAGCAACCCGAGCGGATGTATAGACTGCCGTACGGAGTCACGAAAGAGGCCAATAGGTTCTTCCAGTGCCTAATAGATCCCGTAGGGTAATGGTGTATGCGGCTCAGATCCCATTGGTGTCAAGCCAAGCAGGAGGATCAACTACGATCTCTACCCAATTCGCGCCACATGATTCGAGACGTTCGATATCGGAAGCCCTTAGGCGTGGCCAGTAGCCTGATAATCTTTCCATCGTAACCGGTGAGTGACCTCTCCTGGAATTCTCCTGCTGAACTGTGCTGTACTCCTATTCGTCCATGGGAGAGTAACGAGTACGTGGACAGCAGGGAAGTGGAAGCAGACATTAAGACTGAGGCGGAGATTGATACGCTGGTGTGTCTCACTCTCAGTCGCTGGCGTCTCTTTAAAGTTGGTGGGTGTCTATGCTTCTTCCCTTAGAGTAGCCTTTCGTTCTGGTCATTGTCAGGTTCTGAGACTACCAGCGGAAACTTAAGCCACGCTGGGTCGTTAAGGTAACAACTTGACCCTTGTACATGACCATCTCGAGATGTCAGTCCGATACACAATAGCAGATAGCCTCAATGTCCAATCAACATTCCACGGATGGGGCCACGTCAGCTGTCTACTCTTCAGTACGTTTGAACTTATAATATCTTCCGTTTCAGACTGCTGATGTAATGAAGTGCTTCCAATCCGAGGTGTTGCGGCAGCACCTGTGCCGCAGTCCGCACACACTGACTTGAGAATATCGGTGGAGACTGGCATTGAGATGGCAGCTTTGGTTGTGGGTAGTCCAGCTGCCATTGTGGCAATGATTCAATTGTGGAGACTCTTCAGGAAACAGTCACGTAAGTATATTGCGTGTCGAAAGGAGCCAGTGCGGGAATCTCAGGGCTTCCCTCGGGTGTATGTGTCTCCATATGGTCGAAGAACGGAGTCTCGGAAATAGTAGGGAGGGTAGGACCCAAGTGGTCGAGAAGGAGGGAGGATACAGCCAGCTTTGATGGATCAGTCTGATGGAGTAGAGTAGGTACAAGGAAGATTGACCTCGCGTATGACGAATCCAGTCCTAAAGGTATATTAACGGTACTCCTCGTCAATTGGTAAGGTATTTGACATGCTGACCAGAGAATAGTCATGCCTTCGGAAAATGATAATGTGGGAGTGGACCGTGAAGGAGTTCGGTACAGAGCGGTCATCGAGCCACCTGCTCCTGCATTCTTCCTTGCTTGGAGACGTTAGATGTTGGGCTAGTAAGCAAGATGCTACTTTTGGCCGTGCAATGAAAGGATGTTCGGAATTATAGTGTAGACGCAGATATAGTTGAGCAGAAGTGATCGTTTGAATTGTGTCACTTACTTTTCGAAGTGACCTCTATTATATCATATGGGCAGCACGTGCCGGTTGATGGAAGGCCGGTATGGTGAAGCGGTGGATAGATCGTGGTAACGTCGGAATGGAGTTGAGTGGATACGACAACTTGCTTGTGCCGTAGGTTAAAAGAGTAGGAAACTTAGGGTTTTTGGAGCGACAATAAGTCACTCTTCTGCTGTTGGGGTGCCGTGCCCTACGCCTTCTGCATTTTGACTGTGGAGGTGAGAAATGTATTGCTTCGGGAGGGGGAAAGAAGTCTGTTTTCTGTATTCGTGGCCGTGTGCCCTACGCCCTCTGCCTTCTGACTTCCGAGCCCTGTCCTGGGCCCAAAACTCGATGTGCCCTTCCTCAGTCTCGATCAGAGAAGGACGCCGGGGCATGACTGGTCGTCGCGACGGCCACGTCTTCAGCCTGCATTTCGATGGGATCGACCATGTCGCGCTCCAACGACATTGGTGCATAACGGGGGGTCCTCACCGGACAATGCGCGTTCAGGCTGACGCCAAGTGGGGTCGCAGAGCTGATTGGCTACATGCGACATGAGGCGGGATGGCAGACTACCTGCACATATGCCGCAAGTTGCGACCATGACCGGAATTTGCACAGCCAGCCCGCTGGAGAATCAGTGTTTTCCAGCCCATCTCAACTGTCCCCGAGGTCGAGGCAGTCAATTACCACTGCCAAATCTTAGCATGCTCAGAATTAATTTCCCTGGTGTGGTTACTCTACGTATACAAGGCACCTCGAACCCTATACCTATGCGCCATCGGTGTGGTTTGTCTTGTCTTTATGTCCTCTCGAAAAGCCTAACGCTTAGTGATGTTTCCCTATCATTCGACCTAGCTGACTATGGTAAGCTGCTGCCTCAAGTCAGTCCATGTGTCTCAAGGCTCTATTCTGCTCTTCAATCCCCACAATTACTAGGCTTTAACTTGAATGGACTTATACTCTGAACATGGCTCGTATAGGAATGCACGGTAGTTGCACTCGCTGTGCTCGTCCTCGAACATCCCACGATCAACCCACGATATTGACTAGACAGCCTTGCCTGGGTGCAGTCACGGAAAAGTGGTATCAAAGTGATCATTGCTGCAAGGCAAGAGTTGGATAATCATAAGATCGCATCGAACGGATGTCCGTGGCTAAACGTACTCGAGTTCTGGACACGAGAGTGACTTTTGCTATAGATAGCAGGACGACTAGTGAGATGAGAGCCTCGTCTTTATCCAGCTCCCGATTTCTTGCATCGGAAGAGCTTCACGGTACCAGAAAATGATGCAGGTGGAAACATGTGTTAAGATGTTACTGTTCTCAATTCTAACTTTTGGGTATTATATGATCCTGAGTTTCCACAACCACCTCTTCCATCTTATACATCTACAAAACAGCCAACCCAACAACCCCAGCAGCAAGGCCCAAAAGTCCTCCAGCAGCCGCAAGCACATTGGCCGCACCGGTGCTCTCAGGAACACTTCCAGTACCCGTGGCGCTCAGCGTAGCCGACGCAGTGAGGTTGTTACCGCCGCTCGGCGCTACCGATGGTGATCCAGTGCCAGTAACGATGAGAGAAGTGATAGAAGCGAGGGTGCTCGGGTATGCAACAGCGCTGCTCGCCGCAGAGGCAGCCGGAGCAGTCTCATACACCGTCGACTGCGCTTCGACGCTCGAAACTACCGATGAAGCAGCTCCACCGGTAGTAGACGCAGCATTGTAGCCTGGGAGGAATGAAGGCTCGTAGGTTGCAGTGCCGACGTAGGCAGCGCAGCCAGGGACATCGGTCTTGGGAGGAGCACGGCCGCCGCCGCAGTCGAGGATGGAGCAGACCTCGCCGGTGCCGGGGACGTAGTATTCGATAGAGGCGCCGACGGTTGTGGATGTGCAGCCTGCGAGGTCGGTCTTTGCGAAGGTGGTGGCGGCGAAGGCCAGTGCGAGGAAGGTGGTTGAGGTGTACATTCTGATTTGTATTGTGTGGTGTGGATTGAGATGGTCGTTTGAAGGGTTGATGACGGTATTAAAGAGTAGTATGAATTAAGTAGTATGCGCAAAGCGAATGTAAAAGTCGAACGAGTGACTTGATTGACTTCTATGAAGATGAAGATGAACAACAAGGAAAGCAGCGGCAGAGAGCTTTATACCTACCTCAAGCATTCCATACACTCGGGGAGCGCAGTAAGCAATCGATAGGAGAGGGGAGGGAGCATCCTCGTAACGTGTTTGACCCACAGCGGTGTTCCAGCCATCCGACTGGCCCCTTCTCGCCACATCATCACACTTCGCTAGACGACCTATTTCGAGCCGACGTGACATTCCAGGGGAAGTGGAGAAACAAAGAAATTTGACGTTCCATCGCGCTGAAAGCGGCCATCAGCATCTTCAGAGGGGCGAAATCGGGAGTCCTCGAAAGTCAAAGGTGAACGTTCGAGAGCGAGGGCAGGAGATGTGCAGAAAATGCTGACATTCGCGATCGCCGTCTTCGCGAATGTCGATCTAAGGTTCGAGAACCCAACGACCTGGTGCAGGAAATTGGGAGGGGCGTTAACGCTGCTGCGGCTCCTCAAAGCTTGGTCTCGCTAGTTCCATTCTATTTCGAGCGACTTTAGTCATGGCGCTCATCTCCGCGACATTTCTCCATGCCTCGGAGTATTCTTTGAGAACAGATGAACGAGGCTGTGCTCGAGTCGAATCATGGATCAGTTGCGCGGTGCTGAACTAGAACCTGTCAGATACAGCTGTGTGCTGTACACTGAAGCGCTCCAAGTTCGTTTACAGACCAACATTCCGGCATGCAGAGGTACGATCACAAAGAAAGACGGTGGGAAGGAGCAACGAGATGTTTTCACTGCCATCCAAACACCATACTATCTTTCAAGCACTATCAAATCAACGCCAAACACGCACCCGCTAAGCCAACCTATGCAACCCCTTCAACCTCTGCAGCGCCAACTGCAGGGCCCGGAAACCCGCGATCGCGCGTTCAACGTCGTCGCAGACCAAATCACTACAGCGAAGTCTCATCAGCAAAGCTCAGGTTGGCTGTCTTCAGCAGCTCAAGACCTAGCTTCTTCCAGCTCGAGCTCTAGTTGACGGATGCGCTCATCCTTCTCTCGGTCCCCAGCTCCACCAGCCGGGGCATTCAGCTTGGCTTTCAATGTGTTGACTTCTCTTACTAGTATCGCAATTTGATCAGATTGGTCCGACATGATTCTGTTCTGATTTTCGAGGATACTCTTGATGTCAGTTAGGTAGTCCTTGATGCCTGAAACAGCACCGGAGGCACTCGGGGTAGGTGTTGTAGTCGCAGTCGGTGTGGCCTGGGACGACGGAGGAGATGATTTTGCGGGAGCTGCTACCGCCGGAGTATGTGTGGGTTTCGGGGGCTCTGGTTCCTTGGTGATGGTTGGACCTCGCGTCTTCTCTTCCTGCCGCTGTGCTGTGAATGTACTAGGCCGCTCAACTGGCTTCGGTACCTCCTCGAAACTTGACGTCTCGTCGTCCGACGATTCTTCTTCGTCCTTATCAGCGAATTTGTCAGCCATAGTAGACATTGACTGCTTGTTCTCGTTCAACGATTTGGGAGGCTCGCGCGCTACGGGAGCAGCGGCGGGCGCTGGCTTCGGAGGCTCGTGTGTGGTCTTCGTTGGTGGAGGGCTCTGAATCGGCGCTGCTGCAGAAGCAGCAGCCTGAGGCTTATAGTCGGATGGGACCTCCTGAGGTGCTTCTCCTTCATAGACGCTTTCAAGCGAAATCTTTGGCGGTAGCGCAGTCTTGCCGCCAAACCATTCGTCGGCAGTCGTTCCGGGCTTCAAACCTGTAGTCGGTGGGTAGATGTCACTCTGGAACATCTCAGATCTTCGAGGTACGATGAACGAGATGGGTTCAATGTACGAATCGTTCACAGACTTGAAGCAACGCAACACCTCATTGTCGTGGAGGTCTACACCACGCTTGGGAAGGAAGGCGACGCCGCGTTGAGGGTCTCCAGACTTGTATTCAGAGAGATACTCGAACTTGTCATTCTCGTACTCGTAGTAGCGTATATTACCGTCACTATGTCGTCAATTAGCACGAGAAATTCATGAGAGAGGCAGGTGACCAACCCTTTGCCAGCAAGGTACAGACACTGAGTGCCGTCATCCCAGAACGGCATGCAGACACCAGAGATGGAATCGAGAATCTGAAAGCCGCCAATTGGCTCGGTGGGATTGCGAGAGTCCCAAAGACCCAGCTGGCGATCGCTCATGCGAGAAAAGCCCGTCGTTGCAATGCGATCATGTTCACCCATCCATACTGCGCGACTATTCTTAGCTCCAGGATGGCCATTAACCTCCTGAGCAGGCTTCTCTTGCCGCACATCCCATATACGCAGCTTCTTGTCTCTACTCGTAGTGACCAAGAGGGCTCCGTCGGCGCTCCACGAGAGCGATTGTACAATGTCCTTGTGTCTCAAATTGAGCTTTGCGGCTCCAGCGCCCACGTCCCAAAGTTTCACAGTGTAGTCGCCAGATGCGCTGGCTAGGACGTTCTCGGCGGCGGGGTTGAACAGGACATGGCCGACTTTTCTGTGCCGGAATTAACATTGTTCCTCTGAACACTGGTTTTCAAAGAACGCACCTCATATGCCCGCTCAAGCGAGCAGCCGGCGCAACATCAGGAACTTCCTCGGCGTCTGTGTAGAGCGTGAAGCCCTCAGGCACTTTCCAAATGAAGACCTTCCCGTCATCGGACGCGGACGCAATAAGCGAGTCGTTGAAAGGACTCCAGTCGGTGTCCAACACAGCAGCTGTGTGTCCGCGGAAGAGTGGTATCTGCTCCGGTAGGCGGCCCTTCTCTTTGACAGGAATGACAGCGAAGGCGCCCCCTCCGCTCGCCTCCCAATTGACCGAGATGTACTCAGGGTTGGCTTTGATCAGGTTGGTGTCCCATGCGTTCTTCGAGATGCGGAGGTTGTCGTAGGCTTGTTCCTGCACACGAATATTGTTAGCAGAGTCCCCATGAGGCGCATGAGCCTGGGCGTCTCCTACCTTCTTGGTACCGCGCCCGAAGACATGTCCTGCAACCGCCTTGTCAGTATCTTGTGCTCACCAGCCAAGCTTACATGTCCCACTCACGATATTTCGACGCTCGTACAAAGCGGCCTGCCATGACTGTTTCGCGCAATGGAGTAGGTCTAAGATAATCGGTTCGCCCCTGAGCGCAGAAGGAGCTGTATCGTGACGAGGGTGCTGGAGTGGCTCGCGTGGGCAAGGTGTCGCGTTTCAAGCTGCGGAGGTAGCTGCGGCGGGCAGGTCTTGGCGGTGGACCCTTGAATCTCTCGTGCCCGCCTTCCCGCTGCACTGCACACAAAGCATCGTCCATCCATCGACGGCATACCAAGATCTAGCACGTTGGCAACTAGATCAATGTGTGTAACAATCATGGAGCGTGTAATCAGACATTAGATTTTCAGGCAGATCAGCAGCGCTACAGTCACGAGACTCGCTATAGAAGGATCTACCAAGACCCATGGCAGCATCATCCCGCACATTTCAGTTCAGCTTTCCTGCGGCAAAAGCTGTACCCAGCTCTACACCCTGTTGTGTTTTTATTCCCCGCGCTTGGTTCCGCAGCTTGTAGAACTCCTTGTGCGAGAACGGCTTCAATCCCATGTCCAAGTCCCAGGTGTATGGATCGGGGGAGATGTCTTTTTTGATGGTGAGCTCAACGACAGGCCCCTCTCCTCTACCTCCATAGTTTGGCATCGCCGTCATGGGCTCAAGGTTTGCAAGTAGCACAACCTCCAGAGCGGTGGGCGAACACCTGTCACCTCTTAGGAGCCACACCCCCAGTCTTTCATTCCTGTCGAAGATCAAATTGGTACCCGAGTTCTGGACCCCGGTGGCGTCGTGATCCCAGAAGTTGTTAGTCTGATCCCCGTCGTTTGCTGAATATCCCCAGAGTCCTTTACCTTTGTGGACTGCGGGCAAAAACTCGGCGCGGGTTGTGGCTGAGACCAAGAAAGCGAAACAGCAGAACGGAGGCAAAAATGCGAGTTGGGACACAGCATTCCCAGCCTTTCTGGCTCCGCTCTGCTAGATGTCAGCGAAGCCACGCAAATCAGGCAATTTTGCAACCTACCGACGGGCTGAGGCCGTACGACTTTGCGAGCATGCACACGGGATTGGAGTTTTTGTCAAAACCCACGCGTACAACCTCGATTCCAAATTTATTCTGTTCGAGCTGAAGAGACCCGATCATCCCCTGGGTAGTCGTGACGCCGGCAGGTATCGTGAAAGTCCGCTGACTTGCATCCCATCGGACGAGCTCGTGATCCACTTTGGCTGTATAGCTTACCGAGAGTAACTGTGCTGGTATGCGAAAACCGATACTAGGTACGTCTGTGTAATCGGTACCCCGCATCCTGCCTATCAGGGCGTCAATGTCCTGATAGATGGAGATTTGCTCCCGTGGGCTGGAACTCATTGGCTTCCGCTGTGCTGATCCACTCAAAATCATCACCATTGTAGGCAACCCTGGCATATCTCTTGCTTGCAGGCAACTGGCGCAAGAAGATCCCAGAATATGAGTCGTTCGATTGGTTCGTACAATTCAGCAAACCAAGGTAGGTAAAGGGGCCATAAGGTTTCAATTTCATGCTGATGTCGATCATTTGTTTTGAAAGCTTGTAATTGGAGTCGTCCAGAGTCGGCTTGATGCTTTCAGACGAAGCAAATGCATCAGGAGAGGTGGCCAGTAGGCCGGGTCCGAATTGCTGCAGTCCTTGCCACGCGAAGATCGAATAGTCATCTGACTTTTCCATGATCCTCTCTTGAAGCCGACGGAAAGCTGTTTCGCCCTGGCCATACATCATCGGCATGTCGTCGATACCGAATATACCCAGCAGACTGTATGCTCTATCTTCGACTCGACTGGTCTCACGGCCAGCCGCCCAGGACATGCGCTCAGCGATCGAGTACTCCGGGATTCTGGCTGAATTCTGGAGCACGTCCAGATCAATCCCCGTGATCTTGGAGATACGGGGGCCCAAGCTACTCTTGTCACCTAGATATTGCCACTCGCTGTTGTAAAATCGCATGGTCTTGGGTGCCAGCAGCTCTTGCAGCGTCCAACCGCGTTTAAACCATCTGCTGTTCTCAAAAGCTTCCCAATCCATGCCGTTCACGTCCGTCAAGTAAGCATAGCATATCTTCGCGTCCGCATACCACCTATACATGCTATTTATAGCTTCTGATAACTCGCTATTGTTCGTCTTATCGATACTGCAGGTATCTACCCAGAAATACTGGTAGCCATCCTTCTTGGCTTGTTCACCGCAAAGCCGAATCTTCTGGAATCCTTTCTTATCCTGTCCACTATTCTCCATTATCTCTTTGTATTTTACTTCCTCGTGGTCGGGGTACCATGTATGCGACAGTATGGCAAAGTCGGGCGGCTCGCGATCGTTCGGATAGTGCTCGAATGCGACTCGACCATTTTCAAAATGTAATAGGTGAATCATGGCAACACGTACAGTGGTAAGCGACCTAGGTCGTAGTCGTTCAACAAGTGCTGAAAGAGACGGATGACATAGGCACGCGACACTTGGTGCGTTTTATGTAGTTTACGCTGTTGCAGGCACAGCACGCCGGCCCCCAAATCGTAAACAGGCTCTTCCTGATCCAAACTGCCCCACGGACAGGGCCCCTCCCGAGCCTGCGCCCGGTAGGGAAAAGGATCTACTTAATTGGTGCTCCCTTTCGTCAACGACTGGCTCGTAATTCTTCGCATGTGCATTTCAACAAGCGACGTCACATTCTCGTTGCCTTTTTCATATAACTATCGACACGATGACAATATTGTCTAAATTCGATCTTGCTCATAACCTCAAATCGACCATTCCAACAACATGCGAGCTAATGTGCTGAGAGTTCATCTCTGGATGCTTGTTAAAGCACTACCGACCAAGTCTAAGGCATATATTCTTTGGTGCACTTTCATCATTGACGTGGAGTAGCCCCTCGCGCAATGACGACTCTTGCATCTTCGCGAAACCGGTGAAGTTCTCCCCATCGACACGATCAGAGGAACTTCCCAATCAGATTGGCAGCGTGCATATATACAGTAAATTCCGCCCCCACACCCAGAACAGGGATGTGTTGGCTGCGCGCTCGGCCCTGAACGTATCTGCTTGCATTGCAATGGATGAAGTCCAAGTGTTACAGGTTTTTTGCATGTTACATGCAGCATCCCTAGTCTTCAGAGCGCCGGCTGCGCCTGCTGTCATGAATCTCGATGGTGTCAACGAAACGGTCGACAGCGGTACCAACACTGCAACAGTGCTCGCCGCATACTAGTATCCCGATAGGCAAACACTATTGAATAATGTCCCACTGACCATAACACTATAAATATACCATGAACGGGTTTTGGACATTTTAAGAAGAGTGTCTCGCCACACCGCATGTCTCGTAGCGCAGTGAGTGACGTTATATAAATTGTAAAGTTCAACATAGATATTTAGACGTAAGGAGAGATTCTACTACGATGAAGCCTAAGTACGTATAACTGTTCTCGTTATAGTAGAGTTCTCGCTACTTAATGGGGTATGTTACTTTCTAGAGGCTGCGCCTCTGTTTGGTTTTCCCTGCATCCTTCTCGCTCGTCGAATCTAATAATTGCTCAGCCCAAAGACTTAATGGACTTAATGGTGTCCACTCGTTTCTCTCTCCAACTGCTCGCACGCCTTCCTCAACCACACACCCCACTTTTCCTCTCCAGCCTTGAGCGCGACATTATGAGTAGGATATTTATTCCAAACTACCAGTCCAGTGTATCCCTCGTCAAACCCCTTGTTAAAGTCGATGTTGTCCTTACCTGTCCAGTCCACCATATTCTTCAGAAGCTGGGCGACGCGAGTTTGGAACACCTTCTCAATCTGGCTTGTATACAGGACTACGTACTTCCTACGCGGCTTGCGCTGTTTACGGTCAACCTCTGAATCATGTGGGAATGCTGTTGTCACGCCATCTTGGGTGCGCAGTTGTGTCAGTGCTGCTTCGACCGCTTGGGCCAAGTCTGCCGTGTCTATGGACTTTGAAATAGGCTTCATGTTCTTGTGAAGCCCAGGATCGTGGACATCATGGCTCAAGTGCCTATTGACCATGCCAGGGATCATGCCTAGAAGCTCGCCGCTTGCTTGACCTAGCCTGTAAGGGTCTTTAGAGAGGGCGCGGAGGGCATCGATTGTGGCAGGGATCTGGAAGTTGAGAGACATGATATACTGTTAAGGTATGGGGAAGAGGTTCCGGATATTGGAAACTGGATATCGTGAAACTTCGCGTTATATAGGTTCTGGTGGATGTGAAGCATTGTTGAGGTCAAGTCATTGTATTCATGGGCTTTGGGGTCACTCGAGGCTTTGTCTTAGATGTGACTTCGAGAACGAGACTTTTGCACAATGTTTCCATGATGCTCTCAATAGAGAAGCGAACTTCATTGTCCTGATCAACATTCTGCTTCGGAATGTGTTGAAGATTCTTGTGGACAGGGTCTACTCTGAGTGAGGTTGTGGAGCTTAGACTGAGGGCCATATGTTTACCCCAATCTCCTAGGATGTTGACCAACTGAGAGCGACATCCTAGCTGCAGAATTCGATAACGTCATGAGCAATTTCAATACCTAGAAGGCATATGGCAAGACCGCAAGCAAATATCGTACTGTAAGAAATAGTTCCTAACTGTGAATATTGCTACATTCGTCAGTAAATGTGACCAATCACCTCGTTCCATGTTGTTGACTATCCAGATTAATGACTAGCATCTACCTCGGCTGCAGCATGGATATAGCGCGGCTGACGTGGGGAGCTTTAAAGAGCGGAGAAGAACAACCGTCCCCTCCAGTATCCTTACCAACTCCCCAACAGGTCTTACATTCCCATATTCAGATCTGACAATGTCTGACAATGCTGTTGAACCGGGTGCGCCGTCCGCGAAGGAAGCCGACAAGAAGAGCGACAAGGTGACGAAGAAGGAGGTCGAGGTACCCCGGAACGTGGTTTCCGCAGCAAAGCAGATTGATCATACAATTCTGCGATTGAACAAGTGAGCACATCTCTTCACGTCCTACAGAAGCTAAATAGCTAACGCGAGAGCTCAGACTTCTAGCAAACCCAGGTGGCCTTTCCGCCCTCCTCTCAACCTTCAACTACACCCTCTACATCGCCGCATACCTCCAAACGACCTCTCCCTCCCTCTCCAACTACGCGCGCCGCCTCCTCGCCCTCGTAAAGTCACAGCCACTAGGCGAGAAACCACCAACAAAGATCCTCGTATCCGATGGTGTCGTACCTCCCATCGCCGCGCTCGCCGGCCTCATCTCCCGCGCACGAACAACGCTTCGATTGCTCGGCCTCTTCCCGCTATACGCATGGCTACGCACACTCCTCGCAGGAAGAAAATCAAGCGCAGACCCAGTCTTGCACAGGATAGCACTGCTGCAATGTCTGTCATACATCACATACCAGGCTTTAGAGAACATCTCGGTACTCGCAGATAACGGCATTGTCTCTAAGAAAGCCATCGCGCTCATAAACCGCGGCGACTCCACAACAGCTCGCGTATACCTTTGGGCATACCGCGCCTGGCTCGGTGGCGTATCCTGCGATTTCCTGCGCTTGGCGAGGGAAGCACAACTCGAGTCTCGTCGCCGTGCCGCACGAGAGCATATGCGAGAGGATGGCAGGGCTGTTGCAGAGTATCAGGATGAGGAGGATGCTAGGGTGGATAAGAAATGGTGGACGGATCTGATGATTACGAGTGCGTGGTTCCCTATGGCGCTGCACTTCAGCAGCTCGACGGGTGGTCTACCTGGCTGGAACTTGGGATGGATGGGCTTGTGTGGTCTTGTAGCAGGAAGTTCGAGGGCGAGTACGCTTTGGGCTGCTACACTGCACCCTTGAAGGTCTTTGTGGATATTGATGGAGGTAGCATGGAACGGAGGCACGGAAAACAAGCTGATGTGTATACATACTCGATCGTCGTGCGATTGGCATATACTGAGCAACCAGGATCACCTCAGAATTTGCATGAAGGACTGGAAAACCATACATTACATGCTTTGCGTAGGTAAATACTTGGACAACTTCAAAATCCGGTCTGCTGTTCCAATGACCCTCTAATTACCTTTGGAAGTCTGCGAGACGGCTCATCTCTGTGCAGCCAATCCAGCCAGTCACGTGTGACCGTTATTGGAAAGTAAAATAACATGGAAAAAGACGGATGATTGGCGCCACGTATCGTCCGCATTCTTTTCCTGTCCTGCGGGGACAAACTAGGTCCTCACATTCATGTGTATCGCTGTTGGTAGGATGTTCGCTGACTGTACACGGAGAGGAGTGTTGGAATGGCCTGTTCTGCACCAAAGGGATCATCAACACGGCAACGGCCTTCACCTCCGCTTGCACGATGTCCGTAAGGGTTGTTGGGGGGCGAGCGGTGCAGGAAGCATTGAGTGCGCTACTGCTTGTGTTTGTATGGCGCCTGCCAGTCAAGAGGCCCGGCTAGCAGACTTTCGTCCCATAGTCTAGCTTTGGTACGAGTCCCTGTGACAGCGGTCGAGGACAGCTCAGTCCTTCATCGATCACGTCTTCTAGGTTGACAATTCATGGTGATTTCTTATCACGAAGGCTTAACTTGTTGAAAGCAGTTTCAATCAAGTAGGCGGCCACGGATTGGTCCAGCACGCACTCTTCATGCATTGCAGTCACAAACGAGTCGACTGCATGCGAAAGGCAGGTCGACAGCGATCATAAGCTGCCTGCCCTCGTTTACTCTCGTTCTACCCTTGGGCGTCTCAAATAACACGCGGTACTCTATATACGGATGTAATCTGGTATGTCTCCAGTTCGTTGTGTGTCGAGTTCATGGTGGAGGACAAGAACATTTATAAGGCTGTCCTGGAGGGACCGGTGAAGCCTGCAGGTCGGAAGACCAGCCTTGATGCTCACTTGCAACCTTTCTGCAAGCCTTGCGACTACTGCCGGCCTTTCTGCAAGCCTTGCGACTATCGCCGGAAGAACCAATACAAGAGCGCAATTAATTCGATTCACCGGTTGTCATCACTCGATTCACCGGACGCGTGTGTCCCTGCTGACCGGTGAGGGGCATGGATGCCCACATGGGAGCCAATCAAATGCGCGATTGTAGACGAAGGGTCGTGCTCACCCTAGTCCCTGCATCCCTGTACGTGCAGCTTGACCGGTCAACCGCATCGGGCCAACTACACTCAGTCCTGCAGGACTTGATCAGCCCAAGGCTCAATCTTTGCACAAATGTGCGACACTGGGTCCCGCGCCAGAGCGCCCTTTCTTTCATCACTTTCGCCTTTCTCTCATCGCTTTCGCTACACTTCTGTGCTAAATCCAGCTCTTCACCTGAGTGCTGCCTTTCCTCTCTCTTGCTGCACTTCTGCGCTGTACATCTCTCTTCTCTTGCGAATGCTTGAGCTACCTTACGCCAGACTTCGTTCATTCCTGATGTCCTCCTCCCACATTTCAAGTCAGAGGATGACATGGCCTTCGACTCCCCTCCAGCATAGGGTGGTCGTCGCCCTTGCTCGACTTTTAACCTGACCGACCAGGACGAGAAGAACATCACTTCGAGTCAACCAAGGGACAGTAGTTGACGTTTCGAGGCGCTTGAAGAAGGCAGGAAATAGTTTGCTATCAGGTACGTGGAAATCAGACGCCGCTCTCCGTTATCTATCACTGTAAATCTCTCCTCCACTTCGTTTTCCTGAGTCTCAGTTGAATTCAATCTCCGCGACAAGATTCTTTTGCGAACACTTTCGGCCTTTTTTTAATTTTTAAAAAGCACTGCCTTATCATCGTCGAACTCGAAAAGAACGATTTGTCAACACCTCCTCCCACCCTCTTCTCTCATCTTCAACTTGATCGACTAACTCACTGAATCTGTGTGTAGGACAAACATATCGTGCCGATGGTGCAACACCACTCGACCGCGGATCTGGTCTTCCATCGTTATTACTGCCTCTTTGAGTGGTATGCCTTACACCAGATCGTATCACATTAGGAGAGTAGATTGGACCACCGCCATCATGCCTTTCAATCTCCGTCAAATGGAGATTCGATAAGTCTAGCAACGTCAACCGTCCCGCAATATCTGTCAACTGTGACCAATAGAGTTACCATAGATTCTGTTGACCGACGCACTCGACCCGTCGTCCTCTACGTCATTTGCTCTGCCTACTCGTTGTCAGCGCAAGGATCACTTGTGAGTCACCGTTGCCTGCTTCGACCGACATGAGCTCACTAAGCTAGACCATTACATTAATGCCTACCCAGTACTTGTTTCAACACCTGATAGCAATCCCAATATCCTCCCCGACAATAAGATCAAGATAGTTCAGAAATGGACTCACCGCCACTACTCCTGACGCAGATGTTCCATAGAACAATAACGGCGCCTATGGCGGCTGGAACTCCCATGATCAAGGCGACTAGGGCAACAACGTCACCCATATTCACGCCTGATCGGGGCTCTTGCATCGTTGGAGCCGCCCTCGCTAGATCGATCAGCATCGTTCAACTCACATACCAAACGCATTTGCCGCAGTGAGTATCATAGCTGCCACCATATGGCCTCAGACACTCGACTACGGACGATTGTTGCCACGAACCTTGTTGCCCTCCGATTAGCAGCAAACAACCAACGTATGCTCTGCCTCTCGCCGCAACCTTTGGAGCCATTGCATCACACAAGTCGAAGGGAACAGGAAGAAAGAAGCTGAATTCTCCACCGCGTCAAGATTGTGGAGAGGGACAACACGACACTGTCCAGAGGATGTCGATAATTTCGTAGACCTGCAGAGGGAAGGGTTGCAACCGGAATGCCTTGGACAGAGAGCAACCCAGGCATACGAAGCGTCACAATTCGTCCACACCGCCTTATCTGTCGACTCAATGCTATTGGTCTCTCATCGAAAGAGGACACCATCAAGTATGTACGACGACCCAACTCTGCGCCTCGTCACGAGGGGAAGGTCGGCCATATGCACGACACTCTGACTATCACACCGATTATTAGCTCCGCCAGCTATGTCCTCTCTGCAGCCTCGTATGTCAAATCGAAGTGTATCGAATCACCACGCAGCACCTGATGTTCAATAGACACCTTTAGGGTAGATTTCTTGCTGACATGAAATAGGCAGGAAGCAATACCTGGACACTCTTGACATCCAGATTCCCGGTTGCACTAAGCTCCAGCAATCTATGCACGATACTGCCTATGCACTGTCAGCGCGGATGATGCATTGCACCGATGAAGTCACGCTCATGATCAACCAATTCCGATCCAACACCTGATTGTACCGCCGAGCACCTGCCAATTCCAGATGTCGACAAAGGGGCTCGGAGACCCCACGCGTCGACGTTTACAGCCCCGCGATAGGTTTCTGAACCCACACGCTTACAAGGCCCAAGGCTACGCTTTCCAAGGACCTCAAACAATCATTTGGACATGGGACTGCTTGCCGCCTCCACCGATAGCTACCTCGGTGACGCGCGTAAATGATCTTGCGCCTTTCCACTCAGAGAATCGTTGGGCAAGAACTCGTTGGTGCCACACTGTGCGACCAATGCAGTGGTGCTCCATTAGGATCTTCACAGTGTCTCATGATCATTCAGCTCCAGCGGTTTATTGATTCCTGCTGACACCCTTCACCGCTGCTCTGCATGTTGACGTGTTCATACTGGTGCCGACTCAACTTTCAGCTGAGCGTATGCACAACCCACCGATCAATGCACCTTTCGTCGTTATCACTATATTCCAGTATCAGGGCGACGAATAAATGTGTCAGGCGTTGTGGTCTTCGTCCTCCAGGGCGCCGATGAGAAGGCTGAGGATCTAGCTGCAGGAGGTGGCTCTCGGCTCCATCGCTGAGTGGACGCGAACGCCGATGCACGTCAATCGCACTTATTCAAAATTCGCGCAAAATTCTGCCTGAAAGCTGCCTTGGGATTTTCAGGGGTTTCGGCTCCCCCAGCTTGTTTTCAGTGCATTCTGATGGATTTCCGCTCTCTGAGTTCAAGGCAGCATTCATTCGACCACGAGGCTGTAATAATTTTGCAATCCAGTGGCCCGCGACGGCTGGCGTGAATGATTGGAATGTAAGATCTGGTAAGATATCGCATGGTAGAGCCCATTCGCACTACTTTCAGGTCCGCAAGGTAGGTAGAATAGGCATGGAGATGGTTCAAGCTAGACAAGCTTCCACAGTAGTTGTAGAGGGCAGAGGAACAGCTTACGGCAAATTCTTGTAGCATTGACTACTTCCTTTTTTAGTCTCTTCAACTGATATAATCCATGACTTCTCAGATATTTGATGTTGATATTGCGCTCGCCAAAAGTTGCTCCTAAAAAGATGACAGTCACGTGTTTGCAGCCTTACGGCCTTGAGCCTTAGAGTGTCAGTCATGATTTGCAACGTCCATCAGGGCCTCATTCTATTTCGCCTCCACCGTCTTTCTGGACTTAGAAGTTTGATAAAGAAAGCTGCACAGGAAGACTGCGCTTGGTCAGATACTGGAAGGTCAGCACCCGATTGGCAAAGCTACACCCTCTTTAGCACAGGCTTCAGCGACATGTGCGCCTATTAATGCGATGCCTATCGTTCCAAGGATTGGATGGCGTTAATCTTGGGAGCTGAGTGTTCATCAAAAGCTTGTCTTCTTTTTTGAGATGCGAAGGCTTGGTTGGCTTCAGCTATGCCGTCGGCCGGTCCCCTTGAGCCTTCGTCGATCGTGAATGCATCTGATACCATGCTCCGGGTGGCGATGGCGGAACAGAGATATGTTTAAGAGACTTTGGCGTACCGGTTATCCCATTAGCCCGAATGATAGATTGTAGAGAGAGTAGTTGTCCATGAGAGAATTGCTGGGAAGAAATCACGGCCGAATTTCTACGATTGGAGAATGGGAGTATAGAAGCTGAGCATAGAGCCCTTCCTAAAGAAACATTGTGTAAGACACATGAGTTTCTACACTTCAGTGTTATGTTTGAGTCCTGAAAGAGGCTAGACAAGTTCCTGCACTAAAGGCGTTTCACCGTTTGATCAGCAACAAGGATTTGTCGCCACGGCTTCGAGAGATCCACCAAACATGAACGCCATCTTGATTCATCTACCTCAATCCGTCCAACGATACTCTAGGTCTCAATCAAAGGCATACAGCTGCCAAGAATGTGCCGCAAGACATCAAGCGGTGTTTATGTGACTTCATGAGGGGCATTGCCTCGGTCATCGTCTTATGCGTGGGGCACAATTCCTCCGTCCTGCCCAGCTTTACTTTCACTCATTTGGCAAGCCAAGAGCCGCCATCATAACGTCGAAACGACCACTGGAAACAAAACAAAATGAAAACAGAACTGCCTTACTACATAAGAGGTCTTCTTCGATGGTTATCGAGACAGTACCTTTACTCGATGCAGTCCTGCTACTTATTCTTTCTTCTTGTACATTGCTTTTTAGACTCTGATTTCTGTGTGCCGGCACTACTCTCGTTCATTATGAAGCCTGCCACTTTTGTTTCGCTTTCTTCCCTTCCATTAGCATTCAGTGCACCAACACTGACACTGCACCCACACGCCCACCGACGAAATGTACAGCCAATCTGTGCATTCGACGCTAACTCCGTCCTCGAACCTACAACTCAACCCATTTCGAAAAGGGACCTAAATCAAACAACATGGAATCCACCATCGAACCTCGTCACACCCCTCAAAGAAGTCTGGGACCACGAAGTCTCTACTTACTCCGATGCCCTTGGTTTCAAGAACTATGGCTATGACCAAGTCATCGCCGGTAAAGGAAAGATTAACTACTGAGTACGCTGGGAAGGCACTGATACTGTCACGGCTGCTCAGCGGACTCAGGTCGAGACGGCGATTAGAAGGCAGTTCAACACATGGATTACGGTTCTTGCTGGCTTTGACGGATTCCCGTATGAGAGTGTGGATGTGAACGTTGTAGGATGGGCGGTGAAGAGTGCGAGCGTGCTACAAGGAGATACGAGTGCGATACAGGTGTATACTACAACAGATAGTGAGGGTGTCCCGCAGTGTGATGAGAGGTGTGGAAGGTTCTTCCATCAGGACGGAGACTACTCTGCATGTGCGGCGGGTGCGGATCGCCACTACGGTACGCCCACCTCTCCTACATTCTCTATTTCGTTATATTAAGCATACCTGTAGACCAATCTCTCTGGCTCACTCCCGGATTTGGCGGCGGCGCAGGTGGTGACTGGGGTCAACGCGTCGCATCCGAGTACTTTATGGAGAATCTTGGAACAGATAATATTCACATCGTTCTTCATGAGCTTGGGCACACGTTTGCGCTCGATGATTTCTACGACTGGACGCCAATGGGAGTGACGAATTTCATTATGTTGGCGGGTAGTGCTATGGAGATTACGGAGTTTGATGCTTGGATGGCGAGGGATTGGTGGAGGAATCTGAAGTCGAGATACAGTCTCTAAGAGAAGTGGGGGTGGGAATTAGTACTACGTGTTGGTTCTAGGGAGAGGGGCCGAGTTGTGCAAGACAGAGGGCCGTTCATGTGAAACTTGGTATTGATGAAAGTGTGCTCAAATTTTCTATCTGGAGGTTCTATGCTTCTTGATCTAATGCCTTCACAATATTTAGAGATCACGGTCTTAGCAAACTGAGCTCATTCTGCAGCTTATTCTGCAGCTAATGGATGAATTCAGGGCCCCTCAGCCCCTCATTACGTTGTGTACATCTTCAATAATCCGACTTACACCAACTTCATCAGCACGAGCCAGTACAAGATCTGGAACATGATAAAGCCAACAACCAGCCAGTTGTATGGAAATTTCCACTGATTGACCTTGTGAGTAGGAGGATTGTCAGGAGCCTTGCTCGGATCAGGTTTCGGATCGGCAGCGGTGTAATACCACCCGAACTTGCCCTTGACCTTCTTTCCCAGGACTTTCTTTGCATCGTCACCCTGTAGAGCATCCGTTACTTTGGGATCCTTAGCCATGCACCGCTCGATGCCAGAAGCCATTAGCTCCCCAACTGCGGTATCCATTGCCCGGAAGCCACGAACGACGCCCAGTTTATCTCGAGGATCCTTCTCTTCCTGCATCATCTTAGACTTGCCTTCCAGGCGTGTGATAGTTATCTCCACGCCGATGATGTTCTGAACCAACTGGTTAATGAAAGCAGGAGGCGAGTCAGAGATCTTCCAAGACTGGGATTTGGGAAAGCCCATCATTGTCTCCTCGCCGTGCTTTGTCAAGTCAGTGGCTTGCTGTTTGATGAAGTCGACCGATGCAGATGATTTTGAGTCTGAGTATAACTTCAGTTTGCCATAAGCTTGGACACAGCTGAAGTTCCAGGTCGGCACAACCTTTCCGGTCTCGGGCTTCTTCTGTGTATAGAAAGACGGTGTGACGTATGCAGCCACGGGCCCGTTGAACAAGATCATGACCTCCTGCTCGAGTATGCACTGATCGGCAGCAACCTGTGCAGGGATTAAGTCCTCGGATGTGTCGCCCGTAGTCTGCCGAGCAATATTGTGAATAAGGGCTTTGGAGTGGGGGCTCTGGCGCGCCATGTGGCCACGTAGAACACCGAGTAACTCGGGTTTCGAGTCCATCAAATCTGGCTTGTCAAGGATAAAAGGTATGTGGGTTGACTGCAGTTGCGGCCATGCTTGCGTGGAACTGGAGCCATCATTCGATAGATGTGTGACAAGAACACCTAGCGGGTTGTCGAGGATGAATTGGTGTAGTGTAGGAATGTCGAGTTCTGCAAACTTGGGTGTCCAACCGACGCCAACGGCCGAGGGTGTTTTCGAAGTTTGATCAGCGCTCATGTTGAGACAATTCAGTAAAGCGGTTTTTTTCCCTGAAAACCAGAGTCCAGAAGCTTGCACAGGAAATATTAATTTATACCTGCCTTCCTACCAAGGTTTTTATGATTACGTAGGGTCAATGTTTCCGCACAATGCTCGCTGCGCGTGAATCTTCTTTCACGCGTCACTTACCCGTGGCAGGGATTAACAATGGAACGCAATAGATAGTGCGGGTACAGATATAGTACTGCGTAATGTGTGCTATACTAAATCTGTTTTCACTTTGTAGAAGCATGTTCTCCTTTAAAACTATTCGCGTCAAGGCGGCTTGATCTGAGAGGTATACTGTTGTATAGAGTGAATACGCCAGAGCGGGAAAGATTACTTCCAAGTTCTTTTCAATAGAAGTACAACAGGCAATGAATTTCCAATGTTTGGAAAAGGCAAATATGGACGGAGATAACATAGCGCACGGAACCAATACCTAGATATATCTTAATCGACGTGATTCAATACCATAGCTCTACAAAGTAGGGAGATTCGCTAGCTAAAAGTCATGAGCTTCGTAAAGAAAGACTTCAACATGACCGCTTTCCCATATTCCATGGCCTCCCTTGCGGCATCCTTAGGGAAGTGCGACCCGGACTTTACGATAAGATCCTCAGGCTCATGCTTGTTTGGACTTCCTGCTAGAAGCTTGAAGATCCGCTCAACGCCCTCCCTCTTAACAACTTCGTTGAGATCTTTCCGTTCTTTCTCCGAAAGATCATGATCAACAAGCGGCAAGGCGCGAGCGGCATAGATGATTAAGCCCGCAAGGCCGGATGCATACGCAGTTGCGAGCGAACTTCCGCTTGCATTCTTCAAATCACCTTCTGGGTCTGTGAAAGGGATATCGCGTCCAGGAAACAGGTAGTGGGCGTGGCCTGCTCGTGTTGTATCGGCCTTGTCTTCCCACTTGGTTGCAGATCCTATGCGTATGACCTCTTTGGACATGTTGAGAGGAAAGAAATCGGCTATGTTGCTCGCAGCTTCGTTGTCATTGAGAGAACCCATAAGAATTCTGCCATTCCGGGAAGCATCCTCGATGGCGGTCCGAAATTCTAGCTTTTGCGTGTCTGTGACACCTTCTTTGGGAAAAGTCCAGCTCATGGAGATGATGTCGACGTCCATGTCATAAGCCCGACGGACTGCCTAGAGGATGTCAGTACAAAGACCGTTCGTACTATACGAGGCTATTTACCTTGATGGCAGAATCTACCGTGAACCGATCCAGTTCCGGCTTGGAATCATCCATCCTAATAGGAACCAATGTGGCCATTGGGCAAACTTGGTAGATGCACTGTGCCATCTGTGTGCCATGTCGTGAGGGACCAGTGAACCAGTCTCGGAAAGGAATCTTCTTGTCTCGCTCTCCGTGATAGGATTTGCCGGGAACTAAGTGCGGGATATCGTCTACCGTTGAATCAACACCGTTATCAATGAGTGCTATCTTGACGTTCGCGAGGGCACTGTCTTCCGAAGTGAATAGTTCGTTCTTCAAGTACTCTTTGAAAGATTCCATATTTTTGACCCACGCGACTTGGCTGTACAAACAAATCAGTCTACGTTGCTCAGGGCACAGAATCTGAGTTGGATGCCATGAATATAGCAACTTACTCGGACTGACGTGTGCTTGATGGGAGATCTGTAGTTCCTGTGACGTTCTGAGCGTCACCAGGTCCACCAGCCCACAGTATGCATACGTTCTTCGCCGCAATGTCGGGCCTTCGCCTGCGAAATGACTCCTTGAATGTTTCGAAGTTTTTTTCGCAGTCATCCTTTGCCTCGCGCAGCTGCATTCCTTTAGTATGTATAGCTGACGCGCATAATGTACTGTACCTACCCCAGGATGCATCGTGACGGTGACAGACTCGAGCTACGATCTATTAAGCAAGAACTCATTGAGATGGCGTATATTTGCAGACTTACCTGTTCCAACTTCGCCAGGCCGTTCTTGCAACTCCAGCTCCGGAGCACGGCTTCATTTCCACTGGAGTGTAAGAACAATTTGCGCGTTGCTTCTGCAGCCTTTGCAATCATCTGACTGGAGAGATCAATTTTTCTCCAGTCTAAAATCTCAACTTTGAAATCTTCTAATGCGGCCTTGATTGCTTGATCTGTGTGCGGAGTTGCACCAAGATCCTCAACAACGACCTTGAAGATCTTCTCTACCCCTCGCTTCCCCAGCCACTCAAAAACCCCTTGGTATCTGTTGCGTTCTTTTGTGATGAGACTCTTCACAGGCACTTGAGGATTGAGACTGCTGACCTCGTTCTCATCCTGCCGCAAGCTGACGTACTCTAGGGCCGTGTCAAATCTGAAGTCAATCTTTGC
The DNA here is from genome assembly GCA_010015825.1 of Lophiotrema nucula. Taxonomy (NCBI): domain Eukaryota; kingdom Fungi; phylum Ascomycota; class Dothideomycetes; order Pleosporales; family Lophiotremataceae; genus Lophiotrema; species Lophiotrema nucula. The sequence continues at coordinate 40,073 of ML977369.1, forward strand.
AGTCAATGTTTCCATGAAATCTTTATCGATGAGTTTCGGGAACGCCATATCAAGGTATATATCCCGGGCTAGCAGCTGTTAGTGGCACATCCGTGAGGTATACTGGAAGACATGCTACACCTTGCCCAATTTGTAGAAAATGAATTGATATACTCACCATTCTGCAGATTACCATATAAGTACTCCATCTTTTCGTCTCTGTCATTTTCATCCCCGATGCACGTGTGTCTCAGAAGTTTCTCTACACGTTTCCAAGCCTCTATTTTCGTCGAGGTCTGCGACGAGTTTGACGCTTTATTCCTACTTGGATCCACCGATCTCAACAACGCGTATGGTGTCTGGTGACTCTCGCCAACAACTTCAGAGAGCTGATAAATGGATTTTGGTGATCTTCGTACCACACTCCGGATAATGTCATGAACCTGGTCAAAGTTCATCGAATCGCCCTTGAACAGCAAGGCTGCTTTGTGGAGGAGGTAATATCCGTCGGAGGGTGTAGTGAGTGTCGACAGCTTACAAAGCTCTAGGAGCCGTTCGAAGCTTGAGGTTTTGAAATCAGCCGCGAAAGAAGTTTCGTCAATAAGTGAGTGCAGGACTGTCGGCTGCACCACTTCTTCTATGATTTTTATCAGATTTCCAGACCAGCGTTGCAGCTCATCAACCTTCACCATGTCATGAACACATGTCTGTCCAGCTTTTTTGTCCACGGTTTTCGCAAAAGCGTTCCTGATATTGCTTGGGAGACTGAGATGACAGGGCTTTGATGGTTTGTCTGATTTGTCCAATTTCTTTGCGGGGCACCTTTCGGTGGGTAGTCTTTCAAGTTGCTCTTTTGATAGTATCAAGTCCGCAACTAAGAACACAACCGGCTTGACCATAGCCGCCGCCTCCTCCAGTGGCTGTCCCATTTTGAGGAGTTCAGGATGTTGAATGATCAGACATTCGAGGAATTCTTTGGCAACCGCAGGGACAACCCGAGTCAATTCGGCGTTGTTGTCATCGGCATTGATCAAATCCTTCATGTGGTCAACAATTATGCGAATGATCCCTATGCCCCTCTTTCCTTCGATGGCCAGCATGTTATCCCTCTTACTTTGATACTGTTCAAAGAGTTGATCGCCGGTCTGGCTGCCTGTTTCCCTGAAGAGAGCTTCGGCAATATCTTCATGCCGACCCGTGATAGTTTTTAGTCTCTGCAAATCTATCCTCGGTGGGGATTTCAGAATTCTCTTCTTTGGATCGCCGCTTATTTTGAGAGCAAGGCTGTCGGGCGGCGGCTTCATAGGCGAGGTGGGTTCCATGAACTCGGTGCTCTCTGAGTCTTTGAACGAGTAGGATCTGATCATCATTCGTCCGGGTTCGTCTTTGGCAGTGTCTCGAGGCATGGCGACAGACTGTATCTGGTGGAGCGTGCAATGACTGATGAGGCTATTTGGGAAAGCGTAATGAAGGTATCTAGGCCCAGAGTTGGTGGATGGGCGAGCGGGAGGCGAAGCTAATCAGCGTATCTGCAGGAGTTTCTGGTCTTCTCGGCTCACACGTACACTCTAATCCCCGCTCTTGTGCACCCATAAGCCTGTACAAGGGTGCAAAATACATGATCGGGTGTACTTTCTCATTGGACTTTGCCGAAGCACAATACCAAGTCTACCATATGCAGTGCCGTGCCGACGGATTGGCAGAGTTCCAATGAGAGCCTTGTTTGTCAGCGGGTTGCATTAAGCCATATGATACAATTTTTCCTATCAAAGACACCTGCAGAAAGAGCTGAAAACCAGGGTGAGCGATTTATCTCGTTTCTTTTTCACGGCTTACATATTCGGCTACATAAACGCTCACTGCTTTGGGGTCGGTTCTCAGCTCTGCAATCTTAAGGAACACCTCTTACTTCAAACATCCATTCAAATCCAGAGGTCCAATATGACGACAGGCAATCAAATAAGTCGCTTTCAGTTTTACCACGTGGCTAGCGATGCCGACTGGCACACTCTCAACGAGGGCGATGAGATCAATCGAAGTAACGTGACAGACGAATCCACTGATGGGTTCACCATTGCAGTAACATTGGAGAAGGCTATTCACGGAGAAGGCGACAACCTAAACAGCTTCATCGGCCTTCATTTCGGATTCCTCGGTGTAAATGAGAAGCGAAGGTTCAGATCCGTAGTGATCACGATTCGGTTCGAGGACGTGGCTAAGCCACTAATCGACGATCCAGAAGTTATCAAGATATGGCCTGATACCGAATATGTCTGGCAAGGGATGACAAAAGAAATTGAAGATACGAAATCAGTCGACGGGCAGTTGAAAGCTGGCGCTTACGGAGGCGAAGGCTCGATAGGCGGCAAATGGCAACGCCAGGAAAAATTCGTGCGCAACACCCCGGCCAGGCTGTCTGGGAATAAGACTCTTATGTTGCGCAAAGCTGGCTCACACAAAAATGCCATGCTCATCCGCATGCATGAGAACAGCCAGGAAGGGTCGGGAGTGCTACGGGAGTTGCGAGCCGCCATACTCGTAGCACGCAAGCATAAAGGGGCGCATCGCTTCCGAGCCCATGTTTCGATCAAAGCTGAAGCTGACTTTCGATTCGGCGTCATTCAAGGTCTCAAGAAGCTCGTCGGTGCGGACCATTGCACGGATCCTATCATATTCGAGCCCGGCACGAATTTCCTTGACGAGGGTGATATCGCCGGTATCAATGGCAAGGAGCCGGGCGTCGACATGGTTTCAAGATATGGCGATGCCGCGTCAGCGACGGAATTGGTGAAGATTAACAAGACACTTGTGAAGCAGGACGGTGAGTGGAGAGAGGTGGCAGATGACGCCCCAGCTGCACGGACGAGCTCTGCAGTGAACGCTTAGTCCGGCTAGATTATGAACACCCTCTGGACGTTCGCATGGAACAAGGGTAGGCGAGGATCGACGGTGATCAAGTTCACTCCCTTTACAATGTTTCCGGTGAGACCGCTGGCGTTTTGTGGCTTTGGGCAGGGGGCCGATTCCCTCCAACCAGCTTGCGACTACCCCTCTTTCCAGGAGCGCAGTTGTGGAACAACGTATCCATGTTATCAATAAATATAATGGAGTGCACTTATCAGCCCCTTTTCGTCCGGATGTGTTGCCCATAGGTGCGTAGTGCACGGGCCTTTACCTTTCAGCTCGAGTAGGTTGTGCTCCATGCTTGCGGCTCTGCATAAGCCTGCCGTGATGAGCACTTTTGATACTTCCACGTCCTAGCTTACGTCTTCACCAGTACCTCTACACTGCTATTCTTTCTTTGATCATCGTGTTTTCAACGCTGCCCCTGCTAGGTCAGCTAGACAAGGGGTTGCTCGTTTTCAACGTGACACCATGGCTAGACCAGGTATAGGCGTGAGATCCATCAGCATCGGAGGAGGTCATGGCACATACGAGTAAGCTGAATAACTTCTTGAATCCTTTCATGAGACTGGATTTGAGCAAAATACTTACAGTATCTAGCATATTCCTGGTAGGATTTCCACTCGAGCGCAAGCTTCACAGCGTTAGTGTATCATCGACCGCCGTTCATCCTGAAGACTGGATTTCTCGCGTTCGACATGTGGTACCAGAAGCCAATGCCTTCGACTTCACTCCTTTCCATAATGAGGTCGAGGTTCTCACGGACGGACACAATATGGGCTCCTCGATGCAGAGCTCCAACACGGACGATGAGATCGCCGCTGATACGAAGGAGGCAAACGAGTCGCGCGGCAATGAGTCAGGTCATCAATTCTCCAGTACACTTTTCAATGGGGAGAGACTTTGCTCAGCCCAAGGTTTGCGGGAGGAAGCCTATCTCCTTCTACAGGGGACCAAAGAACGGTATTCATCAGGTGCAAATGTAAGTAGGATTACTCGAGCAAAGCAGCATTTTTACATTGTTCAAAACCAATAGAACTAACGTCAAAAGACAATGTGGAAGCCAATTGTGTTCGCTGGTTACGGTCTTGGTGCACTGGTGGTTAAACAGGCAATGGTCATCGCGAACACGGATGCCAGATTCTGTGACATCGCCGTGAGGACACATAAGCTTGTCAGATGCCTAGTCTATTTGCATAATAAAGCACTAAAACATTCAGATATTTGTTGAGACTTCAAACAAACCAACCGATCTCGCAGCGTGGGAAGAGGCCCTTGATACTTTGATACACGCCTCGAGCGTCCCTATCAAAGGTCGAAAATCATACGTCTTAGCGAGCCTAGCAGACTCTGTCAATGAGATGATTGCTTACTTTGATGGTGCGCTCAATTATCGCACAGAATATATCCGTGATGAAGGACAAGGGACCGCTCCACTACCTTCGGTACGTAACCTTTCTTCTCATCGGAATTCCTGCGTTGTAGGGTAACTTAGAACGAGACTAACCGAATTAACTAGGCTTTAATGGAGCCTCAACCATCAGCAGCGAGCCAAGATCAGAGTGAAGGAATCAGTGATGTCGTGTCATCGTCACCAGTATTTGTCAAGAACGATTGCATGACTGATCTGTCCATGAGGGAGACACTATTTCCCCTGACCCTTAGAACTGACTGTAAGTGTTGGATCGGATCTTTCAGAGAGAGTGGAGTTCTAACAACCAACCCAGACGCATGGAACCTAGACGATGAAGGGGCAGATATGTACTACCCTGATCTTCTGGACCTTTTACAGGTTTTATCGCCAAACAGCCAGCTTTTTCACCGGCTGACTGTGCTCGAACCAATAAGGGAAGATATAGAGTCAAGCTCCTACAACCAGGACCTCGGAAGCTTTGACTTTTTAGTACTGCGCTGCTGTCAGATCATCGGGCCGCCTGGATACGGAAAGGCTACCTTGCTGAAGCTGATCATGCGTGAGGTCATGAAGGATCCATCAAATTTTCTCATCGTCGAGCTGCTTCTAGAGCCTATCGAGAGTGCAAAACTGGGTCTGTGGCTGATACTCCGCTCGTTTGTTCATCAAATTCTTTCTCGCCGACCTGCATTGTTCTTCCATATCTGGCCAATCTTCAGGGAGTACCGTACTTCCGAGAATCCCATCTCACGAGACATTCTCTGGACATATCTCCGGGTCCTTTTGAGAGCGTGTCGCGAACGGAAGTTAGTCATTGCCATCAACAATCTACACTTTTGGTCGGATGAGGCTAAAGAGTCTCTTAAGTCGATGGTGACTCTGTTCGAGTCCATGGAACTGAGACACTTGATCGCCTGGAGCAGCCGAAACGTTGAGTCCAGTATAATGCCTGACCGTGGGCAAATTCTGGATTTGGGAATAGATCAAGACCGTCAAAGATCAGTTATGCAGGCTAAGATCAGATCAGCCTTTTCTTTGACACCTGCTATTCACTCACAGCAGCTCGCCAGGGAGATAAACCGAGTAGAACTACCTGATCTCTCGTCAATCGTGCACGCGGACCGCTATACTAAAGTGCTCACCCGTATGGTCTTCCTTCACACCATCGACGCAGCGAGTGCAGCACTCGGACAATGTCCCAGAACCGAAGATGAGATATCGAACCATTGTATACAAAGTCTACCCTCGACGCTGTCGCGCTGGTATACTTCCGCATTTTCTTGGACCCAGAAAGCGGCTCGACCTTTACGGACCCGGGAGTTCGCTATTGCCACTGCGCTCAGAGAGGACTCTTGTGAGCTTAGTGAACTTCTTGCCGCCATATCTACCGGTGCTGAGGAAGACATAAACCGCCATCTAGACATTCTCTTGCGAGTTGAAAGCGATCATGTGCACTTCTACAGTGCCAGTACTCGAAGATTTCTCTCCGGAAACCCAGCTCCTATTCAACTGTTTGATCACGAAGAGTTGGTCAAAATTTGCCTTCGTTATCTTACCGAAGTGCTTTCCAAGACACCAAAAGAAGACTGTGTTGGACGGCTGGCGTGGCGGAGCCAACTTGATAATCACGGTAGTCCTGTGGAGCTCGATTTTCTGGAGTATGCCGTAAGCCATTGGAGCGCACATTATCGCCAATACTTTGAAACAGCATTGGAACTAGATCCATCGATGATGCAGCGCGTAAACGCCAGCACCTCAGACGCACAGATTGAGGACTCGAATACGGCGACTGGCCCGAAGGCGTCGAATGGAAGTCTTGACGACATTGTGTACGACTTCTTAACGGGCTCCCGTTCGAGTATCGGAAAGACGTGGTATCAATTGCTTTGTGCTATCACAGAATCTGGAGGCTACTTGAAAGACGAATATAATCCCGTCGAGATTGCCACACAGCTCGGCTTATCACCAGTAGTGGAAAGGCTTCTAGCGGTGGCAGATAGGGATGGCGTTGCCGTGGAACCGGGCAAACTCTTGAAAATCGCAGTCACACATGACCACAAAGAGCTCGTTACGTTGTTCCTCACTAAGGGCTATGGAAGAGAAGAAGCACTGGTCGAGGCTGCAGGTCTGGGTGAATTGGACTATTTGGACATGTTGTCGGCTCCGGACATGTGTACAAGAGACGAAGGAGTTCTTTTTGCGTCTGCTATGTTCAAGGCAGCGCAAACCGGAGGCTTGTCTGCACTACGATTCTTTGATGAGTACGTTACCGACAAAGCGGTTCACAAGCCAAGAGTATCTGGCTACACGTGGACTGATCCACAGAAAAGAACGATTATGCATGTTGCTGCGACAGGAGGAAAGATCGACATCCTCAAACACATTATGGAAGGACGAAAACTTGATCTCAATGTCAGGGATTATCAGGGAAGAACCCCGTTGGTGATTGCAATTCAGCTAGGCCATGCTGAATTTGCGGGAAAGCTTTGCGAAAAGGGGGCTGATGCAACGATTGCGGACAACGACGGGAGAACGCCTCTTCATTACGCGGTCGAGAAAGATGCGAGCATAGTGCACCTTCTTCTCGGCAACACTGCGAGTCCTACCAAACCCGACAATCAGAAAATGACCCCTCTTCATCTTGCTTGCCGCGTAGACGACCTTCAGATTCTGAATATGCTCATTGAAGCACTGAAAGATGGCGAAACAATCAATATTGCAGACAGAGATGACAACACCCCACTCCATGTTGCGGCCATGTGCGGCCAAGCGGCCCTTATCAAAACATTGTTGGAAGCTGGAGCCGATGCGCAAGGTCTCAATGAGGAGGGGAAAAAACCCATAGAGCTCGCAGCAGCAGCTGGTCATCTGCCTGCTTTCATGCAGCTCTACGAAGGAATAGACGAAACATTTCTCAAGAACAAAGGTCACGACACTCTTCTATTGGAATCATGCCGCGCAGGCCAGCTCCTGATCGTGCAATTTCTGTTAGGTCGCACGTCGAAAATTGACTTCCACTTGAATCAAACAACACCCCTCATTGCCGCAGCATCGAAGGGCTATACTGAGGTGGTCCGCTTGTTACTCGAAAAAGGAGCTAACGCCAACTTCAACGGTCCATCTGAGCGAGCTCCACTTTACGAGGCTGTTTTGGGAAAACATGTAGATGATGCGATCATTTTGCTCAAATTTGGGGCCGATCCCAATTCTAGAGATAGCGAAAGACGGACTCCGCTTCACATAGCCGCGTCTGGAGGGTTGACGAAGGTAGTTGACGAACTCCTAGTGAACGGCGCGAATGTGGACGCTCAAACGTTCAAAAAGGATACAGCACTTCATGTTTCTGTCGCTCATCCACAGGTCGTGAAGGACCTATTGAGGCGGGACCCGAAGCTGAACATGCTGAATTATGGAGGGAAAACTCCTCTACATCTTGCTGTTACGGGCGGTCATATCAGCACTGTCAGGTTGCTTGCTGAGAAGGATCCCAAACTCCTGGCCATCCCCAATACAGGAGGGTATACGCCACTTCATCTCATGATGAAACGAGAACACTGGAACTTGGACCTTTTCCGGATCCTTTGGAGTCAAAGCCGAGTCTTGAGACCTCACGATCAGGACGAGAACCTATCGGAGAATTCTCTATTGTCTTACGCAATTTCGAAGGGTAACTTGGAGGCTTTCCAATTTATCATCAGCCAAGATAAGTCACTTGCCTTAACAAAAGACTCCGAAGGCGTCACGGTTTTGCACATCGCCATAGAAAACCAAGAGGAGAATGGTTCCGACGGGGAGAACATCTTGAGCGCGTTACTCCAAGTGCTAAGCTCTGAAGACTTGCAAGAAGCGTCTGGGAACGGCGTAACTGCATTACATCGTGCAGCCTCTCGCGGGCTTACATCAACAGTCGAGTCTCTCGTCGGGCGCGGTGTTGAAATTGATCCCTTGGAGGAGGATGGGTGGTCACCTCTATATTGGGCGGCATGGGTAGGACGTGCAGATACTGTGGCGTACCTGCTTGCCAATGGTGCTAACCCAAATCAACCAACGAACACCAAAACAACTCCCTTGCACGCGGCAGCAGATAACACCAATATCATGACAATGCTCTTGTCGAAGAAAGCCAACATCGATGCAAGGGATGATAAGGGTTGTACGCCACTAATGTGGGCCATTCGGTGGACAAACCAAAGTGGTGTGGAAATACTCTTACGACGTGAAGCTAGCATCGGAATTGTAGACACCGAAGGGCAGACAGCCCTGCATTTTGCGGAGCGTTTTGCATCAACGCCAATTGCTGAGACCCTGCTCAACTCCTCGGCTGATGTGGGGGTCGCAAATCACCTTGGGCAAACTCCGTTGCATTACACCGCAATATATGGATCAGAGCCCCTAGGAGTCAAACAGCTTCTTGGAAAGGGCGCTGTGATCAACTGCAAGGCTTCAGACGGGAAGACCCCATTGCATCACATCGCATCGCAGACTGACAGCTGGGCAATCCCGGTCGCAGAGACCATCATTGAAGCTCATGCAGACAACAAGAACAGCCTCGACGATAAAGATGAGAGCGGCCAGACACCTCTTCACTTGGCGCTAAATGACGGAAGCTATACTATGTCTAACTTGCTGGTTGTTAGCGGAGCAGATGTCAGACAACGTACTGCGGACGATCGAAGCTGTCTAGCAGTAGCAGCCTCCAGTAGCAACAATCCACTTTTGAAGGTCAAGCTCCTCTTGACGACCACAGTCGATCACAGTATCCCACAATGGGCCATAGATGACGTGTCGTCCGCATTCGTTGCTGCTCTTGCCGACCTGACCACAGCGAAGGCGCTGGCAGAATACAATAGCGACATCTTCGCAGCAGAAACCGATACTTTCGGAGTTCTTGATAAGTGTCTGGAATCAGATAATGAGAACTTGGCAAAGGAGTTTATTGCAATGGGCGCCAACCCCTTCAGAGCTGGGCCTGGATCGATGTCACTTTTCCAGCGAGTCTGTCTTTCAGAAAGGCAAAAAACACCCCTCATAGAGACTTGTATAGAGTGGTTGCGTTCCGCTCCAGCAGGTATGCCCAATATTCGGAAGAAGACTTTGGAAGTATTTCAAGCCCTTCGCATGATGATTGAACTCGGTTGGGACGATGAATTCAAACAACATGAAGATTGTAGGGACTTGCTTTCCCAAGCCAATATTTGCGACAGTGATGGATGGACCATTGAGCACTTTCTCTACCAGAACGACGGGAGCTCTTTTCCGAAGCTTGCAAGACCCCCACCACTATCGACTTTGAATCTACCAAATCATCTTCTTGTGCCAAGTTTCTGGAGGCATAACACTCGATATGAACACCGGATTCAAATATCTTCAGATGGCATTGAGGCCGCTTACGACATGGAATGGTACACTCAGATGAGTGCCCGAGCGGACCACCCTTTCCCGATACAGAACAGCGGCCTTCATTACTTCGAAGTAGAAATTCTGCCGTCAGATGAAAGTTCAGACACGCCAACGACTCTTGGCATCGGCCTATGTGGAGAGTTTGTGGATATGAGTGAAGGATTCCCCGGTTGGTCTGGTCAATCACCTTCCATAGGCTACCATGGAGATGACGGCAGAGTTTTTGACGGTTTTGGAGGCTGGAGTCAAAACGTGAGCACCGGGAGACTATTTGCTGAGGGGGATACTGTGGGATGCGGGATTGACTGGCAAAAGAGAACGGTCTACTTCACCTTGAATGGTGAACGGGTGGGTAAGTCAGATTGGACATATCTATCCCTGAAGTATACAAGACTGACACCGATTGAAGTTGACTTCAAGAGTGCAACAATCTACCACAAATTGTATCCAGTTGTGTCTGTCGAGAGGGTGTCGTGCAAGATCAAGGTAAATTTTGGGAATGGATCAGGCGGCGAGGCAACCGATTTCCGATATAAAACAGGGTTAGACTCGAGGCAGTGATGGCTCGGCGCGGGCTAACGCGAAAGACAGAAGAAAAGGGGATAAAGAGCATGATATATAAGCGAATGATTGTTGGAAACGCTAGCTAGGTCTCCAAGCTGAGCGAATGTGCAAGACCGTCATTGATATGCGCCCCAACAGGAGAAGGAAGTTTGACGGCACATATTTCGTCGCCGGTTTCGCAGTGTGATCATGCCATTCTCGGTCCGCTTAGCCTAGGGTAACAGCCGCAATGAATCGTTTATCACAATCAACTTGGAAAGTGAACAGGGACATGTGATGAAACAACCATTCGGCTCTTCCGAGTAAGTACCGGCGAGATGATCGACAAGAATATTATAGCGCCCTCACTCTTCCTTCTTTGTCATCTTCAAATCAATATATACATAACGCTGAGTACATTGCTCTTGAAGCCATTCATTGAGTCGGTGATGGCCATTCTCCCAGCATAGGCTTGGCAGATCAATTCCCAACTCTTGAGCAGCCTGCTGCACATTATCCATCTTATGTGTCTTGCGATCATCGGGCGTAAAAGCGGCATGGTATTTAACGTTGGCTCGTGTAAGAGAAACAGATATGTTGTTGGAGGCTTCGTTGTCTGTAGTGGAGGCGTAGGGTTCGCTCACAACGCAAGACGCGTTGACATCATCAGCGGCCGAAGGGACTTCAGCATTCGAGCGTTTTCTGGGACGATTGAATGTTAGATACTGACTGGTCATTCGAAAATCGATTTCAGTGATACTAGAGCTGGTCTAAGAGGATACGTTTCCAGTGAACCACTATAAGCAACACCTGCATGTAATGAAGCGAGTATTGAATGACCAATGGAAGACGGGTAATAGAAAGCCACCTCATGATATCTGGAGGGTTTGTAGCTGAAACTATTGAAAGCCATTGGAGAACGTTGTGGTGACACTCGTCAGTGGCAGGCCAATGAACCGGCATCTAGCCGAAGTCGATGAAGAGATAGTGGACGGATGTATATAGAGCAAGATATCTAGAGATATAAGAAGGTTTAGAACATACTGGGATGATACGCGACCATAATGATCGACGACTTGTGTTGCGGTAAACGATTGTGAACGTGCCTCGGTTGCCATCCTGTGTTATGTATCGCTATATAAGATTGAAGCGAGCTGAGAACGACTCTTGAGAAGGCGATGGACGAAATGTAGACTGAATGATATCCTTGGAATGTTGATTGAATGCAGTCTGTGTAAAGGGTATGGGAGCTTATATACTGCTCTATTGTACTGACACGCCAGCAGTGGGTGCACATCCTCAGGATAATACCGCCAGCCCTTGTGACATAAATCCACTGGAGCGTAAGCCACGAAGGTGTTATAGCCCAATCGACTGTGCCGTTATGACATGTCAAGATTGCAAGTGGAGGCAAAAATCTATCGAACATTCCGAAAAGCAGACTGCATGCGCCCGTCGAGCGCAAGGTGTGCACAGACAATTGAAAGCTCGGGACTACGGTATTATTGAGTAACAAAGGTGATTCTGGCGAATCGTAAAGCCTCGAGAGTTACGAGACTACCCTGGCATCAGTAATTGATGAATGAAAATGAGCCACATTGTAGATCGTGTCACCCGTAACTGGCTCCGACACTGGCACGGTGCCGCGTGCGGGTAGCCGTTGCATCCTCACGCCAGATCCGCACGGACCGGTTGCCTTGTATCAGAGGCTCTGGTAACATTATCTTCGGAGGGGAGCGAGGCTCTGACTACGCCCGCAAAAATGCGAACCATCAGGCACCACAAGGCAACCGGTCTGTGCGCGTTTGCTGCGTCATGACCGGCCTGTCGCCAGAGCACAGGGCAGTTGCCTGCCGTCCTGAGGCTCTACAAACTGAGCCTCATGGTTCGCATTTCTGCGACTAAAGCAACAGCAGGCAACTGGTCCCTGCGCTTCTAATGGTACGCGCCATCCTGAGGCTCTCTAGATAGAGCCTCATGGTCCGCATTTCTGCGCTCGCAGGCAACAGCAGGCAACCGGCCCGTGCGCGACTTCTATGCCGCCAGCCCACACATGCTTTCCGGGTCACCTACTCTCGCATGCCCGCTTACCATGTCGACGATAGCAAGAAAACATGACATCACACACCTATTAGCAAAGACCTGATAGCTGTTGAGCGGTCAATCGCTTCCTCCACTCCAGTCGATGCAGCGCTGCGATCGTTCAACACGTTCGAAAGCAGCATGGAATCGCGTTTACACTTGCGTTTGGACTCTTTGAAGGCTTACGTTTACTTTTTCTTGGGGGCTTTTTTTGGATGGACTTTTTGAAGCTCGGTTGGTTGGTCCTTGACTACTGATCTCGTTCTCATATCTCCGCCGAAAACATTCCGCTACGGCTCTTCAGCACATATAGGGAGACAGCCTTAGTCAGCCTGTAGTAGACCCTTGTGTTCACCATTCGATAAGAGAAGGTCGTACAGCCTCGAAGAACGATTTCTACCTCGTGGGGGTGTGAAATGGTCCACTAGGGTATCTATGAACCACACAGGCCGACGGCGTACGCTTGAGTTAGATGCGACTCCAATCCTTCAGTGCAGGATCAATGATTGCGTCCTTCGATATTGACCTAGCGGTGATATCGCTGCCCATAGGCCCTCGTGGACGCATGGAAGATTTTCGAGCGCAGTATTCGGGGGTTTAGCATACATGCTTACGGTTAATGTAATACAACACGCTCCGACTGATGATGTGTGGCCGCCAAGCGCACCATGGAAGGCTTAGCATCCACGTTCGCGGTCAAATGTAATCCAACGCGCTCCGACTGATGATGTGTGGCCGCCGAGCGTCCGAGGCCTATTTAGGGAGTTTAGCATGCACGGCCCTCTAGCTCATTATTACATGTCCAAATGAGCAAACAAAGCTTGGCGAGTCAACGTGAGTTACTTAAAAGCTCTCATTACAATCCATTACTGTGCGGTGCTACTTTAAGCAACCATTACTTTGTCTATTAGAGTTTGGCAAAGTCAGGTCTAGTAGATGACTGCTGCGTATAACGCAGAAAGTCGAAATTTTCTGCTGTCCCGGGGTACCAGCGGTCCTGTCGGTAGGTGTTGGCGATGAACCGACTTTGATTATTATTACATGTCATTACGGCGCTTCTGACCCCCGAGTGTTGATAACGTTGAGGCCGAACACCGTTCACTACCGCTTGTATGGAATGTTCTAAATGACGTTCACTACCTTTCTCCGTTGCTTCGGATGCTTTAAAAGTCGATCTATTGGATGGAAAGATACGAACGACCAAAAAATAACAGAGCTAACAGTTCCTCCATAGGCCCCAGGCTTTCAGACTTCCGCTCGAAATAATGATAAAAGGTAGTGAATTTCCACCAGAGAAGCTGCTCTTGAGAGCTTCTTTTTCGTCGGCTTGACTTTGATCGCGTCAGATTCAAGCCTGTTCTCTCTCAAGACACAGCAGTCAAAGTATGTATTTTTCCATTCTCGTCCTACATCCCGGATGTATGAGACGATAAATGAATGTCCAGCTTTGACCTTACAGTCACCTTAAGTCTTGCTCCATCCTCGACATCATTTTTCGTGCTCCTGGTCATCCTCTCATCCAATATGTCTGAGTTATCTCCTTCGTACGCATCGATACTGACCCATATCGATAGGGAGCCGCCGCTCAATGCAATCTCAGCAAGCAGTGATTTCGCTCGTCCAAGGACAACAGTCAATTCCGAACAAACCCCTGAACAGATCGGTTATCAAGTGCAGCCAATATGAACGAGCAAGTATCCCGAACGGTGCCGGATGGTACTACCGCCTGTCACGTCGCATCGACTTCCTCGAACCGACAAACATCTCTGTCACAGCCGAGTAACGCTCTGACGGAAGCTGCACTCGCCAAACATAACGTATACTGGGCGAATAAGCCTGAAGAGTGTCAGGAGGAGAAACGCGAGCGTGAAGCTCGTATCAGCGCTGTGCAAAAGGCGGCGGTTGAACTTGATTTCGAGCTACCACGTGCTTGCTTCGAAGCCCAAAAGCGGGATTTCAATTGAAAGATCGGGGTCGATATTCGTCGCGTACTGTCGAGCAGGTAGAATGAAGACTGAAAAGATGCCAACGATAGATGGACCAAGCTCCTAGAAATTGTATCCTACTACTATCAAGATGAACATTTTGGAAAAGAACCACGCTCTGCAGCTATGTAAATCAAGATTCAATCGATTCGGAAATGATGACCCCCTCAAATATTGATAATTTAAGAAACCCAATGGGCCTACTTTAAAATTGTGCTTGTCCATCTACATTTTCACCTTCTCAAAACTCTTTGCTGGTTCTCCCTTCCATCCAGTCTGTAACCGAAGTAGTTCAAGTCGGCAGAGCTGCTCTTATCCGGACCACCGTCCTGGTTCCACCCCTCACCAGTGAAGAAGTCTTTCAAGCGCTTACCGAAGCTTCTCTTCACTCTGCTTTCTTTGTCTTTGGCATGGACTTCTGCCATCGAGGAGGCGCCAAGAATCGCTGCAATGCTCGCAGCCGATGCTCCGGCAGTGTCTGGCTGAGGACGAGGATTTTGCGATGGTCTGCGTGTATGTTGTGATGAATACGGTGATCGTATCGTGTCTTTGTTGTACCCAGGCGGCTGACTCGAAGGTTCAGAGTCGTAGTATCCTGGCAGATCTGCAGATGAGCTTGAGTTGCGACACCTTAAAGAAGTAGCATTCAAAAGCCCAGTGTTCTTGTCGTCGTTTGCGGCACCAATCTGCTTTGAGCGATCTTTGGTATCGTCCACGGCCATGTTGAAGGCGCAGCTTTTCGGATCGATGGAAGATTAAAGCCTCAAAACTTGCTGATAAACTTGTAAAGAGAGGGATGTGGAGATAGTGTCCGTAACATAATGAGATGAAAACTTGGAGAACACATGCGGGAGATCACCAACTTATGGGAATCGGGGAACGGTCTAAGCCTGGCAAGGGCTGACTAGTGCCCCGTCAGGCGAAGGAACGATCCTGAACAGCCCCGCTCATAGCCACAGCACCGGGAATCGGCATGTCCTTGGCTTCTAGGGAAGCTGGAAACATTATGACTAAAACAATAGCAAGACAGCTAAGAACGAATTAGCCTGGGAGCCTGGTGGGGGGTGGAACTGTTAGAGGAGCCGTCTCACAACTTTCGCTACAATATACACCTAGATGCACGCCTGACACTTCGAAGTTTTGAAAAGAGAATGAATTTGAAGCAGTATGCGGATTTTACGAGAGACAATCCTAGATTGTGTTGAACGACCAAGACGCTTGATTTCTTCGCGCCAGTTCCAGAGGGACTATGACGTCATCCCGAACTCACACCACATCCGCGACTCGTGGAGCGTCTGCGATTCTTGAGACCATCACGACAACTTGGATCTCCCGTTACTCTTTGGCCTCGGGGTAGGGGTAGGGGTACAGATACGCAACTGTAGCAGTCGTCCTGAAGCGATAATTCAGTTTATCGAGACCCTACTAAAGTAGTGTTTAAAGGCTGAAGTGCTCCTATAAAGTTAAACAGACTATCGGTACCCCTACTCTGCAAAATAAGCGATACCAAATTGCCCTGCTTACAGCCACTACGTTAGGTATTTAGCAACGCTTTGCTAGGGCAAACTCACAAGGATTCTGGTGGGATGATATCAGATTATAAGGAAGATACTGCACCTTTATTTTGAGATATGCGGTTTCAGGAAAGTGAGCAACATTCTGCCCTATCTTTTGAGCTGTCTGCCGTAGCAATGTGCAATGCGGCTTGGGCCGCGTTGCGTCTTGTCCTTAAGTCTAGCGTATCACGCCACTTAGCTTCAGATGCCAGTCGCAATGTGCGACTCCGTAGCTTAGCTGACTGGAACCGCATAATAGGGTATAAATTCAAGAACTTCTCGTGGTATGACTTCGATGTTTACTTTATCACGTTCTTAAAATTCATCGTAAGCCAGAGTGTTGTGGTCTGTGTTCTCGTATAGGTAGCGAAAGTCTCATACGAGGCACACAACATTCTTCTACGGCTCTTTGAAATACTCAATCATAGTAATATGGCTCAAGAGCAGAGCAAATCCCACGCCTTCGTTTTCCCCGATGCGAGCTCGAAATGGAAAAGCCACGACAAGTTGCCACTCCGTGATAGGCTCCTTAATCTTCTCCAAAGAACTTCAACGTCGATATACCTGTCCGTCACGCAGCGAGTCTCACACATCACAAGAGCGCTGATCTCTACGCTTTTCTGGCATACGAAGCACTGTATAGTTATTCCGAGCACTCGCCTTCGCAAGATATGGACGCTATGGGCGTGTTAGCCTTCACACGCCTCCACCATCTCAATCCACATGGGTTCGAAGTTGAGTTGGAGTCCGAACTTTAGAGTCTGTGCGAGACCGAGACCACAAGCAAAGAGCAGCTCGACCGTGTCAGGATCCTTCAACGAGACTATTGTACGTATCGGGCTCCAAAACATTGACATCTACGGGTCGTTTACCAACAATGCAGGTCAAGCTATCAGAGATTATCAGTTTGTGTGTCAGTCCCATTTCAAGCCACCACCGCCGCACAAGTTATACCTATTCCACGAGACTCTTCTACCGACGCTTAATGTCCGCTTAAGATCGGACCTAAGAAGTCAAGTTTTCCAAACGGCTTAGCAAGATAACCTGTACCGTGGCATCAAAACGGAATATATGAGCTGGGCAGATAGTATAGTCTCCAAGCTTTGCGGTGGTCTTTTTAGTGGCGTGGTGCTCATCATTCCTATGTGCATCATGTCCTTACATCCGACTCTTAGGAAGTGCTTGATAACGTCCTTAGTCTTTATCGTCGCAATTGCGTAGGTGCTAGTGTTCTTATCGAATAGCACATGGCGGGATGTTCTTGAAATGACAGCTACTTATGCGGCTGTTCTTGTTGTCTTTAGTAGGACTAGTACATCATCTCGATGAGATGATACACCCGGAGTGTAGGTACAGATATTGTATTACAGTTGCTAAAGAGCTTCAGTTCTTCTAATAAGATCCTACTTGTGTGGTGTTTGGAGGTTGGAGGGCTCCTAGTCAGTCCCTACTTTGTTATCTGTACCTCTCCGAGACAACTCAGCGGTAGCTAGCCGACTGGGAAAGTACGACAGCTTTGGCACAGAGGCACGCCTGATCCATGGTCGTAGATTTCGTCCTATTTCGGGGCTGTAATGTATCTGAACCCTTTATCCATATGGTTTAAGCCGTATCGCTGAGTCTCGAAGGAAGCTCTAGGATGAAGAACAGGAAAAGACGAGCGTTGGGGCGATTTGATACCCTGTTTGTACTAGGCCTGAAAGTGTCTAGCATGGCCGTCGTAGGAGCAACGCTCGCTACGGTCGATCCCTCATCAATAAACTGGCTTGCAGACCCACCCAGCATCAACGGTTCAATAGCTACGTTCGAAACTCCATGGCCGACCAGAAGCGAAAGCGCGCAGACACGCATGGAACCGCCGTTCCCACTCAACCACCCAGGCCCGCTGTTCCCAGCCTGGCCCCCACAGCACCTCAGCATGACCTCGGCGAATGCATCGAGGCTCTGGACATCGCAACTGTCAAACAACTACTCCTGCAAGCTGCTTACGCGCAACCGGCCGTTGCAGCGTCTCTACGCTCGGGCTACGACGCCATCATCCAGCGCGAGCGCTCACGTGTCGTGAGCTTTGACCATTACTCGAAGAGCGTGTGGTACTCGTTGAACAAGAAATATTCAAGACTTGGAGGTTCAAAACAGTACGACATATCTTATGAGGTGTACGAGGATAGGCACCAAGCAGTCTGGTCTTGAAACGTTGAGGAAGATTGGCAAGACCATTTGCATGAGCAGCAACGATGTTGTGGGGCATGAAATGAAAAATTCGATGGGACAGAACACGTGTCTGGAAGATGCGATGCTGGCTATCCTGAGCGTGATGACTGAGGTTGAAAAGCAGATCATGTGCGATATCGACGATGGGCGATCAACGTTTTTAGCGAAGATGGAGGAGCTGGATAGCCTTGCGAAAAGCTATTGTGTGTTGAAGAAGTTGGAGGAGGTTGTTCAAGAGCTTAGTGGGTACGGTTATTGTGAGGATGAAGATGAGAATGATGATGAAGAGGGAGGAAGATGATTAGTATATGGTCCGAAAACGACAAGAGGAAATGCTTCATGTATACCTGAGGGAACAAAACGGGCTAAGGCTTAAGTGGAGACTTAGTTGCGTGTTCATAAAGCTTGTACAAGATTACCTACCTATTATAACGACGCTGGCTGTGGAATCTGCATCCTAAGGGTGCTGACCTGGACAGTACAAGTATAGTTCATCAAAGACAATTGAATACAACATCGCCTTTGTTCTTCCTGTAAATGGTAATGACCAGATGATATGATTTATGCTACCGTACGGAGTAGGAGTACAGATACCGTAAAATTACCCTATAGGAACGCTTCGTCTACTGAATACTACTTATGTAGAACCTAGGTTAAAATAACTACAGCACTTCAAAAATCGGAATAAGCTATCCGTACCCCCGTTCCGATTCTGCAATAACGCTTACAAGCATGCTAACATAGATTACAAGAGAAGACGCCTAGATGCAGCCCTTAAGTAGGAACATAGCAGAAAAGCAAGTACACCCCAATTGACTAGTCATATACACTCGCTTTCGACCACTTGCTGCTCGCCCTAATTCTCTTCCCGTAAATGTAAAAAACAAAAGGCACCGGAATGAGCAGCGCAGCGAATCCTCCTGTAATCGAACTTCCAGGCCCAACACCAATGTTGTGATACAACGGTCCGACTACTAATGGAAAAGCTCCAGCGAAGCATGACCGTAAGAAGGTATTAGCAGCCACAGCTGATGCCGCGTACTGCGTGAACGTATCCACGAGGTAGTTCAGGGCAGCTTGGAAGATGGTAAAGAAGCCCGTGCCGACTAATATGATTCCGATACAGGGCGCAACCCATGTGTACTCCCTAGGTGACGTCCAACCCATGATGAATTGACCAACAGAGAAAATGATCGATCCCAGCATCATGGGTGGTAGGCGCTTCTCAGGAACGGCTCGATTGCCGGCCGCGTGGTATGCTTTGTTGTATAATGTCTGGTTGTAGACGTTCATTGAACAGCCAAGCATAGCGCCGATCAGAACGCAAAGAAAAGGTAGAGTCGCCACGACAGGCTTCCAGCCTCTGATTTCGCCGAAGATGATAGGAATACCGCCAAGTTGCATGTACAGAATGCCGTAGCAAAATGATGCATACAGGGCGACAAGGAAGCAGATAGGTGTCATCAGCAGCTGAATCGGACGGATCAAGAACTTCTGGCTCATCTCTTTGAGGCTGACGTCCCACTCCTCGAACTTGGTGTGCAGTGCCCAGTTGCCGCTTTCGTGTCGCAGGCGGCGCGCTTTGTAGACCAGCAGCAGCGGCGGGTACGATTCATCGATGAAGATGACAGCGACCAAGAGGACGGCTGACTGCAAGATACCAGTAAGATATTCAGTCCAGCGCCAGCCCAGGTACGACTGAGCAACAACGGCAGCAGAGACAATAGGTCCTAAACAAGGTCCAGCGACAACTGCCATCGCGTACCCTGCCATCGCAATGCCTCGCCAAGCCGGAGAATACAGATCGCCCAAGACGCCGCCAGTGTTGGTGACAGGTGCTGAAGCGAAGAATGCGCCAAAAAACCGAGTGATCATGATCGTCTGAAGGTCCTTTGCTGTCGCAGTGCCGAAGCTGAAGCAGGCCCCAATAAACATTGGAACGAGTACAGCTACTCGTCGGCCGTAGACCTCACTCAACGGTGCCCAGAGAAGAGGGCCGACTCCGAAACCGAAAAGGAAGATTGATGTGCCAAGAGTGGCGGTCTGTGTTCCAACATTGAATTCTCGTGCAACTGCGTCTGTGCCGGCAGAATATGACGAGGAGGCCCATGATGCGCTCATAGTGCAAAGGCCGTAAAGCATTGTTGTGATGACTTTCTTCTTGGTCGGCCAATTGATTGGTCGGTACGGATCTTCAGGACCTTCGAAGTCGACAAGAACATCGGAAGTAGTAGGCTCATGCGCTAATGGGTGTTGAAAAGGAGGCACTTGTGGTCTTGTCCTTATTCGGGAGAGGACTGTCTCACGCCGAGTGAGAGTTCGTGTGAGCCCAGCACCTGTCGTTCTGCCTGCCTGATCCAATTGACTTTGACTTCGAGTAATGTCTCCTCGACTACGACTTCGCGAGATGCTTTGACGCAATTCCTGGTTCGTTGGGCGATGACCGTCATTCTCCTTATCGCCAACTCCATCCAAGCTAAAGCTTGAATCTGATGAAGAGAGAGATGTTGCCACTGACTCTCTTCTGCCTCGCTCCAGATCAACATTCTCTAACGGTCTGTGGGTGGTATTGTCGTTCGCTGAGTGATGTGACATGTTGAATGATTCTGTCTCTTTCTTCTCTGACTCCAGGCTGTCTTCTCTTTCTTGATGATTCATTTCTATGGCGAGTTGCCTTCGAAACATATATGTGAGGAGCTGAGACGATGCTGTTTATGCAATGATAGTAAAGATGAATAGGCCGTCGGACATATCGCCTTCGACCTGTAGGTAATATCTAAGTAGCTCGACATCTTCGGTCCGCGCAATCGCCTGCGCAAGTTTCGCTCCGTTATCCGGTGACGTCGTATTTCCGAAAATTTGAAAATAGTCGTAATGGAAAGTTCGGCATTTTAGGGTTGGAGCTAGCAAAATCGACCATTCACAGCTTGGCCTGCGCACCAGCCACGATGATTAAGCCAATTAGATCAGCCATCCTAGCCCTCGCCCCTTCAATATCTCCGAGAGCCGCAGATCGCTTTCCCGGCGCTCTCCGCAAGATGCAGCGATGAAGACTCAGAGGCTCTAGGCTCTAGGTCGGAGTAGTGCTTACATCAACGTTAGGTGGCGCGGCCCGAGAAGCTGGAGATGTGACCATTCCCGACACGAACCGCCTTGTGAGTGCAGTGGAGGCAATTACGAGACATTAAGATCATACTAATCGCTCCTGTGTCTAAGCTGCATTGACCTGCGATCAAGAGGGACATTATCTCCTTCTTTTCTTCTCAGAAGTCGCGTTGGGAAAACGTTCCAGGCAACATCAGGAGTTGACGAAAGAATGTATGAGTAAGTACCCTGCTGGACACTTCCGATCCGACTCCACAGCACAAAAACGGGGTGTATGTGTCAGAATTTAGCCCTTAGGTCCCGTCATATATTTGAAGCGCTCCCACCGAGCGGATCCAATAGTCAGGCAAGGCCCAACCTTAGTGGTGAATGAAGATTGAAGTGATCCTGATATCTGTACTCCTACCCTGGAAGTAACGTTCGGCTGTCTCCGGTCACTCGACTGCCCTTCGGAGTTCCAAAGATAATCCGGAAACCTTTAAGAAGAAGTTTGATTTCGCAAATAGCGTCGGACTTAGAAGAGTAAACTAAAATATCAACACGTTCGGCAAATTTTATTCGCGAAGGCCGAATCGTCTTCATCTCTGTCTGACGACCTGACCCACGTCTTCTTTACCTGGCACCATCGCGCGTCTTATGCCATGTGGATATGGTCCTCCGGAGTTGGAGCGAGACTACGACAAGCATAAAGAGGGATTATTGTGGTCTACATTCAAGGCCGTGCTAATCATCATCTGCTCCAATAGCCCTCTTGTGAATACCAGTGGTCAGTATCACCAACATAGGCAAAGCGCATTATGAAGAGTGGGTCTTGAGGTCTCTATTGGAACTCTCTCGCTTTGATAATTCTTCAAGAAGATTCTATCTTGATCCTAGACCTCTGCTGGAGATATAGGCCCCCAAAGCCGAGTCTTTCTCCATCACGCCCCAAAAGATCAAGAGTTTCTGTCACTGCTGATTTGTGCCAGCATTCCGCCTCTAGAATTCGGCTTCCTAGAAAGTTCGCTTTCATGGCTTAATGCAAATTGCAGAGACCTATGGCACAAATTAGTACGTTGAATACAAGCTGATGAGAACCACCAACTTACACTCCCCCAAGCAGTCTCATATTTACCGCCCACACCACCACACTTATCGTAGATGTGCGGCATATATTCCATGCACCGGTCATAGCTGATGAAGTTATACCCAAAATTCTTTCCAGACCAGTTGTTGACAGCATTGTCGATCTGAATGTTGCCTGTATTTACTTAGCCAGCATCACCTCGCCGTTCTCTCCCTAAAGACGAACATACCCAAGAAGACGACGTCCGACGCGATCCAGTTGACACGGCCACCCGGTGCCTTGAACTTCATGTAGTACCGCTCCCCGTTGAGTGGGGTTGTGATGGTCGGCACAAAGGTCTCGCAATATGTCCTCGTTGCGGACAGGAAGTTGTCTTTGGTGGTGAAATCGCACTCCCTGCCGTCTGCATCATCTACACAGGGATGTTAGTCAAAACAAGGCTAGGGGAACAAGCTGAGGGATAATGGGTACATACCGTGGTCATGGCAGTGGGTATCGCCCTCCTTTGCCTGGCAGAGGGTGATGAAGCTAGCTAGCAGTACGAAGAGGAGAAAGAACCGCATGGTGGAAAAGCTCTTTGGATATCCGGAGAAAGAAGAGGTACTGTGTTTGTTGTTTGGGGTATTTAAGTGGAAGGGTTGGCCGGGCCTTGGACAGAGACAGTCCGCGTTTGTAGCGGGGAAAGAGAAGGGTGAAGTACAATTCGCACCCGCCGCAGAGGTACAGACACGCAGTATATACTGGTCCTCCTGGAGTACTAATGCAGTTAAGTGGGGCCAAGATGTAGTGGCTTTTGACGTTTAGAGTACTCCTTAGTGGCACTATGTATATACTCCCTCCGCACCTGTAAGCTCACCGTAACTTTGTCAGTCAGAACTATCAGCTGAGGATGTTAGGAGGCCCGTGGTACCCCACCCCACGCTCACTCGACCGCTCATTGACCTGTTCTCTGATTGAACTAGCTATCGGTTCCTCTTTTGCAGTGGCGAATCCGCATTTGGATATTGATCCCTCCCCACGCTCATATCTCCTACTCTGTTCAAACACTGCCTGAGTGCAAACGTCTTCCCGTCAACTACTCGAGATTCTCCAATACTACCACCAACAATGAAGATACTACTAGCCATCCTCTTGCTGCTAACCCTGCTCTCGATACCGACTACAACCGCTCCCACCGGAGCCTCAACAACTGGCTCACCATCATCGCCCGATGCAGACTCCAGTCTCGCCATCCCCAGGTCCTCTCCAAATCCGGTACGGTCTCTCGCCTTGGTGGGACAAGGAAATGTCCACGAAGCAGACAAGGCAGAACTCCAACCACGCGTGGACCTATGGTGGGACGCGATTGCATTCACCGATGAATGTGTAAGTACCTATCAGCTTACTTCACGATTGCACACAGCTAATTGAAGATTTCTTAGCTCACATGCGCTTTCAACGAAGCCTTCCTCTGGAGCGTACCGCCATTCAGCTTCCGCACCCGCCATCAAGTCCCCGATTTGAGAAGGCTCATCTATTTGGCTGCGTAAGCGCACCTTCCCCCTTCGCATGATGAGCAGTCTCAGAAGATGCGTTCATATGGAAGGTAGCAGCTAATGGCAATTGTATTAGGGCACTGACGAACTGCCGTGACCAGTGCGGAGCGTATGTCCTGGCGTTTGACGACAATGCCCAGGCGCGGTTCATAAGGATGTGGGAGTGGCTCTTGTGGATTGTGGCTCCGCCACTGGAGGATGGGCCACCGGGTCCGTGAGAAGGCCATTTTCGCCTGCCATCAGCTTAGGTGCTTAGCTATCATATGGGGAGGCCCTAGTCCTACTAGCTAGGGGGAGTCGGTGTCTTCCTTTGACAGGGGAGCATCTCATGCATGAGATGTCTCTTCTGGGTAATTGAGGCATAGAGTATGGGCACTGTCGAATGATATTGATATAGATGGCACACTTGGATGACCCGTGAGATTTGTAATTCAATTGTGTAGTACTTGCTGCTAGAGCTCACATATCTCCAAATATCATATCCAATCTTGGGATCCCGGAGCTAATGCAACCATGTCGATACCACATCTATATCAGATCTATCACACCAGTCCCACGATCATCATTTGAGTCTACTGGTTTATGCTGAAAGGTTGTGCAATCAGTGAATTGAAAATCGAGGTCAATAACCGAGCCACTTACCACTCAGCAAACATCGTGCCGTAGCCCGTATTGTACCATCCACCATACCCACCGCAGGATCTGTAGATATCATCGACGTGCTCATAGCAGCGCTCGTAGTCGATGTAGTTCCATCCATTGCCCGCGCCTCGATTGTCCACATCCTTGGTAAATTTGATGTTGCCTGTATTCACCTTAGCACGGCGTCGCAACCCCGCCTTATCCCAGAAGCATACCCCAGAATGTACATTGAGACTTGCCACAAGGCAGTAAGCTAATCTTGCGCGGGTACGACTGGCCGATGGGTACGATGTATTTCTGCTTGTAGAGGCCACAGTAGACCCGCGCGGCGGCTTTGAAGTTGATCTCTTCGAATTGGCAGGGCGGTCCGATGGCGTCAGCTACTTTTCGTTACTTATCTCAATTTTCAGGTAAGTAGGATGGAAGGTACCCTTGTTGTGACAACTGATCGGGCCGCGACGACGATCGAGTCCTTCGGCACCGCCGATAATCTGATCGGTAGCTCGAGTATCGAGGAGGAGTGTGTTATTGGTGAGAGCCTCGCCAGACTGGGAGAGAGTAGCGAAGCTGGCGGCGAAGGAGATGTAGGCCAACAAGAAGCCAATGAGCTTCAATGCTAGCATCCTGTAAGGCTGGTTGTGGTTGTAATTGTGTGTTGAAGAAGTGGGTCGATGATGGTAGGTGTGCAGGAGGAAGTTGATGTCAGTGGAGAAGCATGACAACTTGAAACTAGATGAGCGGACGTCACAGTAATCGAAATAGATCACGGTACCACTGAATGTCAGGCACATAGATGGGCGAGTTTGTCGTTGCATTGCTTGGTGAGAGCTTTAAACAAGTAGCTGCAACGTTATCCACGTGCGTAGTGTAATTGGCGGTGAAGTTGAATAAGAAAATTGGAGGCCATGTAGACCTATCGCTACTAGGGATATGCCATCTCCCAGTGTGGGGGCGCAGGTGTCAGAAGCAATTCGAATCCCAATCGCCACAAAGGTGGGGCCTTGCCTGGCTATTCGAAGCGTTCTTACAGGGCAAATCCAATCTTTGACACCGTATATGTACCCCTACTCCGGGTATTGGGGAGGTCTAAACGTGAGAGTCTCCGGACTTTGATCTACAAAATGGGTATCATTCGTTGTCCGTTTCCTTGATACGCACTGATCATGTTCAACCAAACTGAAATGCTACACCCTCCCTCTTCACCTCGGCCTTGCCTCCGCCCGCAAAGCCGGTACCGTCACTCCGTATCTCCACCAGGCCCGGTTTCGGGCCCTTCTCCTTCTCTTTTTTATGCTTCTTCCCCTCCTTCTCTTTAACATTCTTCTCTGGCACGCTCGTCAAATCTGCATCGCAGACATAGCAGTGTATCGTCTCGGGCTCGGGAGCGTCGTCATGCGCATCTCGATGATGACGATGTTCGGGCTTGAGAAATTTGTCAACACAAGGTTTGCATAATACATGACCACATGGTATTGCAACTGTTGCTTTCGTTCCGTTGCTGAGTGCTTTGCGACAGCTCGGACATGTGCGTGCCGTCTTGCCGGTTTCCGAAGACTTCTCTTCCGTGAAGTTGACGCTCGTAAGCGACTTGAGAGATAGAGCATGTGGTTTCTTGGGATCGCTAGCGGGGCATGTTGGAGTCTGCTTCATCTTCTCACTGCTCTTTTGCGCCGATTCTGGAGTCTCACTCGGCACCCAGAAGCTCGGGAGATGTCCCTTCGCAGCTCTCTTCTCTTCGTCCAGTTCCAGCCTCATACGACTTCGCTCTTCAGTTGCTATCCTCTTCAACTCGTCTTCATCGATCTCGAACTTTCTCTTAGCACCTCTCTTGCCCTCGACCTCCTCTTCTCTTTCGACAACGATTTTGCCTCCTTCTCTGCCAACCACTTTGCTACCAGTACCATGTTTGACTTCCAAGCCCATTTGGACAGCCTCAAATTCCTCCACGGCCCGTAGCCTTGCTTCTTCGTCTTCCCTCGCTTTCTGCTCCTCCTCGTCTCCCTTCCTCACCTCGTTGGCTTTCTCTAATCTTTTGATCTCCTTCCGTTGTGCAAGTAGATTCGTCATCGCACATTCTCGGCAAAATAGGTCGCCGGAGGGGCAGAGGACTGGGTCGACGGAGGGTAGTAGACATAGCTGACAGCTACCGAACGGGAGGAAGGAGTCGCGAGTGAGGCGGGTGGACTGGGAGCCCCATTGGCCTTTCACCTCTTTTCTTTCATGGTTTGTGAAGACTAGAGAATGTGAGGAGTAGCATTTAGAGAGAGTATGAGGTAACTTACAGGCTAGGGATGTGTTGCGCTTGCTGTGAGACATGATCGCATGCGCAGGCAGGCGCAAAGTACGGAAAGGACCCCAGACCAAGGACAGAGATGGAGATTAGCTTCTAGCTGCAGCTGACCACCCCGATGCTGGCTAGAGCGCGCGTAAGAGCCAATGTGAAACCCGTAAAACGAATGACTGAAGAGCGAGAAATGTTCCTGATGTCGGAGCCTCGGAAATGCCAGCAACGCCACACGTGGCTTGCTTCGGTCCAAGCTCCCCCAGATTTGCAGTGACGTTTTCGTGTCCCGTTTGCGATCGCAGCGTCCTTCACTCAACTTTCAATGCCAGTCGATGGGCAGCCCGACGCACCCAGTGCGCCATGGCGCGCAGCTTCTGCCTTCACTATGGGCGCAGTGGGCGTCCTATGCCGCTCGTTTCTCCTCGGATTGAGTACGACCGAGGTCCATGGCTTGGATGGTTTCTTGGAGCTTCTTGATGAGCGCGCAAATGTTGAGGAGAGACAGCGAGGGCTGATCACAGGTACGGATGAACGTAGATCGCATAGCATAGTTCTAATTGAAGCGTAGTATCGAACCATGTCTCCGTGTACGTACGTTTTGCGCCCAACTGCTACTCGACCGAACACTATACTGACCTTCTTCGCCGCAAGTCTCGATGATCCAGCAATATGGGGTGTGCTGCCTTTGAGCTATCTATTCAACCCGGACAACATGCGTTGGGGTCTTGCCAGCTATGATCTGTGTTTCACAAACAAGTACTTCCACTGTTGCGGAACTTGGACGTTAGACTAATGGACCGCGTAGAGCACTTTCGACCTTCTTCACTTTCGGCCAAGTCCTTCCCACGCATCGCACGAAGCACTCACAGTTCGGCGGACTCTTCCAACCGACCATGACCCAAGCCATTCGTTTGCTCTGCCGCGGCCCCTTCATTCAGCCGAATGACCCCCCCGAGAAGCCCAATACGTCCGTCGCGAGCCCCGACCTAATCGATCCGTTCAGCGCAGGACACCTCACATACTCCACGAACGGGGACGACACATTTCCCGCGCCGTCAGCCTACCTCAGCCGCCGTCATAGCTGGATACACATCTTTCCAGAAGGCATGATACATCAGACGGAAGATAAAATCATGCGCTACTTCAAGTGGGGTGTGTCACGGCTGATTTTGGAAAGCGATCCATGCCCAGACGTTGTTCCCATGTGGATCGACGGGCCAGACCAGATCATGCACGAAACGCGCACATTCCCACGGTTCATACCGCGGCCGTTCAAGAATGTGAGCATAACATTCGGGCAGAAGCTGGACAGCGACGAAGTTTTTGGAGAGTTGCGCGAGAGATGGAAGAGGCTGCGCGCGAAAGAAGAACAGAAGTGTGGGGCTATGGAAGTTGGGGTCCTGAACGACGCGCTCAAGGTATCGGACGAGGCTGTCAAGCTGCGAGAAGAGTGCACGATGAGGGTCAGAGCAGCCGTGCTGGCCGTAAGACGATCGCGCGGCCTGCCGAACGAAGATCCGAAGGTGGGACTGGTTGAGACGTACAGGGAAGAAGGCAGCAATCGCGAGGGCAAGAAAGATGACGGCAGTATTGTAAAAGATATGTGATAGCTCAGGCAGAGTTGTACGATATGCAGGCAGCCAGCTTGGCATGGGATCGCGCATCAGGATCGAGGTCCATAGAGTATAGAGGAAAAGTCTGTAAGATTTTTGTAAAGAGATTTTGGGTTGTCAGATTAGATCAAGTAATTCGCCCTCACGGCGACTGCCCGTCCAGCCTCTGCGCGCCGACCCCATGACAGAACCTCAAACCGCCAGGCAGCGGGCTTCGTCATGGATTCCGCGCACATGTCTGGACGGGCGGCGCGAGATGCTGTCCATCGCGCGCGCACACTCAGGCTTGCTCTATCATCATCCAACACAGTCGCGCAGTCACGGCGCAGTCATGACGACCATCCACAGGCTGGCGACTGTTCTCTTTGTGAGTGAGAAGGCCGGCGGCGGCTGAGGAGAAAGCGCGGCCTTGGCGGGAAGGCGGCCCCTGAGCACTCGCAACATGTTAAATTTGCTGCTGCCCGCACCTCCGCGACGCGCTGTTCTGCCAGCCACTTCACCGCCTTCGATCGCCTCACCATCCCAGAAACCGCCAACGCGACGCCCTACGCGAACGCACGCCAAGCCCCTTCTGCGACCTCCACATCTGCGATCCATCGCCTTCGCTTAGGCAACGAATCAAACACCCGTCGGCGCTGCACGAGCTGCCTTGTACGAATCAAGTTTAGCTCCGTCTTCGCGGGCAGAGGATTATTTAGGATTGGCGAGCTACTCGGCGGTGATGGACGAAGTCGACGCTACCTGGGCCCCCCAATCCCCCGACCTATCAACCTCCCACTACGCCGCTGACACAGACGCCGAGCCCGTACACCCCCAGCACCAGGGCTACCGTGGCTCTATCTCGCATATCCCGCCGCCGTTTGGCAGCATCACTACGCCCATCTCAAGTCCGATCCTGCAGACGAAGACGCATATCAGCCCGTTTGCTATGCCGAGAGGCGGCCAGGTGGTGAAAGACGAGGATGGAGAGTACTTTCCTGGGCAGGCTGAGACGCCGCAGTTTGGGAACGGGAAGGTGAAGAAGGAGGGTGGTGGCGGTGGACTTCAGGGGACGGAGCACATCAAGATTGCGACCAAGTTTCCGGTCGCGAGAATAAAGAGGATCATGCAGGCAGACGATGATGTGGGGAAGGTTGCACAGGTTACGCCCGTCGTTGTTTGTGAGTTGGTCCTCTACTCTACCTCTTAAAATTCTCCTGAGAGAACGTGTTTACTGACTATTATATAGCGAAAGCGTTAGAGCTCTTCATGATCTCCATCGTCACCAAGGCTGCCTCTGAAGCGAAAGCCCGCAACTCGAAGCGCGTCTCCACCGTCCACCTGAAGGAAGCAATCACAAAGGACGAACAGTTCGACTTCTTGTCCGAGATAGTGTCGAAGGTGGCAGACGCACCTGCAGCCAAGGAGGAAGATGCAATGGACATCGACGGCAAGAAGAAGAAGTCGGCAGGCAGGAAGAAAAAGAAGGCCGACGATGATGACTTCTGAGGGGTGACGCTATCTTAGGGTGCCGACGCACCATTTGAGTACTATACGAAGCATGTTGGGTGGCGATCTGGCGTCGACTGCGACAGTAGAGGATATATGCATTACAGGCGTTTCTAGGGGTCATCATGAGGCACGGTGGCATCGATACCAATTGCAATGAGAAACACTTTCATGGTCGGAAGTTTGACTTTACATGCTCCCATTCACTTGAAGATTACTCTAGCATCGTGGACGGTTGAGGCGTTCTCGATGCGCCAATGTCTGCATGTCTCGGCAGCGGCAGTGGCAGCGGTCCAAACCTTGGAACAGTTGATGCCCTAGCCCAGCTCCAACCCCACTTGTTCCACACTGCATCTCGCATCTCCAAAGCCACTTCGCGTCCTTCCCGTTTCCTTGAGCCTCACAAACGTCATCGATCAGCACTGCAGCAGCCGATGGATAAATTGCGCTCGCCCACAACGGCCTCCAGATCTTAGTACCACCAACCAGGACCGTCTACCCGATGCAATTTACCCGTCAATCTCCATCATCCCCGCTCGCAGCGGTTCCTGGCAGGAACCAACGGTGAATTGGTCCATTGCGCGTTGCCATATGTAGCCTTGTGTTTGCGCGACGGGAGAGAGATCCCATGCGTCCGCAATATGGAGCCGCGGGTATGGTGGACATGTATTAAAGTCGCAACTGCCCTTGCGAATTGAGCGGCACCGAATGTTTGGTTGATGAAGATTGATCTGCAGTGAAGATGATTGCTTCACGATATCTATCGGTCCTTGTTGGCTTCCTTGCCTTCTTCGTGCTGGGGGAAGTTGCGGTTGCAGATGGGATCGTCAAACGGACGATCCGACCGAATCCGTCAAATGGACGGTGGATTGATACTTGGGCTACTATGCCGCAGTTGACGGAGCCTGCTAATCTGCCTCCGGCGCCATTCGTGGGTTAAATCGATCTTGAGGACTCTGGAAAATCGTGCTTACGGTTGAGTTTAGAATCAATCTGGAGCTGTCTTCGTCAACTCGACTATTCGCCAAACAATTCGCGTCTCTGTAGGCGCATCTCAGATACGGCTGAAGATCTCGAATGCATTCGGTGTGACGAATCTTCCTATCACGGCGGTCACGATTGCGCTTCCTATCAATCAGACGGCAGGTGTCTACCAGATTCAGACCTCTACGCTGCAAAAGGTTACGTTCTCAGGCAGCGACAGCATCTCGATACCCAATGGTGCACTGGCGGTCTCAGATCCACTGAACTTCAAAGTCAAGCCGGAGAGCATCCTGGCTATCACGATCTACCTGCAAGACGGACAAACGACGAACAGTATCACGAGTCATCCAGGAAGTAGGACGAATTCATACTGGCAGTATGGAAATGCGGTCAATACTGCTGAGCTCGCAATCACAAATACTGCAACCCAGACTGCAGCACACTGGTACTTCATCTCAGCACTTGAAGCATGGGTCCCACCCTCCTATGGCTCCCTCGTCATCATCGGCGACAGCATCACAGACGGCCGCGGCTCCGACACCAACAAGAACAACCGCTGGCCCGATCTCTTGCTCAACCGCCTTCAGAAATCTCCCATCACCAACCGCATCGGCGTAGCCAACCTCGCAGCAGGCGGCAACAGGATCCTCGCGGACGGCCTCGGTCCCAATGCTCTAGGCCGCATCGACCGCGACCTGCTCGCCCACCCGGGCGTCAAATACGGCATGATCTTCGAAGGCGTGAACGATATCGGGACCGCGGACTCGACGTCTGCTGTCCAAGACGCTGTCTACACCGCCTTGATCCAAGCGTACAAACAAATCGTGACCCGCGTCCACAGCTTCGGGATCCCGATGTTCGCCGCAACCATCACTCCTTTCTCCGCACCTTCCAATTTCACAGGGCAGCCGTACTCGACGCCCGAACGTGAAGTCACGCGGCAGAAAGTCAATAAATTTATCAGGCAGAGTGGGATTTTTGACGCGGTGGTTGATTTTGATAAGATGCTTGCGGATCCGAAGGTACCGAGTCAGCTGGCAGCCGAGTATAATAGTGGGGATTATTTGCATCCTAGTGTGAAAGGGTATCAGCGGATTGCGGATTTGTTTCCTGTAGGGGTTTTTGGCGCGTGGGAGGGGGGCGCTGATGAGTTTGTGTAAGGAATAGGTTGCATGCCGGGCGGATCGATGATAGTTTTAGTGAGATTTTGACTGCTTCTACATGGGAGCGGGAGAAGGAAGCTTCTGATGCATGTGCTCCTTTTTGATGCATACTAGCTAAGTGTTAGGTTTCGAATTCTCAACATCAATGCGGCACGCAGGTACTTCTAGTGCATGAGACTCCGCAGTCTTGTATTTTAGTGAACAAGACAAAGGTGTAGTGAGCGAAAGAAGACAGCGCCCGCTCTTAAGGTGAGTTTATATACCCAAGCCCAAGCAGCTTACTCATCCTCCCTCCAAACCCACCCGTCAGAGAGACGTCCTCGCTAATAGCGTCCTAGGGAAGTATATAAACCTACCCTAACCTCTGTCCTCGATCCTGCTTCACACTTCACATCTTCGCCTTTTTATTGAAAAGCAGATGCGGACGACTCCATGAGCAGATTTAATATACTAGGAGACAGCGACGAATGAGCGGATTTAAAATCCGAGTGGGCCCTGTACATGAGTAGACTCAAAAGCTTGCATAGCGGTCGACTACTTCGGAAACCTCTAGGAATGGAAATATGAGAAAGCGCCAGGGTCCTGGGGTGGTATACAAGCCTAGACTGATCTTTTACCTCGATTCTTCTTTACACTTTACAACTGCGCCGTTTGATTAAAATGGAAATGTAGATGACGCGATGAGTGAAATTCAAAAGCCAACTGTACTTCGGTCTATGTGTTGGCTTAAAAACTACTATCGGGATGCGTGATATCAAAACACATCAGGACACTCAGAATGTCGAATCTCTACAGTTCTACTGCGGTATATGAACGCTACCTCTTTCCCTTATCCGGCGTTCTTCACACCTCCGCGACTCCGCCCTCCCTTTAAAAATACATCAGCGGACCATCTATGAACGGGATTAAAATATCGAATAGGTGTTGTGAATGAGCAAGACCAAAACCCTCGTATCGGTCTAGGATGTAAACATTTTGTCAGGACTTGAGGCATGCAGAATTTCAATTTCTAGCGTCCTAGCTAGGTATATAAACCTCCGAGACCCCTAGTCTCCTTCACACTCCACGACTCTACCTTATCGTTAAAATTGACCGGCGAACAGTTCCATGAGCTGGATAATAATACTGGAATGCTCCCATGGATGAGTTAGACTAAAGATTACGCCTACAGATCTATGACGTAAAAAGTCTGTCAGGAGATACGACATACAGGATTTCTAGAGCTCTGGTGGGGTATATAAATTCTACTTTTTCTCCTTTGTCTATACCTTTACGACTTTGCCCTCTTGTTAAAGATCGCTAGAGTTTCCCTATATGAACTGGATTAAAACATTGTAACTGGCCTTCTATGAGTAGATCTCCACCCCATATAACTGTCCTTGTTCTTGAAACGATCATAACGGCCGGCATGCCGTAGAGCTGGAGTCCCGTTGAAATACCTACTCTCCTTTCTTTTTATCGTGGCTTAGGGTTTCTTGTACTCCGTGGCTCTAATCTCTTATTAAAAATCTACAAGGGATTCTTTCGATGAACAGGCTCGAAACCCGGCAGCAAAATCTGGGATGAGCAAGACCAAAGACCCTCTCATAAGCATCTGATGTAAAAGCCAGGAGGCGCAACGCCATGATCCGAAGTGCTTTAGTCGTTCAAACCATTCCATACTCTTCGCATGGATTTCTACTCCCTTTGCAGGAAACATCTGGGTGTTCATATTTGGACATGCGAACATCAATCGAGATATGAGAAGAACTGATAACCTCCGCTACAATGATGTATGCCTGGAAAGCCTGAAGGACATTGAACATGTTAAAGTACCAGCCTCCCAGCAGGGAGGGTATATAAATCCTACCTGGTTCCCTTGCGGAGGCTTCTTCCCACTACACTTCCTTGCCTTCTATTGAAAGAGGAATTTCCATGTCTACATGGGTAGCAATACAACCCTTCTTGACCTTATTTTAAACCTCGAAAGGCAATATGACATGTCGAAGTGTGAGCCTGAGCACGGGAAATAGATTCTACCTTATTCCCTTCCCTCAAGCTTCTTTACAGTCCCACATCGGTGTAACTCTATTAAAAGTATTATCCCGTCTGGCAGATGTAACAGTTAAAAACTTCAGTATATCGCGAGCATGTTAAAGGCCAAGAGAAAGGTCCAAATAGCGAAGCGCTGGGGTCCTATCAGAGTATACAAAATCTATAATGGTTATTATAACACATCTATTCACACTTAACGCCACTGCCACTCTACTAAGAATAGTATGTAATGTAGATGATGTGAGGATTAAAAATCGCAACTTAGATTGGTACTGCTCAACGGGTACGTCCCATCTAAGTCTGTTCTGATTTCCGAACGGCTAGGAGGTATACGCTCATGCCGAGACGCTAGAGCCTGTGAAAACATTTTATTAACGGCTCTTCCATCTGTTGGGGCTCCTCTGCACTCTACTATGAGTCTGCCCACTAAAAATGTCTGGCCCTGTTTCATGCGTCTATTCGAAGCTTTCAAGAAAATTCATCATGTTTAAGAGAAGATGCTGAGTACTGGTACCTGACAGGGACTATGAAGCCTGAAAGTTCGCTTCTACATTGCTCTACACTTCAGGCTACTTTGATTTGTTTAAAATTGGTAGCTGCGTGGACGACGTAACAATCATAAGCTTGAACTCGATTCAGACATGTGAAAGCGTGGAGGAAGGGATCTATGTCGAAGTACTGACATCTAGTAGGGTATATAAAATCTCCTCCGTTCCCTTTCACGAAGGTTTCTTACTACTCTACCCTTATCCTGCTTTATTAAAAGTCGCGCCAGACCTAGCGATATGATAATTAGAAAGAGCGCAACGAGTGGTACATGTCGGAAATAGCGAACGAGAGGACAAGTATAGATTGCTGGAATCCTAGCATATCTATAAATCCTAACTAGCTTTCTGTTTACGTTCCTCTTTATACTTCACGCTACTTATAGTATATTAAAAGCAAACAGTAAACATAACATATAATACCTAAAAGATCTAGTACTACTATACGTACATAAGAAAGCGGAGAGCGTAGCCTCAGCTACTGATGCACTATAGCCCTTGTAAGATAATTTTTGTTTTACAACAAGAGAGGCCGTCGTAGACGTTATATGGGACGCTCAGCACAACAGAAACTTAAGATGTTCAAAGCTGTGGATGATCACTACCATGGGCAGCGCCAAAGGCTGATAGGGTATATAAAAACCAAATTGACTTGGTACTACATGTCTATATATACTCTATACTACTACAACTTGATTGAAAGTGGTACAGCGATGAGGTGATGTGACTATCAGAAACAAAAGCTCTGTTCGACCATGTCGAGAACCATCAAGAAGAAGTATACTAAAGCGCTAGCCGGTCACGGTATGTAAATCCATCTATCTAATAAAACATTGACCTCCTAGGCTATTTATATTCCATCAAAAACACTTCGCCAACTTTTTGATGTAATAGTGAAACATCGTCGTCTTGTTTCACGAAGTTCAATATCTATGTAAAAGCAGATTCATACCGTAGTGCCAAAGTTCTAGCTGACAGGCTATATAATCCGCTTCTATACTTCTGTCTAGAGCCCTCTTCACACTTCTGGCTTCCTCTTAATCTTTTAAAAAATGAAACACCTCGGGGACATGTAATAACTAAAACGCGTATTCAGGTCTGCCGATGTCCAAGTGAAAGCTCAAGACACTCGATTTTAAGGTACTGTAATTATGAATCTCGAATCCAACGCTGCAATATATCTGTCTGTCTACAAGGCCCCTATACCGTAGTTTGAAGTATACGAGGCCTGCAGAATAGCGGACGTTTCTTCTTTAATTGTATATGTTTCTTGCCCCTATCTAAAAGATACCAGCTTTTGATCTCATGCCCGAAATCTTAGATAGAATCAGCGGACAGAATTAATTAAAATAGAGAGAAAAAGGTATACTATGTCATAAAAGAATTCCGTCAGAAGAGGTATGCTCTTAACTCGTCTAGAATTCGTACTATTCCATCTACAGTACTATGCCTTCTGCATCGATTCTTCTGCCCCATCAATCAACAAGACGTTCAAAAATACTCGACCAAAAGCCAGAATACGGTGGACGTACAAAATCTAACAAACACCTAAAGCTCTACGAAAGTAGCTTTCAAAACGAGCGCACCACCTCCGTATGCAATTTGACTAGGCGATCGGGTGTATCCTTGTCTCTCAGATATTATTGGTTTTCATAAAACACTCAGAACGCCATGGGATGCAGCATCTGTAAATCTAACAACTTCGTATCACAAGTCACCTTGGGGTATGAGTACTATCAAACAATACCTAAAGTTACATGCTACATATCAGAGCCACCCTGCAACCTGCTATATGTTGTAGGCTCTGGAGGTTCAAAAAGAGCCTAACGCAGCGATACGCAGTCTTTCGAAACTCCGTTCTCAATGTTTAATGAGAATTTCTCACAATAACACTACCTTACTATAGTATGCCCACAAAATAACTCCTACGTATTCATGTCTACACTGGCTACTTTACTACTCTTTTTTATACTTTATTGAAACTGCTGAGTTACTAGTGTGATGTTGACAACTATTCGAAAATCTTGATTCCTCGGTCGTGTGTTTAAAATCGCCATGCTAAGGATGTATGTGATAGAACAATCCCTTGGATCTGTTTGGTAAGAGCGCTTTAGACCGGTAACTAAGATTCTACTATTATAGTGATTGAGAATCGACTTGCTCCTAGTATGTGTGGTCCCTCTCCGGGACGACGATAGTCCGCTTGACCTAGGTTCACATTCACGCAATTGCGTCATTGGTCAGAGATCTGTTACCCCCCCATTCCCCCCCGGGGAGACTGTTGCTATTCGAGTTCTTCGAGATCTATCCAAGATATTACATTAACACTCCATTTTCTGGAAGTCCCACATCACCTGTCAAACCGTTCCTTGCGGCGGGACCGCGCCATGCTCTTCCAGCATATGCTGACTAAGTTGATCCTTGGTGTAAAGTATTAGGTGTAAGTTCTCGGCCTTAGGCCAGTCTATTGCTTGTTGCGGCATCTCTAAACGAGCTTCCTCACCTCGGTCCTTCGAGATTTCGGCACATAAGCTGCAGAACGATCCCCACTCTCCACTCGTGCTCTTCTCGCCTAGCCATGGGGCCATAACCACAGTTGCTGAGATTCTCAGCAATTCCTCGCACCGGTCCTCCTCGAATTGTGCCAGATGGTATTCAAGGTATTTGGCAGTTTGGATATCGCAATAGGTCTCTGCAGACTTCGAAGGGCCCCGAGTGGTGACGTTGGGGCCTGATCGTGAATCGATACATACAAAGATATTAGATGTGCCTGCCATGACCCGGATTTGTGGTAACGAGGTGATTTCAGCATCCTCAAGCCATGAGTAGATTTCTTGAGGTTCGTATTGATGAGGCATGTCACACTGTGAGAAAGGACTCATGCAGCACCGAGTCAAGCTGACCATATCGATAAAGTGGCAAACTCGCGGGCAACTATCGCAAGTTCGCTGACACAGTTTGGTATAGAGTTCAGCAATAGTGAAGCCGGACAAGGTGCCCAAAGAGATCGCCATGCGGATGGTGTCGGGCGCATGAGCTGCAACCTGTATTAATTTGTCAGCAAAGAGGCGGCGCACCCGAGATAGTGCACTTGCCTTCGAGAACTCGAGCATCTGGTTGACGACTTCCATAGCCTTCATAGTGACGCAACGAAATGCTAAGAGGGTCTTGACGTCCACATGATGAAGCACCATCTGCTGTAGCTCTGCGGGCAGCTTCTCGTCGAGGGTTCCCAGGTTGTAGCGCGGAGAAAGCGCATGGCGGCCAAAGTCGAGGGGACACTTCGAAGCAAGAATACCTTTGCTGCGACGTTGTTGAGTTGCATCCATGTTGGGCGTGTGAGATTGTTGACACAGAGATGGTGAGGTGAAGTGTGCACGATCTAAAATCTATTTTAAGCTTTTGGCGAATTCAGGCGGCCGAAATCTCGGGAAGGAATAGGTCAAGTGGGCGTACATACGGCATTTAGTTTAGTCTTGTAGAAGTGCTTTAAGCTTTTAGGGCAGGCTCCACCTGTGTGATAGTTGAGGACTGAAGTGCTCCTGATATCTGTACCTCTCCTTGAGTCAGGTGATCCGGAGACCACTACAGTACTTTGGAGGCTTTCATCGAGCTTCACCCGACGAGACCCGAGGCAGCAAAATATCGAGTCTAGTTACAGCTAAAGCCAGTTCAACATCCGCATATGTTGCCATGCTGTATCTTCAATGGCACTCAGCTACATGCTGATCCAGTCCTCCCTGCGTATACAATACTAGGTGCAGCTGTTTCAGCTGCGGTAGACTGCTCGGAAGATGTGGCATGTAACACGTGATCGCCAAATGCTGTTCTTCAGCTGTTCGCTTGCACGAGCGACAAATAGTGCCCCACTCAGACTCTCTGCCCTCCGGTTCGAGCCAAGGTGCAATGACTGATGTTATGAGTAGACCTGTCAGACCACTTGTGCGCCATTTATCACTATTTCGCACAGGCCCTGGTCTATCATGTGTATCTCTTGCTCTGTATTGTTGAGCGGTTGCAAAGTCGTAATATTTTACCCCAGTTTGTACATGCGCACCAAAGCCAGTTCGTCTAGGGGCAGCCCGATCCATGTCCGCACCGTACCGTCCTGGTATGCCGATGCAGTGAGGAATAGAAGAATACTTTGCCGGAGGAACCTGGTAGGAATGGTCGAGGCCCACTTGGTGTACCAATCGCTCACCCTGCTGGCACTCGATATGCAGGCAGCAGCGGGCTAGCAGAAACATGTCGATGAATTGACATAGCCTTTGGCAGTTGTCGCAAGTGCGTTGACAGAGCTTCTGGCATAGCTGCTTAATGCTGAAAGTGTGATGAGTCCTGATCGCAATAGCCATCCGTAAAGCGTCCGGGGCGTTCTCGACAACCTAGCTGATTTAGTACTGTTTGTCGATGATTCCGATCCATTCTAAGGATACGCTACCTTCAAAAACACCAGCGTCGAGTCAACAACGCACCTTGCGCTGATGTTGACGCGCCGAAAGTCGAGAAGTGTCCGCACATCTAGATCGGCAATAATTCTCTGCTGCAACTCCACTGGTAGCCTATCGAACGCTCCAAGATCAAGCTGGGGTGATGGATTGAGCCGAGCGTAGTCGAGAGGAATTCTGGAAGCTAGTAATGGACTGACTGAATTGGATGCCATGGTGTTGTGGTGTTGAGCTTTCCACGTTAATTGAGGTGTTCCCGAGGTCGCGAAGCGGGGTTCCGCAACCCTGCCCAAAATGGTATACTACCTAGGTAGACCTCGAAAAAAAAGACTGTTAGCAGGGCTTTGTTACCATTGTGTACAAACTCATCGCATGGAACTCGAAATGTTTACATCAGTATCTGAACACAATCCACTAAATAGAGAGCCCTAATAATGTTCATCTTGATACCTGAGCTATGTTGCTTTTAAATTCGTGCTTTTCCACCGCGACGCATCAATCACCAGATACAATTGCGCCCAGAAAAGCTTTCTGAAATACCCGTGACCACTCTCGGTACCTGTCCTCGGAACTTCGAGCTTTGGTCGAATCCCTCAAAGCGAGCCCATTAAACGACCTAAGCGAATATGCTAGGACAGACGACCTTGCCATTATGCTTCTTCTCGATATGCTGCTTCCATTCAGCAGTAGTGTATAGAGAGCAACCCAATTCTGGTCGAGAGGTCTCCGGCCGATAACCTCTCCAATACGTGGCATGCACGCCGCGCCGAAATCTGCATGAATCCCAGCAAATTTGGCAGAACATCGGACACTCAGCCGCCGTCGAGGTCGAATCAAGCCACGGTGCTACAGTGACTGTCATCTTGGATTGGCTCTCAAGATGAGTGTCGTACGGAAAAGAAGGAAATCCTGTAATATACCTTGCCTTCTTTCTCGCCAGACTGAAGATGACCTCTCCATCGTAGAATGTATCTCGGTAGGTAGTAACAGAGCGAAACGGATTGAAGAGAGGGACCCCTTCCTGTTCAGGAATTGCTAGGAAGGCCGGTACCTGTTCCACCTCGCTATAACGCAGAAGAGTGTTGCGGAGTATCTGCCGGAAATTCATCGGGCTGGTGAGTTTTTGGCAATAGCCTCCTAGATCGAGACACCTGCGCTTCATTGAAAACAAATCAATGAATGCAGCTGGTTTGTTGCAGTAATCGCACTCGCGTTGGCACAACTTTGTAAACAGTTCGCGTATAGAGATCTTGTCGGCAACCTTGATACTTAGAGCCATGCGGAACGCGTCGGAGGCATTCTCTAGAATCTTTCAACCAGTGTGTTAGCAATGGATACTGCAGAAAGGATGGATGTCGAGTTCACCTTCTGATACTCCACCAACCCATCTACCAGGCCTCTAGCCTTCTGGTTCACCCGTCGAAAGTCAAATACAGACTGGATATCGAGCTGACCAAGCACCTCGTACTGTAGCTCTACAGCAAGCTTGTCTAACACACCCAAAGTGGCAGTAGCGGGTTTACTGAGAGAGACTCGGCCGGTATCGAGGCAACAATGCTTGAAGAGACCCTCTTGGCGGTTCTGGGGTTTCAAGGCTTGGCTGAGCTTGTTCATGGAGCTATTTCGGCTTTGGATGATCTGAGAATTCGGGATGAAGACCGAGGCTCCGGGGTTGAGGAGAGGCCGCGCGAGGGCAGCAGGTGGAATTACCATGGCCTCGGGCTCTATAGGCATGCTGCTGCTCGTAGGTATGAGTATGGTCGAAACTTGATATTGAGTCGTAACGAGCGTGTTATATGTGCCGGGTCAGAAAGTGAGGTTTGGAGCGGGTGGATAGTTTAGTGTTGACAGTAGAAAATAAAGAAATAGTGCAAACTGGAATTCGAGCTACGCTAGGAGCTAGTGACGTCAATCAAGGCGTAACAAGTGAAAAGCTATTACCCCTGTGGTGACCTACTCGTCAAGCTTAGCACAAGTTCTAAGGCAGTGACCAATTGGAGCATGCAATTCGTAGCTAGCGATAGACCATAACGCATTCACTTTTATCTCTCTGTAATGATTATTTGTGAGATCAGGGGGTCTCATACCCCTACTAGTCTGTTTCATCTACCCTATATAGTCACTGCAGAACAGTTCAATCCTCCTCATCGGAGACCTCCTCGAATCTCACATTATTCCATGCTTTTACTGTGTTCACGCCTTCCATTCACAGTGATGTTTTTCCCAAAGGCAGCGAGCATACCATCATATGTTATTCATACTGGTGATGTGAAATGCTACCACACTAAGTGAGACTCTTACCATGCTCTTTGATCAGATGCTCCTTAAGCTCTTCAGCAGTGTAGAGCGGAGCGGACGGTCCAGGCCGCTTTGCTCAATGACCTTGGACCACTCGAAAAAACGCCTAGTACCCCACGTTGTCTCAATCCCTGACTGCTTTCGACAGATGTCGCAGAAAGTAGAACAATCAATCATCAAAGACCTGGGGTGTAGCCAGGATGCTAGAATAGTATGGAGTCTAGCCTCAAATTTGGAACGGTGTTGATCCGGCATGGTGAGAGCATCTTCTGCCAGCCTTGGTATATGAGCAACCTCCTGGTATCCCATTTTCAACCACTCGGCAGTCCTCTTGCAGTAGAGCTTGCACCTTTCGTGAAACCTGAAAAGGCCGTAGTCCCCTGGTATAACCCTGAAGCAGGCAGGGCTTGCTAGTGCATCCATCTGGTTTCGGCTTTCAAGCTCATGTAGATACAGAGGGACCGGTATGCTGAGCCTGCATTGTACATTTGATAGACCCATGCACATGCGTTCCGGCTTCCCGCCTCCTAGCAGGTCGATGTATGGAGCAACGTCTCCACAGTGATCACAGGTTCGCCGACAAAGTGCTTCGAAGAGCTCCATAATCGTGAAGTTGCCCGCAGTGCCGGTGCCGATCGCCATACGGACAACATTGGGAGCATTGTCGATGATCTATCACAGAGATGTTAGTAAGCTGCATACAAGTTGTTGACGCGGCGTTGTGACACAAGAAAGTTCTGGCTTACCTTTTTGTACTCGAGTACCGAGTCAACAGCTCCCATAGCGCACTTGTTGACAGATCGGAAGAGGAGGAGCGACTTGACGTCAAGATCCCGGAGAATAGCATGGTGAACCTCAATTGGCACCTTGTCGAGAGCACCCAAGGTGAATGTAGCGCCGGAGACGAGTTTACTGCCATCGAGCGGACAGTGCTTGACGAGAACATCGTATTTGAGGAAGTGGCGCGAAAGAGCCTCGGTGGTCTTCTCCTGGTATCCGAGGATAAGCTTGTCGATATCAGTCGTTGCTACAGAGTTCGTTAGCCCTTTGCGTGGGAGGCTGCTTGCTCGATCCCTCTCACCCTGGTTGTGATGCTCCTCCTGGTTGATGCCTGCCATTGCATTGTTGACATCAGTCA
Organism: Lophiotrema nucula; assembly: GCA_010015825.1. Taxonomy (NCBI): domain Eukaryota; kingdom Fungi; phylum Ascomycota; class Dothideomycetes; order Pleosporales; family Lophiotremataceae; genus Lophiotrema; species Lophiotrema nucula. The sequence continues at coordinate 82,493 of ML977369.1, forward strand.
CAAATTCGTCGCCAGCGGGTGGGGATTCGCTGGCCATGTTGGCGCCGCAGCGGACTTGCAAGCGCTGAAAGGTTGCTGCTGGCGGTGACAGGGGAGGAAAGGAGTCGGGCGCAGAATATGAAAAAGGTTCCGGCACCTCAAGCGACAACCGTTAGCCCGGTGACGCCAAAGGTGAAGGACAAGCTACAAGATTGCAGCACTGACATTCACTTAACTAAGACAGTATTCTCGCACGCCTACCCTTCAATCCCACCATGTTTCTCCATCAAGTGCTCCACCAGCTGCTCTCCCCCATACAACTTCATATCCAGAAAATCCTCACAAACCGTATACGCCCAGATATTCTTCCTCCCCGCAAGATTATGCCCCCTACCAATCCTCGATCCATCCTCATACCTCTCCATCATCATCTTCATTCCCACAGGACAGAAACTCAACCGCTCACCGCCTTCACTCGTAGGACTCAGGAACGGCGCAAGAACAGAACAGTACCGTGACCGCATACGCTCAACAGCTAGAAGCTCGAGCGTCATATCCAGCGTATGCCCCTGGCCTCGCGAGCGCGCATCAGAATGCTGGGACGCAGCTTCCTCATCATAAAACACCTTCGCGCTACTCAAACAATGCCTCCCATACATCCCCTTCACCGCCCTAAAACACGGCAACTTCGCAACTTCCATCGGCGACAAGCCCGTATCCTGCACTACCTCGAAGAAAAGACGCGGCGCACACTTAGACACGCAGGGCGACGTGCTGTTCCCAACATTCTTGTAATTGGGGTTCGGAGTACTGCTCCCGATACCGAAGCAATCGCGGCGCAGTTTGAGCAGGTCGATGTAGGTTGCTGGTTGGGCGCAGGTGTCGCAAGTCGTTTGGCAGAGTTTGGCGAAGAGTTGGGTGGTGGTGTAAAGGTGCGTTGTGCGGATTGCTATGGCCATGCGGAGAACATCTGGAGCGTGGGCCTTGATCTGCTCTGGTGTTAGTAGACTTTGTATGTTAAGGAGTGTGAGGGTTACCTTGCGAAAAGCTGCAAATGCGTCTACAGCTGCCATAGCCCGCGAGCAAGTAGCGCGGAATACGAGGAGGGATTTGATGTCCATGCGGCCGAGGACTGCGTCGAGCAGCTCGGATGGTAGTTTTGCAAACCTGCCGACGCCATCTTTCGTAGTTGAGCGACTGTAGTGCGAGATACCACGGTCGAGTGTACAACGGCGTCGTAATATCTCGGGGCTTAGAAAATGCTTGGAGAGCGCGGCGTTTGTGACTTCTAGATAAGAAGATATTCCTCCATTCATGATACTGAAGCGATTGTATTTAAGACTAGAGCAGAGGAGAAAGGGTTATAGGACTGAGCAGCGATGTGATTGAAAAGCGGAATGAAAGCTGCGCGTTTGCGCAAGCCGGTAAAGAGAACAGTATATGGGATGTACGGCCTATAATTCTGCAGATTGTATTTCTACCATGAGTTGACTCAGGAGAACACCAGCGCTGCTATATGTGACCTTGCAGACTCGGGTTGGATCTTGGTGGATGTTGTTCGAATGGTAGCGGGCAATATTTTCAGGTTGAGATCGAGAACGCGCTAACGTTAAATCCTTCGGTCTTCTGCCTCATTGGGAAGGAGACGAGCAAACATCCTGTCTGCTGCTTTACAAGGCTTAACCTACAACCTTGCACACCACATTATGCTGTTTCTCCATGTGCTCCTCAAGCTCCTTTGCATCGAAGACGAGCGATCTCATCCGCGTTGTCTCACCACGATACCTTGCCATGACCTGGTTAAAAGTGAGGAAGACAAGTTTGTGGCCATTGATGTTGAGGCAGCTCTCACACATCAATGCAGACGATGATGTATTGGATGCCGGGAACAACCATGACGCCAAAGTAGAGGTGAACACAGGGCCAGGTAGTCGTCTTATCGAGTCTTCCGCATGTGGGTGTTTCGTGCGCGGCATGAACCGAACGGCTTCTACGAGATCAAAGCACGTCTGTCGGTTGTTAACAGTGGTGACGGAAGTGGAGACAGAGCTTTGGTACGTTCCTGGTAAGCACTGAAAGCAAGGAATATCGCTTTTCAGTGTGCTGCACTCCTTAACAAGTGCAAGGAAAGGATGATCGTGGGTGACAAGGCGAGCCTCGCAAGCACATCGGCCAACGAAGCCTAGGCCAGTTCGTTGAAGCTTTAAAACATCAATGTACGGTGCTGCATATCCGCAGCTATCGCAGTGACGTTGGCAAAGCTTGTTGAACAGGTCCTTGATCGTAAAGGTATGCGTGGTGTAGACTCCGATTGCCATGCGCAGCCTGTCTGGAGCATACGTAATGATATATACGAGTGGAAGTGACATTAGCGCTCTAGTTCAAGCTTCGACGTTGATATCCAACTTGCCCTCTGCCACTCCAGCAGCCATCTACAGCAATCATAGCCCCCTGGCAGACACGTCTGAATGCAAGGAGCGTCTCTACGGTCATGTATCCCAAGATCTCACGCAACAACTCCGTTGGCAGACGCTCGAGTTGCCCAAGGCCGGCCTTGTTTCGACGACCGTAGTGGGTAGCACCTTGATCTAGAGGACAGTGCGACTTGAGTTCACTCGGGGGGAAAATGAGGTCGTTGAGAAGCTCTGCTGTCTTCCTTTCAAGCTCGTTGATGTCGACTATTTCTGCTTCCACGAATTCTGTCATGTTGAGGTCGTCGTTCGATGCGTAGTGATAGAATTCGAGTCGAAGCGCTGTGCACGGGTTTGTCGCGTCAAAGATTAGAGATGGCTCTAGAGGTGGTGTCGCAGGTGGGAGAAGTAAAATATGTTGATTCGTGGAAGCTAGATCAGCGCACGCTGGGAGGAGATTGAGGGTGAAGGGACGTGACGTAAGTGAACTTACCTGACTAGTTCCAGCGGAAGGAACGACCAAACGCTGGGTCAACTAGCGAGTGACGCCCATGTACGAATCACAAAAAGGTCAGGGCAAAATTGAGAAATCTAATATTTGCCCGTGGAAGCGGCATACTTCCTAGATACCATTGCACCGTAAGACCAAAGTCCATTGGATTCAATCATCATGAGTTCATATTATCACCCCATGTCCTTGTCCATCATTAAGCCTGCTCTGGCCACTCCGAAATCTTCATCACCTTCTCCTCTGTCCCGAAGGTACGCACCCTGTTCCCGAACTCCTTCCAGAACGCCTCACCATCAACGCCAAAGTCGGGCATAAGCTCCATCGGATCGCGCCTGCGTGTCTCGATAGGAACCCAATCTGCGCTTCCAGGCGCTACATAAGGCTCGTCTTCCCAAGATACCTGGCTGGTCTTCGTGGACGTCTTATTGGTAGCATTGCGCAATTTGATAGCCTCCTCCTCCCGCTCTTCATCCTCTATTGAGAGTTGCCCCAACTTCTCAAAGAGATTGCTTGATGCGAAACGACGAGCAGCTGTTCTCTCTGCTTCCGCTGCCTTCTTCCTGTCGCGCTTCCTGCGCTTCTTCTCGCCGCCGCGTGTCTCTTCGTGTGCTTGTTCGCTTGCTCCACTATTGAGCTGAAATGGGAAAGTGAGTCCCAAGAAGCTCGACTGTTCTTTGCGAGGGTGAGCTGGCAGTTTGATTCCACCTTCGTCTGCGGCAGCGAGGTCGACACGGAATGTGAAGTCTTGATGTTCGACGGCGGATTGGAAGCTGTCGTGGGATTCTTTTGGCTGGATAGCTCTTGCCTTCTGCGTCGCAACTTTGAGTTTGGCAGATAGGCGAAGCATGATTGTCGCCGTCAGCAGGCTATCGTAGCCAGCCTCGTGATGGGCTTCTGTGTCGTGATATTTGTCATGGTTGGCATCAGTGACTGGGCGATATTAGCTAGATTGAGTTGTACAGATCAGACAAACATACCTATCTCAGGCAGTGGTTGAGTGTTCAAGCTTTCTGCAATCTCTTGCAAAGTCGGTGACGCATTCAAGTCGCCGCCACCATATGTTGCCAGATACTTCGTGTCCACAATCTTCGGAAACAGCTCATGAATCTCCCGCTGAAACTCTTGTAGTGTTGCCGGAAGAGGCCCGATGAAGCTTTGGTACAGGTAGACCAAATCCGTGAACATATTGTGACCAACAAGTACGGGTTGTCTTGATTTGATACGCTCAGTCGTTCGGCCGAACTTGCTCCTCATACCCTCTGCATCGACAGCAATGATCATCCCATTGATATCCCGAGCGAAGTACAGCGGATCGATCGCGTGAAGGTCGCCTTGGGCTAGCGCTTCAATCACCCACCTGAAGCCTGACTGTGTCGCAATTTGCCGCTTGACACGGTCCTTGATCTTCCTAGTATTTACCCTCTCCCGTTCTTCGTCATAATGAATAATGCGAATCATGTCAGGGCGAGGTATGGAGACAAGCTCCGAAAACTCTGCTCGAACTAACTGATGCACGAGACGCTTCTCGAAACGGGATATGGCTGGTATGGACGGCTGCACTTCAAGGCCCGTGAAGGTGGTAATACAAAGTTCGTAGGGACCTTCACCAGACTTCCACTTGATGATAGCCTCCCTAACCCGTCTGACAAAGTCGAGTGAGTCGACGTCCTCCTCTCGTAGCTGAAGGTCCTCCACGACGTTCTTCTTGTCCAGGCGATTGTAAGCCATTTCTTTTGCGCGGTCGGCTTCGTAGCGCGACAGATACTGCACTCCTTTCGTAAACGGCAGATCCATCTGGAAGCCATTCTTGAGCAAAAATTCGACGGCTCCTGCTTGGAATGTGATGTCGCGCTCAATGTCCAGTCGTTCGCCGACTAATGGACTTAGATTGACGTTGTACGGACGCAGCACATATTTGTTGGTGACGTAGTCGAATTTGACTGTTGTTATCCCGACTTGCAGGATCTGATACCTCTCTGCGGCTTGTTTGACTTCTAGATACCTGCCTTCAAGAGTTTGGCGTTCACGGGCACGAGGGGCCCCGGCCATCCGCGTTGCTATACCTGACAGCTCAAGGTCGAACGAAACAAACTCTGCTTCTGAGATATGGGTGAGCATCCCCAGAAGTTGGGAAGGGAACGATGTAGCGTCAACGTCCATTGTGGCGGTCGAGAAAGAAGAGGAATGGAAGTGGAAGGGAAGAGACTGCGAAAGCGCGGCTACTTATGAAGACGCTCAATTCAAACAATAGAACTGTGGTAAAGTCGCGCCTTCCGCAGCTGGTGCCTGCTGCTGGGGTGAGTAACGAGGGAAATTAGTGAATGAGACAAGGGCAGCTCAAGGGACGTCGTAAAAGAAGGGCGGTGGCTGTTTGTCAAAGACTTAACTTGACGCAATCGAGCCGCAATGCCGTCTGATCTGAAGACGCAAACACCGCGAAGAATACCTGTGCAGTTTCCAGGGCCATCGAGGCAAAGGCATCCCCCTGGCGTCTATGGTGTTTTGTGATACGGAACACGGCGTGAGGCGCTCGTTGTGGCTGGTGACGCCAAGATGTCCAGTGCCGTAATGTCGCTGGGCCGAGGTCCAGCTCGACCTTCACATTCCTCACGTCTGTCAACATCCGTCTCTGCGTCTTCTGGACAGCTATGGCCCGTCTTGCACCCGCTGCTTCTCCCCAGTAGCACCTCCCAGTATGGCTCTCTCGCCGTACGAGAACGGGCTGAGCAATTCGCGCATGCTCTCGTCCTCCGTCTCGTCTATATCCTCCAGCCGGTACCAGTCCTCGAACATCGCGAAGACGTACCGGCAGGCTGCCCAGCTGTTCCTGACGCGCCGCCTGCCCGAAGCGCTCTCGACGATTGAGCCCATCATCACATCGCCACCCCAGGACCACAGCGACAGCGAACAGAATGGCGACCTGTCGTCCTTCGCGCCAATTGCGTCCGCGTCGCGGGGAACCCGGGTAAAGGTGTGGAGCTTCTACCTCACCTTCCTCAATTCCGTGGTCGAGCTTGGGGCGGAAGAGGGCAAGCACGCATTTGGGAGCTCGCGGTGGAAAGAGTTGGTCTCAAAGTGTCGCGATGGCAGCATATGGGACGATGTTGTCCGCGACGGGTACGCCGGCGTTGAGGGAGACGTCGACGCCGAGGTCGTGGTCAACTTGTAAGCTAACTGTACACTTCTACGCGGAAACATGCTAATCACCATGATAGAGCAACGTTACTTCTCACACATTCTCCCTCCCAGAGGCTGAACCAGCAACGTCTTGAGACCTACCTCTCAGCCTCCGCAAACCCAACATTCGACGTCTCCTCGCACATGCAATCCTCCTCGTACTTGCAACGGAGACCCTCACAGCACAATAACGGCACATCCACCCCGCGAGACCTCAACACCCGTCTGAAGCTCCTAGAGCTTTACACCCTACACGTTCTCCCAAGGAACGAAGAATGGGACTACGCCCGCGAATTCATTGCAATGAGCGAGGTCCTAGACGACGAGCGCAAGGAAGCTTTCCTCCTAGCGCTGCACAGCTTGAAGGAAGAGAAAGAGGAGGCAGAGGTGCGGGAAGCGAGGTTAAGGCAACAGCAGCAAGAGCAGCTGGAACAGCGACGGAAAGAGAGTGAAGCGCGGCGATTGGAGCAATCAAGAGCTGAGGACGAGCGGAGGAAGAGAGAAGAGGAGAACAGGAGACAACCTCGAGGCTCAGATGAGGTCTTCCGGAAACCGCGCCAACCTGCCTCGACCTCGCGCACTTCTCGACCCGCAAGCAAGAAAGCAGTCAGTCCACCGCCCGGCCTGTATCATCGCGCCACTGCTCTTATCTCTTCTCTCCAGTCTTCGATTGCGAACTTTGGGCACTCGATGACGGCGAACCCAATGGCCATGTTTCGCACCCTGTTGTTTCTGCTTGCATTTGCTATAGCGTTCGGGCGGCGAGATTTGCGCGAGCGTATAATGCGCGTTGTACGAAATGCGTGGGAAAAGGTCCGCCGTACGGTTGGAATGGGTGTCAAGGTGTCTTATATCTAATGTCGACTACGTGTAATGGTCTGTTCTTGTATCATACTTATACCGCTCGTCGGTTTGGTAGGTTGGTGTCGCTAATGCGAATCAATTGAAATTCGATCACCTCGTCTTTCTCTCATTCCCAATGGGCTCCTCTAGTCGCACTACTTGAAAGCCTGTCGCGTGTGCGCGAGGATGCTGAGGGTATTCAACCCATCTGCCAGACCTCGTCCGCGATTCGAAGCCTTGTTTGGTCGAAGCGTGCGGAGTACGGCTGCTGAAGGCGTTGATACGGTAAGTCTACTGAGCTCGATTGCGCTTGGTCCTGGAGACAAATATGCGCCACCTTTACGCAGCAGATGATCTCTTCGCAAGCGCATACCTCTCCAACCGCTCGCGATCAGTCTAAGGCGCTATAGGAGACCTTCCGTGCGGCTATGCTGGTCACTGGCAGTACAAGATACATGCGATGGCATTCGGGCATGATCAATTTGGATATGGAGGATGTCGGCAGGAGGATTCAAGGTACTCACTCAGCAGAAAACATGGCAAGGCATAGCACCAAGGATGGTAGCAGAACGGTCGCACGGCAGTAACGTTCACGATGAAACAATAAGTAGGCATGAGCAGATCGTTGGTTTGCATTGTGGCTTTGGTGTTGGTGTTGGTTGTTGATAAGCTCCATCGTTCCTTCCATCCATGTCCAGCTCATTCGAGCATCATCATGTTCAACTCTTTCATACCACTATCTTCATTCAACATGAGTCCTGTAAGTCCATCAGACTTCCATAATCCAAAGACAAGATCCTTCAACCCATTGGTATCATCGACAAGCAGAAAGGGTCGATAGCAAGATGAGTCAAGGAGTGAGAGGTTCATCCGATGGTAGGCCCCGTACAAGACGGTCAGATTCCACACGGCCACCAGATGAACATGAGTCCTTTTTGACGTCACTGCGACGAGCAACCAATCCACACTGCCTCAACCATTCCGTCTCTTGAAGACTATCAACCACCATAATCCATGTCCAACACCTAAGGGACCCTTGTGGCCTTGAACCACACCCTTGTTCCATGAGTCCTTGATGTTCAACCGTTCGAGCTCGACATCCATCCATCCGCAGATGAAGGATGACCAAGGCCAAGGCCTTGTCCGGTGCCTGGGTTTTCGCCCATGAGTCGTGGTGTCGAAGTGCCTCGCGATCGTCGTCGTCATAGTCGTCGTCGTCGATGTTGATATGACGGTAAGGTAGGAACATGTGTCAATGATGTTGACATATTGTCCGTGATGTGAGATGATCACGTCATGTGTTGATGTTGACATGAGTTGAGGTCAAGGTCGACGATGTGTCTTAATGATGTGAAGTGAGGTTGAGGTCTACATGTATCGATGTTGATGACATGGTATGTTGGTGATGACATGCACCAATGATGAAGGCATAGTGTGATGTTGACGATGCGACTTGATGATGACGATATGTAGGAAGTATGGTAGACGCTCATGTTATGCGACGATGTGGTGGAGATGTTGTTAGGTGATGAATGTTGAATGAAGACATGAGATGAGAAGAGGTGGTTGGTTTGTTGGTTGTTGGTTGATCGATCGGAGGCACTTAAGGTTGAGGTGGTTGTGTTGGAGTGGGGAGAGGGAGCGAAAGGCTGGGGGGATTCCCATTTATATAGTATTCTGGAACGTTCGTGCGCACGGGCGCGCTAGGCCTTCACGTGATGTACAGCGGGCTCATTAAACAATCTGAGTACCCTATTGGCCAGGTGAGAGGGGGGCGCGCGGGCGGCGGCGCTGTTGGGGGACCTGTGTTGGCAGCAACCGCCTTGGGAAGGCACGCACGGGCAATTTTCGTTCACCGAGGCCGCTTCACTCACGAATGGAGAAGCCTGAGTAGCATGGCACAATAAATTACCTAATCAATCTTAACGAGTAGAGCCAGAGCTCGATTCTTGTGAGTTCGTATCGTAGCGAGTGCGTCCAGCTCCGACAGTACACTGGCTGTGAGTAGAACAAAGACTGGGTAAAATTGGTGACTACGATCTAGAAAACATCCCTTATAGCTGTTTCTATTAGGCTCATGTCAGTTGCATGTCATCTCTGGGAGCACTCATGATTGCAATAGCGTTTGGAGAGAGCCGTGAATATCGGTCCTAGCAATGCTGCTGCTAAGCTCGTCACTTTGCATTTGCATATTATCTTCAAGGAACTGACCACGAATATGCCCTTATATTTTAAGCTTATTCTTTCTTGATCATCTGTTGTTGGAGTCTGCATGAAGAGGCAACCTCGAGCAATTGATGTTAATTTAGCTAACCAAATCGGGAAAGCGCGAGTGTACAACTGTTGCCTTCACGCCCGCACGATCTGATTTCATCAACCACACAACCTCCACCACCCACAACAAGCCTTCATACAATTAGTGAAAATCAGAAATGGCGGCTCGAGTCACACGCTCTCGAGCAACATCCCAAGTTGAGCGACTTGAAGATTGGGAAGCCGTGGAGAACCCCACCTTTTCTAAGGGCACAGCCGAGCGTGAAGAGAGAGGAGATATGGCAGTCATCGGACAGCTTCCACCAGGCGCGAAAGCTTATACAGAGATTGACGCTGGCTACAAAGCTGCCTCAAAGAGCAAGCACATGGCTCGGACAAAGAAAGGAGTGCCTTTGCGACAGATGCAGCAGCTCGACCTTGGTCCATCCGAAATAGCCATCACGTCATCCGCTTCGACACCAACCGCGACAACGCAAGATGCTGCTGCTGCTACTGCTAGAGGATTAGGCTATTCGGGCGATGTCTCAAGCCTCCCTCGTTCTCTGCAGATAGCGATCAACAACCGCTTCACTCGACAAGATTTGACCACGTTCAAAGAGGACGCTGAGCTCAACTTTACACATGCGCTGCCGTACTTTTTCTCGGGTTCTTTCATCTTCCCATCTTGTCTTAGGGCTGTCACTGACGGTACGACCCTTCTTTCTGTCGCAAACTCGATGACGCCTGCGACCCTCTATGGCTTCAACCGTTTCGCCGTAAAAGGTCAGCCTTGGCCCGCCATGCTGCCCTCCACCAACTCAAACGACTTGGTCAAGGGGATGCTAGTCTTCGGTATGCTTGACAGTCAGCGACGAGCAATTCACCGGTTCGAGAACTCGATGTTTGACCTCAGACGAACGAATGCAGAGATTGAGCTGATGGATGGGCATAAGATGATTGTAGATACCGGTGTCTATGTTTGGAATAGAGAACCGGGCAGATTGGTGAGCAGAGACGTCAAATGCTGGAGGTTAGAAGACTTGATGGAGAGCAGTTGGTTCAATTTCAATATCAGAAGCGCAGAGGAAGAGGAGAAGCTGTTGGAAGAATTTGACATTTCTGGGCAGTAGTATGTTTACTTGTTAAATAACAGGAGTTCGATAATACAAGTGCGGGTACAAGATCATTACTTCTTTGATTGCTCTTTTCTGCATCAGTTCCCCGCAGAAGGTCCTATTTGTATTCGGGATGAACAGCGCTCGTCTCACGATCAACAGCTTTGCTCCTGCTTCGCCACCATAACACCATCCCTGCGCACGCGATCACAATGCCTAAAGGCTCTAGCAGCGCCTGCGCGATTGGAAACCCATCCACAGTCATTCGCCACCCTCTCAAGAACAGATTCCCACCTGAGTAGTTTTCGAAGCCAAACTGGTCCTCTTCCACATCCTTGGAGTTGATCCAATCCATCCATTGTTCAGGTGTAGTGACAGCCTTCCAGTTGGGGAGTACGTAGTGTGTTGAGATAATGACTCTAAAGAGCGTTGGGAAGATCAAGCCTCCTGCTACGATCAAGAGCAGGCTCTGAAAGTCCTCGTTAGCCGTAATCTGGTTGTTGGTTCAGTGCATCTTACATTCAGCTTCTCAGAACCGGGTTGCTGCCTCCTTCTCTTAACCCATAGTATCCAAGCCACAACCCCAGTGTATACCGCCAGGAACAAGGCGATAAAATCCGCTGCGACACCGAACTTGATCTGTCTTCCCCTATTCACGATATAGTTATCCTCGTCGGACAGACTGCTAACGAAGAAGTTCCAGATATAGAATGGACTGTAGATGTACTTCTCATCCCTCATCGTCAGCCGCTGAATCTCCTTTTCGTTCAGCGTCAAGCCAAAATCGCGATCGCTAATCCACCAGTTCCAGTCATCTTTGAAGTAGCTGAGCGCTTTGGAAGAGATGATAAAGTCGTAGACAGTGTATGTGATGCTGAGGCAGAGGTACGCCATTACGCCGAATCGGAAGAAGATGCCTTGCCATTTGCCTGTATCAGGAGGGAAGCAGCCAGCAAAGAGTGCTACCATCCCAAGGCGCCAAAGTATCTGAGCGACAGAAGACTCGAAGCGGTAACCGATCGGTACGTTGCTTTGCGCGATGATGAGGCCGAAGCGGACGCAGACGAAGACCCAGCTAATGAAGAAGAGGACTATCGCGACTTTCAGCCAAAGTACTTGCTTTCTCAAGGTCCACGATCGGAGGAAGAGCAGGATGAGCGCCAGGCACCAAATGCTGTAGAGCACAACCTGCCCATACTGTTCGGTGTTGGTGTAAACATCGCCGTACATCTCGTACATTTCGCTCGTGCAAGGATAGTCTGCATCTGCTGGACAAGTAGTCGAGCCCCCGCTTCCTTCACCATTACCCCCTCCTCCGCCGCCTCCTCTTTTTGGTGCCATTTTGCGTGTTGAAGAAGGTATCCGTCGTTATAGCAAAGTACGTTAGAATTGAGGATGTTGGACTGTGGGGTAGTGGCGTAGATAAATACAGCACAAATGCAATCTTATGCGCCTAGGGACGGGAGCTAAATAAAGTACCGTGGCACCTTCTTGTAACTGTGATGGCGGTGATGATTCGTTGGTTGGTGAGGCTGCCAAGTAGGGCTGAAGCAAATACGAGGTCCATCGGTTTCCTCGCATTCCAGCCAAGCAGGGGTAGCATACACAATGAGAATAAAGCTTCGAAAGTTTTAGCTCAAGGTCTTGGACTCTTGCTTTAAATTATTCCAGTGAGTCGCTATCTTCCTTTAAACGAGCCAATAGAGGAAGATAAAGATGTGGTGTAGTGAGTGCCTGGTACCAATACCTCTTCTTCTCTTCTCTCGTGTACAAGACTTCGAACCAAATCTGTCCATCGTATCATGCCTCTACAATCCTAAAACTCACCTTTCTTCACCCTCAGGAAACCTGTTTGCTTTAACAGTCACTACAAAGCTCGAGCCAGAATTAGATCCACTAGCAATTTCTCTTGTCCTCCATATGAATAATATGTCCCCTGCAATCTGCCTCGTCAAACATATCGTTTCGTTATCCTTTATCGACATCGAAGCTGCGTGCGCCAAACCTGAACTCATGACGTTCTCAAACCGACCACTTTTAGAATCAGCGGTAGCGGCTGCGAACTTTTGTTTATTCAAGTAGCAGAGTACAATGGAGCTGGCGGTTTCCTCCACAGTTGGTACATGCAGGACGTAGCTTGCCAGGTGGTTGAAGAAGTACATCGAACAGCTGTTCGTGACTCATTCGATTCGGGGTTTCGATTCCTGAATCGCTTCCTGCAGATCATTTCGGCGCTGAATTTGTCAGTCAACAGGTGTTTGAGAAGACATCGTCATCGGAGCTCGACCTCCATCATCTGATCGCAATCGCAAGCCGGGGTCCCATAGATCATTCTTCCCACGATACGACCGTCTGAGACAATAATACCAACTCCATCTGATAACGTGTTGTAGTACTGTAAGCCGGGAAATCGATACACTTCCGCCGTACTTGAAGGTCGGCCAGAGATTTCGACGTGGAAGGGAAATTCGAGGTGGCAACCGTGGCAGCGTACTGCGGCGACTGCTACAGAATAAAAAGTAGTGACGTGGCTCTGAAATTGTTTCAGAGCTAGCAGTCTGCCGGTTTCCAGTTCGCCATTTTCGCTGTGGATGCGAAAGAGTTTGATGAGATCCTTCGCTTCATACTTCGTGCGGGCTGAGTCGGAAATGTCACTCATGAAATGTAGTTGAAGCTTCTGAGTCAGATCCGGGTCTATCTCTGCTAGTTCTCGAAACGGCTGCAGAGGTAGAGGCCGTATGACGCGTCTTGAGCGCAACGGTAGAATGCAGTCAATGGCGTTGAAAAAGTCAGTCGCTGACCAACGAGAGTCGCACGAGAGCGCGAGCTCTAAGATATCCTCGAAAGCATCCTCTTCTGTACCAAAAATCTGTTTGAAAATAACCCGTTCAATTTTTCCAACAGACTGTAGGCATAGTTTCAACGAGTGATTAAATGTCGAAACTAGAAAACCACTAGCCGAATGCACCTGCCCACCTAGTCCATACATTTCGGGATTAATAAAGGTCCGGCCAGTGACCCATTGTGCTCCATCAATTCTTGGCCAGAGGTCTCGGACCAATAAAAGAGGGGTACAGTCTCCGCGTTCCAGGGCCGTTGTCCATACCCAGATGCAGAACTCGTCTGGACTCTTAGTCTCCAGCGCTGTACAGAGAATCTCATAGGAGGCCAGGTCTAAGAAGCTAGCAATGGCCAGATATCGATCCCTGTCGTCGCGGCACTGTCTACTGGCAATGAGTTCCCATACTTCGCCAAAGGTCAAACCAGGCTCCTTTCGGAGCATGCCACTGAACTTTAGGCCCATGCGACTTCGTATCCAGGCGCTCTCCTTATCTATCTGTGCTATGAAGGGGCGCATGATGATATAGTTCATATCGACGATTGAGTGTTTGAGGTTCGGATCATTATTGAGAGACACGATGTGATAGTCTTCTGTGAGCATCCAGGGGTCGTTGCAATGACCATATTCCAACGCACACCACATCCTTTTATGCCAGTATGCATCATAAAAATACTCCAGGTGCGACAATTTCAGTTCGTCATCGTACTGTCTTGTCCATTCCTCGTCCAGTATATCTGAAGCAATACATTTAAGCGTCCCGTAGCGCACATCATCGAGGTAGATTAAGGATGTATCCACAGAGGCGAAGATTTCTGGAAGTTGAACGAGAAGGCGCTTTTGAACCCCCGAATTCCACTGAGGCACACTGACATAGTCGTACCAAAGCTCGGCGGATACTTGGAACCTGTCTACCTGCCGTTCGGCTACCGCCGCCAAAATACCTAGGGCTTCTTCAAACACGAGCTCTTTTGCTTCGTCGCTGGCGACTTTGGATAGATGCGCCACACTTATCTCTTCATCCCATGCATGAGAAACCGGAATGTATTGAACGCCCTTCTCTTTTATGCATTTCAGATGACGATTGCGGAACCGAATAGCGATGAGCGTCGGTGCATCATCCTGGTGTATAAAATCGTTGGGCCCAAAGTTGATGAAGCCAGCAAAGCGATTGCGCTCACTCTCCGAAAATTCAGGATTATTGAAGCTTTTAAGACGCGCACGAGCATCCGCAGTGAGATCGACGTAAAATGCCTCGATTCCTTCTTCTGTCTGTGGCTCCAAGGAGAATGTTCGAATTGGGGGTTGATTTGGAGGGTCAAAGTCTTGTCCACATACTTCGCAGTTCGAATCCAGAGCGTCCGTCCAGCAGGTTTCGAGAAGATCATCTGGAAATATTGCCCAAGTCCGATCGCCGACCGAGATGGTAATCTTAGAGTCGACATCATCATCTCCCATTATCGACATGGTGCGTGGTCATCCACGGTGTTATTTCCAAGAAGCACCGAGGCTTGGTTCGAGGGACTTGATGATCGGGATGCGAAATGTGAACACGGAAGCTTTCTGATACAGTCGCCGACGAAGCTCGGGAAGTGTCTGATTTCCGAGCGGTTGTTGTAAATAGACTTCCTCACTATACGCCGTTGAAGAAGAAATAGGTCGGACGGCAACCTGTAGCTCAGCCGCACGCCAAGGTCAGCCACACCTATCAAATGACTTGCACGGCTTGGGCAGTCCTGCGACGACCAACTCCACGGCGGTGCTATGTCGTATTGTTTGCTTTACACACTAGGTGCACTTGCCTTGATGCGTCGAGATTGGGTGATATCACCTGCACGCACTGCATGAAGACATTTCAAAATCCAATCTACTTTGGTGAGGCCAAATGACTCTTGCATTGAAAATTGCCCCACGACGCATCCGAGTCGTAACGAGGTTGACTTCGGACCGACAGACATATATACAGCTATACGATCACACAGCATAACGCCCTTGGGTTTACGATGAAGGGGTCGTAATCGTGATACTAGCAGACCCACTGCTCCCATACCCCTCCGTAGCGAGGATCATATAGTTATGCGTGCCCAGCTTCTGCCCAACCTTCGTCCAAGCATCAAAGTGGTTCTGAGTCGTGACGGAACCCCCGACGCGTTTCTGGGTGCGCACAGACCAATACTGCTGGAAGGTCGACGTGCCCTCGATGGAAGGCTGGTTAGTTCGGGTCGTCTGGTAGATGTCGTATGTACCGCCGTCCGAGGTGATGGTACCCTTCTTGCTCGTGCCGGAGCTAGGGTTGTAGGAGCCGTAGGATTCGACGATGTAGTACTCGACGAGCGGATTTTGCGTCCAACCGTACAGCGAGACGTACGAGTTGACACTGCCGGCGTTCCAGGTTCCAGTGTAGTTGACGACCTTGGCACCTCCTGGGTTCCATCCCTTGCCAGCAACGAAGTTTCCTACATTGCTCCAGGTGACGGAGTATTTACCGGCGTCTTGATTGTCGTAGCTCACGGAGCCTTTGCCATCGGTCCAGAAGGAGTAGAAGTACCCGTTGTGTGTGCCTGTCCCTGGCTGGGTGTTTCCTCGAGGAAGAACCTTGTTTTCTTGGGCCTCTTGTTCCTCGAGACCTTTCTTGTAGAGCTCGAGTGGCGAGGCGAGGACGGCTGCGGCGCTCGAGAGCGCAAGGGCGAGGGTTGAGAAGGCGACCATTTTGACTTTGTCGATCGGGCTTCCTTTGGTGCAGACGATTACTTGGAGAAGGGAGGATTCTTATAGTTGCGTGGTAGAAACTTTGAATTGATTTCGCCATCTTCTGATCTCATTTCGAAGGTCTTGGTATGCTGTGTCGGGCAAGAGGAGTGAGCTCGATTGGAGCTGGACTGGGCTTGGCGACAGCATTATATCACCCTGATGTGGCGTTAATTTGCCGGTGATATTGCGGGGTACATGTCTCCGATATCTTGTAAAAGCCCACAGACCGAGGAGCCATATTGATGGAACCGGGTTCCCCGGATCTTGGTACTAGCCACCGGCTATTTCATGCCCAAATGTCCTACATCGTGCTGAGCCGCTGACGACTGTTTGCCATAATGCGACGAATCCAGGTTTTGAGGGAGTTTCCAATCGTGTAAGAATGGTGAACAGGCCTAATAGCGCTTCTAGCCGCGTTGAAGGGAGTGAACGGTTGTCGAACCTGGTTCGAAGCCCTTTGGAAACGGGTTGCTAGTTGAGGCTCAAATGGTCATGTTTGAAACGACGGTCCTTGTCCTAGCTATCTCATGCTTGGAACTGGCAGAACAGGTCCATGAAACACAAGCCAAGCAGCCGAATCGTGTAAGCTTGTGTAAGAAAATGCGCCAGACGAAGAAGCGTTCCTTCCAAGCCGTTCTACCGCCTTGGTACTCATTACACCGTGTTTACGAAGTCTTGGTGAGTTCATGAAAAGATCTTATTTTGGTCTGGATGCCATGATCTGCTGTGGAGAACAGCCCTTTGCTCTGGGAGCCAGGCCGGTTGTCAAGGAGTAGGTATTTAGCCGGGTAGCAAAAGGTTACGACCCTCTACACGCTGGAGCGTGGCAAGTAAAGCGCGTGATGAGCGTAGCGTGTGATGTCTATATTGCTGCTCAAGGGGAGGTAATCCAAAGCTGCATATAAAGGTGTCGTGCCAAGCAACCAAGCAGTGGTGGGGATGCAACCAGTCCCGATGCCTATGCATCTAGTGTCGACCTCGAGGGATCTTTGACGATGTGAGATTGACAGATTGTCGAGAACAAGAATAAATCATGAAAGCAGAATTGATGAAAAAAGGATAAACTAGAAATCTACAGGGGTATCTTGGATAAGAGAAGTAGGAGAGTAGAGAGTAGGGGTAACAATCAAGTCCGACGCTCGCTCCATAGTCTGTCGATGACTTGGAAGACCGCTGTTACCGCTTTCATGGTTTCGTCATTGAGGTGTTGCCCGAAGCGCTGTTGCATCTTATCAGGATGCCATCGAACTCGCTCGACCTTGAGCAAAGCGGTTGCGTCGTCTCGCCAAGCGCTCGAGTGCTCGAAGAAGCGGTCAATCTGATCTTTCGACACATGCCTCATCCGTCCGGACACAACAGGCCACGGTATGAACTCCTGGACCGCTGCTGAGGTCTCGCGATCCAAATGCTTATTGGACTTGAGCTCTTCCCACTTCTTAAGGTATTTGACCCAAGCAGCATCCACCTCTTTGGCCCTCTTCCGCTCTTCGCCAAGCCTAATGCTCTCTTGCATGCGCCGTCGCGCAGCCTCTCTTTCCGCCTCTTGTTGCGAGATGTCCTCTTCCAGCCCGCGTCTCTGCTTCTTCTGGCTGTCGCGCTGCTTTGCCCTTGCCTCACGTTCCTCGAGTATGTGCTCGTGAGACTTCTCCCACATCTTGCGCCGCACGTATTGAGCATAGTCTTCATCTGTCATGCGCTCAAGCTCGCCATCTGGTCCTGGCTTCATATTCGGATAGATGTGTATGGGCTGTCCATAGACGCCTTCCCAATATTCGGCTCCCTCGTCGTCCGCCAGGGCATCGAAGAGACTCTCTCTGAACGCCACCTCAGGGTCGATATCGCTGCGACCATGGTGCGCGTCGTATAACGATTCGCGGTACTGGTGGTCTGGGTTCGCGTATTCGTCGTTCCAGGCCGCTTGCGTGAACCCACGGATGGGCGGCTTCGCCAAGTTCTCTTGCAGATCCTCATGCTTGCGCTCGCGCCGGCCTCGTCGCTTGTCGCTATGTGAGCCATTGTAACGATGCGAGCGGTGGCGCTTCCTTGATTGCTCCTTCGCGCCATAGTCGTCGGGGCTGTCCCGCTTTGCTTTGCGCTTGTGCTCTGGTTTGAGCCGAAATTTAGATGCCTTGCTGCGCGCGTATTCTTCATGCGAAGCAGGTGGCTCCTCATGTTGGCCCTCCATGGTGTCGGTCGTAAAAAGCCAGCGACTGGATGTGTCGCGGCGCAAAAGGTTGTGTCTTCGTTAAAAGGGCCATAAGTGAGAGTGAAGACGAAGATAGGCAGGAACGAGCGGCGCGGCGGTGACGTGCAGTGCAGTGGTCCGTGCGGTTATGTTAGGCGATCGGTGCATCTTCCTTGTCACCAATTTCAACCTCCAACACCCACACACTAGCCACCATGTTCAAACTCGGGCTGAATGCGAAGGGCAAAAGCCTGAATAATGCGAGTAAGCCCGCGCCCGGCAAGCGGAAGCCTCTGCTTGGTGACGACGAAGAAGACGTGAAGGGCAAGAGTAAGGTCACTGCGAACGAAGAGGAGATTGGCGAGTTCAACTTTGACCCGGCCACTGCCTCCACATCCAAGCCCACGAAACCATCGAAGAGCCTAAAGTCCAAGCTTCCATCGGGTCCACCCACGCGCAAGGTGCAAGCGAAGCCAGACGACCCCACGCGAATCTTGAACTCTGCAAGCACACGAGAATCCGAACGGAAAGCGCAAGAGGCCAAGGAGCTTGACCCTTCTATCTACGACTACGATGCTGCCTACGACGCGATACATGCCCGACAAGCCGCTAAGAAGGCTGCCGAACAAGAAGACGCGGCTCAACGACGGCCCAAGTACATGGATAGCTTAATTGAATCGGCAGAAATAAGGAAGAAGGATCAGCTTCGAGCACAGGACAAACTGTTGCAGCGCGAACGAGAGGCAGAAGGTGACGAATTCGCCGACAAGGAGAAGTTTGTCACGGGCGCATACAAGGCACAGCAGGAGGAGACACGGAAAGCCGAAGAGGAGGAAAAGAAGAAGCAGGAGATCGAGGAGGAGAAGAGGCGCAAGATGGGAATGCAGGGCTTCCACAGGCAGATGCTGCTCGAGGAGGAGAAGAGACATCAAGAAGCCATGGAAGCAGCTGCCGAGCTGGCGAAGAAGGGCATCAAGGTTGAGTCGCTAGACGAAAGGGAGAGGACAGATGCAGATCTGATCAAGAAGGCTCAGGCCGAAGGCAAGAATATTATCTTGACAGATGAAGGCCAAGTAGCAGACAAGAGGCAGCTGCTTGGGGCAGGTCTCAACATTGTCGCCAAACCCAAGCCTGCGACCACGGCACCCGCGGCCGCCAGCCGTCCAGTTGTTCACCAGAACTCCTATCAAGGTCGCAACAGCAATGCCAAGGGCCTGAGAGAGCGACAGACACAGATGATCGCCGAGCAGATCGAGCAGACCCAAAAACGGGCTAGAGAGGAAGAGGAAGAAGAACGCAAGAAGATCGAGCAAACAAGCAAGAGCAGAAAGACTGATGGCGAGATCAGCAGTGCTAAGGAACGGTACCTGCAACGGAAGAGAGAGGCTGCAGCCGCAAAAGCCGCCGCCGGGAAGTAAGTGCTTTGCTGCACTTCGAAGAGCAGCTCTCTTAACTTTGGCACGACTCGAAACAGGGCAGGTACGGATCGCATGTGAGTGTATAAATTCAGACACGGACGTCAAAAGCTGACATTAGACCAATGCAAGACTACCAATTTCCAGTATCCGTTCCTTCGAACTGCCTCACTCCTTCCATCGGTGCTAACCACTTCGTCCTGAAAGGCGTAAAGATCTCCCCCTGCGGCTTTAAACTATCGTACGTTTCACCCAGAGCTCCACTCTGAAGCAGCATCAACCCTTTGAACCCTTCAGCCTCGCTCTCTTTCCACAACGTGCTCGAGCACGTGTCGCAAAACGAGATCTTGAAAACAGGGCCCTGTCCCGAATCGAATTTGAACTGCTTGGGAGTTCCCGTGACCGTTACTGCCGAAGTGAGGACAGAGACATTTGTCGAATACGCAGTTCCCGTTATCCGCTTGCAATTGTTGCAATGGCAGAGCACCTATGCTTTGTCCTTAGCCTCGACAATCATAGAAAACTTTCTAGCTAGAAGGGAGTGAGGCTTACAGTTCTTATCGGCTCGCCCGTGAACTCAAACCCCACTTTCCCACAGATACAGCCTCCCTTCGTCATCCTGGTGCCCGTCGCTTTGAAAGTCGGATACGTGCGACTCCTGAGAGAAATAAAGTCTGTCAGACTTATCATGTGCATGGTGGAAGTGGACATTTATAGTGACAGGTAGTTAAGGTAGGGGCGGCGATACGGAGGACGCTAATGTAGGGTTGTGGATCTTTGCATGCTTGCCCCGCGTGTTCCTAGACCAGGACGGGTATTTGTAGAACGTCGGTGTTGACTAATCCATAAGCTTATCTCTCTACTTCCATTCTGAACAACATCGAGATCGCTGCGAGGGCGAGGCGAAGTTCTTAAAATCAGCGATGTTGGAGCAATTCTTCGATGAGACAGAAATAGTGTTTCTCGCTTGTCTCGCTCATGCATTCCCGAACCCTGTGTCCGGCGTATGAATCAGACTCGAAGCGACATCATCAATGGATCACATACACATGGCGCCACGAGGGTCCATTTATAATCGCATCAGCATGGATCGAGACGAATTACAGCAAAGGGCTAGGGGAGTCTCACACGTTGTCTAGCGCTTCTGCACCTGTTTCGCGTCTATACTGTCCATGTTCGGCAATCGACTATTGCGTGAGGCCTAAGGCGAGGGCGTACACGATGCCGAGGCCGGTTGTTGTCTTGAAGGAGGAAATCTACGTGGGGTGACGTCTATTCCCGGGTGACGAATATGTTTCAAGATCTTACGAGTTTTGAGGTTGCTGGATATGTTGAAGGGCCTTTACCAGGTGATGATGTGTTGTGGTC
Organism: Lophiotrema nucula; assembly: GCA_010015825.1. NCBI lineage: Eukaryota > Fungi > Ascomycota > Dothideomycetes > Pleosporales > Lophiotremataceae > Lophiotrema > Lophiotrema nucula. The sequence continues at coordinate 103,340 of ML977369.1, forward strand.
CTTGCGAGAAGAATCAGAGCTGACCGGCCTATGCACTTCTCCTCATCACTCAGCATCTTTTTCAGTGAAAGCACAATTGTCTCTCGGCTACTAACATTGCCGGCGCGATAGTTTTTGCGCGCCTGCCTTATCGATCAGGTCTTCTTCAGGCCTTGAACACTCCACAACATGGCGAACATAGACTCCTCCGCCCTCTACGGGAGCGACAAGATGGCCAGCGACCAGGCACGTACAATTGAGAGACTTAGCAGAGAAGGACTGAACCACACCATTCTGCTCAAACATTGCCCGCTTGACCAAGGAAAGCTCCTTCTCCAAACGTCAGACACAGGTCTTGGCGCGCTAGACCTCCTCCCTGTCGAGCTTCTGCACGAAGCTATCGGCTATCTGGATGTCAAGTCGATCTTTACGCTCCGGCGAATCAATAGGAAAGCCATGACGGTCGTAGAGGGACAGCTCATGTTTCGAAAGGTGAGCGCGCTGCCGATGTTGTATGAAGGTTCTGTTGTTCTTACCCAAGGAAGCAATGCTGACTTCAATTCACCCACAGATCATGACACACGCTTCCGATGTCTTCCGCGGTGCTCTTAGCCTCGAGGTTGCACACAAGATCACTCTTCCGAATCTTCTCACCAAGCTCTGTCAGCAGACCTGCGATAACGAAGATTGCGTTCAATTAGCGCCTTACATAGACCTCTTAGCTATGCAGCGCTGCTGCCTCAGGATGGGTAAACCATGCACGCTCCCGTATTTTTTCCCTCTTACCTACGAGCAACTCCCTGAACAGCTCAAGACCAATCAAACCGATTTGAGTAGGATTCCTACCTGCCGATCCATCCCGTCTCATCCAGACGGCGGTTGTCGACAGACCATGTACGACCAGCTGCCAGTCGCAAGCTACTTGATTGACCACAATCGAGGCGGTGTGTCAACGTTGCTCAGAATTCATCAGAATTCAAGCGAATTCCACCCCTCCTACGTCGCAACAACAGCGGTTCTAGCGCCGTGGCTGAGCCCAGGATCAGACTCTGTGGAGCAGGGTATCTTCTGTCAGCTGTGCTGGGAAAAGACTGACCGTGGGGATTTGGGAGACGTCCAGAGCGATACAGGCTTCGGGCTGGTAGATCCTTCCTCAAGTTTCATCTGGCAGCCAGAGGTAGATAATCCGCTATACACGCCAAGGGAGTGGAAAGAGCATGTCGAGAAGAGGCACTAGATCAACGATACGATGAACCTGCACGGTAAAACTGACAGGGACATCGTCAACATTGAGGATGTCTGGATTTGAGTTTGGTCACAATGTACGGCTCGCGGCCGCATTGGACCAATCTAAGCGAAACAGTTCACACTTGCTTGAAAGTGGACGCAATCAAAGCAATGATGCGGAGGGAAACTGAAGTTCAAGCCGTAGCAATGGAACTATATCATATATGTGGGTGTATCGTACTTCTTCCTCTATGGCCCCAGAAACGCGTCGATGTCCGAAATAAGCTTGTGACTTTGCGCTGTCATTGACGTGCATTTGTATCAGCAGATTACACTAGGCGCCAGCTCGATTTCATTGGCTCATATCGATATGATCTCTTGACTCCCAATCACGCTCACTTCGCCGTGCCTGTCCGAGTGTGACGGCAGGCGGGGCGACTATATAGGGACCTGCCTCCTGGTGCTACTTCTCTCTCTCGGACCCCACCTTACAAACCGAATTTAGACTACCACTAACACTAAGATTTGACCAAACTACGATCAGTCACAACATCGTTCCCTCAAATCATTCCCATTCCGCCAAAATGACCACAGTGATTGCTGATAACGGGCACGTCCGGCACCGAGTTTCTACCCGAGAGAAGCTCCTGCAAAAGTTGCTCGATCCCGCGATCCTACGCCAAAGCTGTCCCCTATCCACCGACATTCGCCATTACCAATTAGCTGCAAGCCACGGCGGGCTTGGGAAACTCGATCTGGTGGCGACGGAAGTGCAGCAGATGATCCTCGAGCGTTTGGATTTGCAATCGATACTCAACTTTCGCCGTGTCAGTCAGAAGGCAATGGCAGTCGCCAACGACGTTCCTGCATTCCGCAAGGTAAATGGACAGACCCTTTTGATGATGATCTCTGAGGGTGAAGGTGAGCTAATGTGGCGATGTAGGTGATTGAGCATTGCCCTGATGCCATTCGAATGGCCGTCGGCATACGTGTCGCGAGCAGAATCCTACTCCTCGATCTGCTGGACAAACTCTGCCAACGCACTTGCGACGAGGGTTGCGGGAAACTTGCACCATATCTCGATATCTTCAGACTCGAGCGAAAGTGTTTCGGCACGGCATCCAGATGTGCGCTGAAGCATATACCACCTAAGCCTCTCGCGCGTTCTGAAGAGGAGGTTAGACGCCATGGAGATACTATTGCCGCAAGCACTGCATCATTCATGTCCATCCCTGGAAGTTACGACGGTCGCAATGTGATTCCCAAACGTGAGATCTACTACTACTACCGGGAGGTGAAAAAGATAGTAGGCGCCCATTTGATAACCACTAACGTTCACTCACGCTACGTGTTGCATTCAGTAGGGTGTGTGACACATAAACGGAAAGTGCCAAGTAGTACATACATGATGGTAATTCTGGCGCCGTGGATCAATAAGTTCTCGAGCGGTAACGAGTTAGGGTACATCTGCGATCACTGTTGGGAGTAAGAGATCGAATACAAGTATTCACCAGCGGAAGATGCAGCTCACGAGACCTTGTATACGGAGAATCAGTGGCGAGACCATGTGCAGACAGTACATAGTGCTACTGCCTCCTAGGCAGCGTTGTGTAGTGGCTGGCGAGGGGAAGTTATGAATCCTGTGATGAACTAGATATCGGTCTAGCTATCACAGATTCGGTTTCATCGAGACCTGGAAAGGGATCGAAACTGGAATTTATGAGAACATTCTGGGATTTTACCATCGAAGGCCGTCTGGGACAGAGTCTACCTACATTTGTACATTTGGCTACGAACAGATCTTCGTGGAGGTATCTGTATAGATTCCAATTCTCAACTTGTATACATATCCAGGTCAACTGTGGGTTTTCCAAGATCGTTCATTTCCGAAATCATATGTCCTATTAAACCCTTCTTCCTCACGTTTAGTTTCGCGGTCTCCATCAAGCCCTTCGCTCTCGCTGCATTATCGGAGAACCTATAACTGCCGACCGAGGCACCTGAAGGATTAAACCTTTTTCTTAATGGAAACGTTTAGAGCAGGAAGTCGACGCGTGTTGCATTAGTGCTGCAACCAAAAAGCTAAAATCGAGAGCAAATTAAAAGACTTGTCTATAGTACAGAAGTGGTCGATGATCGGGTCGATGGTCGATGAAACAATCAACGTCAATCCTCGATCCGATGAGCTTGAGACTTTATCTAGCCGTACGAGAACGTGCATTTACTGCATGAAAATCCTGGCACTTCTCCAATTAGGTGCTAGATTTTTGAAACAGCCAAGTGCGGCACAGTAGCAGCGGGGGAGGCTGTGAAGATTACGACAGCACTTTCAAAATAATGACATTATTTCCTCGAGACAACAAACATCATCATCTAGTTGTCGCTTGATGGCGCACTTATTTGCTACATTGGTCTGCCTTCAAGTTCTGCTCGGTCGCGCAATTGCTGGGCAGGCTCCGAACTGCTGCGACCTCGACATCAGCACAATATCGAACGCGACCAAAGATGACTGGTGCGAATCTCAGAGAACTACCTGCCAGACAGTCTGCATGGTTATAAACAATAGCACCAGTCCCACCATCAATAGATGCGATGCCGTAAGTAGAATCCGCTCTTTCGAAAAGTGGTGTAGGTGCTTACAATACCCAGCCAACCTTGGAGTACGATTGCGCTTGCGATGGTGACTACATCCCTGGAGAGCTCCATATCAACGATTTGATGGACAATTACCGCGACACAATACCCAGCGAAAAATGCTCCTACTGGAAAGATCTATGCTTCGATGCTGCTGGCGCGAATGAAACCGCGTCCTTCTATTGTTCCACAGCAACAACATGCGCAACCGCCACTCCTGTTGTACTTGCGTTTACTTCATCAGCAACAGTACTCACGACATTGACCATGACGACAACAAATACCGTAAGCTCGACTCCTTCCTATAGCAGCGCATTGACTGGACTCGGGCCTCTTATATCGTCAACCACAATCTCTGATGCATCTACGTTACCAACGACGACGCCATCTGCACAACCGACAAGTGATTTGGTTTTTGCCGGTAAAAGAAAAGGTCTGTCCCCAGGTACGAAGGCAGGGATAGCTCTGGGCGTGCTACTTGCCGTGGGCATTCTACTCGGCGCAGTGTTATGGCCTTTGCAGCGGAAACGAAAATTAAGAAAGAACATGGCTGAGCTTGACACAAAGCGTTACCATTTGGACATACAGCAGTCTGATGGTCTAGAAGTTGTGGACCCGTACGATACTATGCTGTATCGCAGACAAGAGCTGCCATCTGCTGGGACTTTGGCGAATGAATGTGCACTACCAGAGATGGACGGAGGCCCTGTCACGGAAGAACGGAGAGAGTCTCATTCTCATAGAAGAATTTACTCTGAGTTGGAGGATACGGGTGTTATACAGCCCCCTGTCGTGTCCCCGGAAGCGGTCGCGCATGAGGATCACCGGGCATCTGCAGGTTCTCCTCCGACGCTTTCGAGGCCAAACATAGGAGCCCCACTATCATCCTCTTTTCAAGACATAATGTAGTCCATCGTTTTCACACCTTCTCCAGTAAAAGCTGTATATCTTTTGTTCAGTTCAAAAGACCAAAACACTTGATCGTGATATTGCCTGTTGATTCTAGCTTTCTAGTCTGTATTCGCGTAGCCTTCTTTTCATTGATGCCGCTGTGAGGCAGTAGGGTGGCTAATGCAGGCTTGTAGCTATCAAGCAGCAATTTCGTCTATCCTTCCAACACTTTCAACACTTTAGTACTTACCCAGCAATTCTTTATTGAACGTACCCATCCTGATGGAGTGACCCCCACCTTTCTACCCAACACCGCGATGGTTAACCAAATGTCGACTGCCTTATAGGTGGAAAGTACTCGGTATAGGATGGAGAAAAACTGTGGTCACTGTTCCAGTCCTTATTCAGCTCAGATCGAAACTCAGAGTAGTATGCATAAATGATCTGCCAGCCTTCAAGTCGTACAGCCTCTGTCTCGTATCGAAACTTGAGAACCAGAATCAATATAGGATCCTGAAACATATATCAAGTAAGCGAACTTTGACTTTTGAGAAACGATTATAAGCTATAGAATTGGTTCCATCGAAGCAATCGAGGTATGACGTATTGAGTAGACCCGGAGGACGTAGATCAGATTTCACGCCGCACACGACTACATGCATCTTTGCCGTGGGCGCCTCCGCCTGCGCCAATCAACCGTTCGGATGAAATGCAATCGTAATGATTCGGAAACGCTGGCTTGAGCGGCACAGTAACGCCAAGCGGAGGCTTCACCTCACGATCTTTACCCTCGCCGTTTTCCATTCAATTTCAATCGTTGAGGAAACTTTGTTCGTCCGATGGCACTTTTTCAGCACTATGTCTTCACCTTCGCTCTCTTCTTTGCTTGCACCTTGGCTCAGAGGATTGATGATTGTTGCGACGCGGACTACTCTGACATTACCACATCTGAGCGTAATGACATGTGCGAAGATGAGCAAGACACATGCAAATACGTTTGCTGGACTTACAATCTCGACACATATTGGCTTCTCAACGTATGCAACACAGTGAGTGAATAATCTTGCGTGTACGCCTGTTCTGGACTCGGAACTCTAACTATTGGTAGACTCTAATGGAGTCATGGTGCAGCTGTTATAACTATTCGGACATAGGGGATTTTCAAGACTTTCCCATTACAAGGGAACAGTACAGATACAGCTTCTGGGACGGACTGTGCCAGTGGCTGAAACAAAAATGTCCCGATACTTGCAAATCCTTGACTTGTGGAACAGAGAGCGTGGACGTTGAGCTTGTTTCCTCAACTTCAACTCGAGGCCCAATTACGACAAAGCTTCCGACGTCCCTCCCAACGACTCGTACCTCTACAACTCTTTCGATCAGTGATTCTATAGGTCGCACCTCGAGCGGTATAGATAGCGCCTCTACTTCTACATCAACACAATCAAATGTTCCGACTGGGCTTGTGGATGCCAACAATAACGCATTGATGCCATCTCAAGGAGGAGGTCTGACTGCAGGCGCCAAGTCAGGCATAGCCATTGGCACATTGGTTGTTGCCGTCCTCCTCGGTCTCGTCCTCCGCTACTTCCTGCGTGGTCGATGGAAACGAAGTCGCTCGAATGACCCTGCGACCGATTCGGATACCAAAACAAGACACGACCAGGCAGGGTTGGAGGTTGCAGATCCACGAGATCCTATGCTATATCGACGGTCAGAACTAGATTCATTTGCATTGGGCACCGAACATCCTGCAGTGAAGTATCGGTACTCCTTCCAAGAGATCCAAGGTCCACGAGTTGAAGTAGAAGATCCTACAGCAGAGAATCACGACCAAGCACCTTCTGAACTTCCGAATACCGATGTGGCATTGCTGCATGCGGATGCCCAGCTCAGCGATGATGCACTTCAAGACAGTTTAGAACCGTCGATACAATACTCACAACCGCCCGTGCTTCCGATTCCCGATGTTGGCTCTCCATTATCTCCTGAACTATCCGCGCCGCTGTCACCGCCCATGTCTGCCACAATCAACTCTGAGTCAAACTCATCGCGTCTCACGGCAATGCTCACAAAACAAGAGGAGCCGAGCCGGTTGTCGATCGAGGTCATGCGGGAACTGGAGAGCGAAGGAAGCGCGTCTAATTCAAAGAAGGGAGGATAGAACTGAATTCGCGAAGAGTCTCGAGAAAACACTTCTTGCGTGCTGGAATCCCAACGTGTTGGTGATGATCATTAAATCGATGTCTATGGTTAAAATTTCGTAGGCTTAGGGAGTTTACGTTGGCTGTGTATTGCTTAGTAGGGCTAATAAACCATGTCAATATCATATAAGATTATTCTTCGCTCTCGTGGGTGATACTAGTAGTTGAAATCAGTGTATGATGTAACAACGGACTCACATACGACAGTTCACAACTCAGTCTTCGTTCCATCGCTCTGCAAAGCATACAGGGCCTGCGGCTTTCCAGCAGAGTCACAGCTAGCGAACTTCCACCATCCCCAATGGTACGCTCCCGCAATGTTCACCAAGCCCCATCTAATCGGGGCTGGCATAGGTGGCCACTTCGCCCACATACCATCCTCATACGTCGCGTCCAGATTTAGAAGGAAGAAGGGAACAACATCAGTCGTGCCAGCCTTAGTCACGGTCTTCTTGCCCCAAGCTTTGAAGATGGCAGCTGCCTTATCGGCCTCGGGTGATTCAGGCTTGGGAGCGGTTGGGAGATCGGCGAATGATGCTATAGTGTCGATCTCGTGGTGGAAGTGATGATTGAACGACTCTTGGAAGCTGGACATGATCCGTTGGAGTTCTTTGCCATCGAAGTCTGATGGCGATTTGAGGCTGGTAAGGTAATTATTGAACTCTCCAAGACCTTCCAGAAATGATTCTATGATACTAGTCAGAGTAGCCAAAGTCAAGGAAGGAGAACCTGTACCATGCTCCATGTGTGTTTCGGTCCAGATGTCCGTGTTCCCTACGATGTCTTCGACTTTGGGAAATAGCTGAGCTTCTTCGTCATCGTGATGGCTTTTCACAAAGCGAAACCAAGCTTGCGAGTATCCGACGAAGTCAGCCTTGTCTGCATCCTTGACGTGCGGCGCTTGTAGGTAGATGGAGTTGTAGTCCCTCAAGATCGCGTTATGGATATGAGCCATATGCGTGGCCCCTGTTGTGAAGATGTCGGTCTGTTAACGTCAGGTCAGCTAAAGTTCTGATTCCGATCGCAGCCTACAGCTAGGCTTCGGCTCGTCGCAACGAAGTGTCATGCATGGAGGTAGATGCTACTGGGGTGGGATTTTAGAGTGCAAGTGGCATCTAGAGTATAAGTCAAGACACCATCGGCACTTCTGACTTGCAAAGAAGACGGCTTGCTTACCTTTCTTGTCGCATACTGCGGAGTGGTCACCAGTGCGCAAGGGCCATCAGCCCACTGTCGCCCAGTTGTTGCCGTGGTAGTCGCCATTGCTAAAAGTGTGAGTTTAGCAATGGACTTCATGTATAACAGGAAAAACGCACGGATGAAGTCGTGGAGATATAGGTGATAAGCGCGATATCAGGTGATAACGCTCTGTGGTCCCAGAATGGCATGATATGGAGATAGGCTAAGCAAGATTGCCTGAGCGCTGATTGGTGGCATTTTCTTGAGGACGAACCCTGCATCCCGAGTTCTACCGAGTCCATCAACCCCACTGCAGATACTTTTACATTGTCCGGATAATATAGTATATGAGGATAATTCGAATAGCATGACCCGACGACAGATTCTAAAGGTGACGTCGGCATAGCGTCATAGAGCGCTCGTCCGAAGGCTCCACAACAGAGTCTCTAGACTGCACATTCCACAGCTTCTTCAATTCTCGCTTCCCGAAGTAGCCCATCTTCGACGAGACGGATAGAAGCAACGCGCGCAACTCCGCAACCTCCTAATCTTCAGCAACATGTCTATGACAATCGAAGAATGCGGAACGGACCGCCCCGCCAAGCCCGTTCCTCAAGCCCCAAGCAACGTTCTCGAACAATTTTCGCTAAAAGGCCGTGTGTGCGTAGTAACAGGCGCATCAGGTGGCATTGGATCCGCAGTCGCTGAAGCCTATGCCGAGGCCGGTGCCAATGTCGCGTTGTGGTACAATTCCAACCCCTCTGCCATCGAAAAAGCGAAGGAATTAGAGAAAGAGCATGGTATAAGGGCGAAAGCGTATAAAGTCAACGTCGCTGATCCTGAAGCTGTCAAGAACGGTGTTGAAGAGGTGGTCAAAGATTTCGACGGCATCGATGTATTTGTAGCGAATGCAGGGAAGCCGAATTCAGCAGGTATCTTGGAGACGAGCCTAGAGGAGTGCCGGGACCTGGTCTCGGTGAATGCAACTAGCGTAATGTACTGTGCGAAGTTTGCGGGAGAAGTGTTCAAGAGACAGGGCAAGGGTAATTTCATCATCACGTCTAGTATCTCCGCGCACATCGTTAATGTGCCGGTGGACCAACCTGTAAGTTGACTCCAAAGGAGGGTTGAGAACACAAGACTAATGCATCTTAGATCTACAACGCAACCAAGGCATTCGTCACGCATTTTGGCAAGTCTATTGCTCGAGAGTGGAGAGACTTTGCAAGAGTCAACATTGTCTCGCCAGGATTCTTCACCACCGCAATGGGTGCATCGGACAGGGTAAAGAATGAAGCGCACAGGATGACTCCGCTTGGCAGGCAAGGAGACACGAGAGAGATTAAGGGACTATTTCTGTACCTTGCAAGTGACGCTAGCTCCTACCAGACTGGAAGCGATACAATCATCGATGGTGGTTATGTCTTGCCCTAAAGACGTCAACGCTAGTCGTGTTGGGGAATCGAACGACACGTGGCTGGATTACACCTTGAAAAGAAGGAGAAGAAAAAGTCTACGGCTGTCGCACGAAATTGTGAGCGATCCACTTCGCGGGTAGCAGTTCTGATGCTAAAACAAGAAATTTTCATTTTGAAAAGCGTTGAAGAAGCAATAAGTTGCAGTTCTACCAAGGTATAAAACGATCATAATTCATAGCACAAACAACAAGACGCAACTCTTTTGATGCCTTGAGTAGAAACAACGCTTTCCATCCTTTTCCGCGTCCTTAATCCCACTTAGTAAGCCTGCGCAACCGTAACACCAACAGTGGGCTTCTTCCCCAGCTGCTCCCTAAAAGGCTCCTGCGCACCCAAATACTCCGTCTGACCCATCATCGGCGTGTTCTCCGTTGTCCTCAAAGCAGCGTACTTCCTCTTTCTCTGGAAGAAGATGATCGCTCCGATGATAGCAAGCAAGATCGGTACACCAAGACCGACACTGACCCCTACAATGAGTTTCTTGTCGACTCCGTGAACCTTGCCATCCAGAGCACCAATATGGTTGTTGTCGTTGTTTCCGTCGCCGGTTGATGAGGTGGAAGTAGGGGGTGGTGGGACGTATGACACTGGGGCGCCTGAGGTTGAAGCCATCTTCACAGCGTTGGAACCGAATGAGCTAAGGCTTGTGACAGTGTCCATGATCGAAGGTGGGAAAGTAGGATCAACGTCAGATGGAACAGCTGTGATCAAGGTCTTCTTTGTGACTACTTGGGTTGTGACTTGCTCCGAGACAGGACAGATGATTTTTCCAGACGGACATGCAAAGCCAGTCAATGTGATTTCTGTGCTAGTGGTTTTCGTTTCAAGGGTTTCTTGTCGGTCGAGCAACGCTCTTGCAGTCACCATTGGTGTAGCAGTGTTAGTAGGTGTCGGCTTGCCTTTGATCGCGCAGATGTCGGCGAGAGTCGTGTAGAAAATTGGGATGCTCGTTTCCGCCACGGGTCCCCAGACGTGCTCGTTGAAAGCAACAGTAGCCCCGGCAGCGGCACCGAGGGCCATTTGGTACCCTTGGACAACCTGGAGCTCGCATTTGTCATCATTTGGAGCGACAGTAACGTTGGTGACGAATTCAGCAACATTTGCGAAAACGCCGACCTCTATTCCGCCGCTAAGCTTGGGGAAAGTAATATTGGCAACCTCGAACTCGCTCAGGAACCCCTCGTCTGGAGTCGAGATGGCAACGCCAGCATGAACACCAATACGAAGTACTGCTGAGAGAACAACACCGGCTGTTTCAATGGTAACTGGGAGAAATTCGAATTGACCCCCATTGAAGGTGATGTCGGATACGTTGTTGCTGAACATCGGGATTTCGATGGCAATGCCGTCTTCGAGCTGGATGTGGAAGCCACTACCAATGGTGATCTCAGACTCTACGGCGAAGACCAATTCGATTGTGAAGATGACACCAACTTCGAGGTCTTTGCTAAGCGATAAACCCACGGGCGTGTTCGACCGATACAGGGAGATGGTGTAGGTCGCGCCAAGGCTCAACGTAGTGTCAACCTGCATATACAGCTCCAAGCCATCAAACTGGAAGCGCAGTAGCGCTTCGGGTATAGCGTCAATATCCAAATTGAAGTCATACGGGAAGGTTGGGAGCTCGAAGTCAGATGCATCGATGCCGTCACCGAGGTTCTTGATGACCTGGTGTGTATAGTTCTCGAAATAGTTCTCTGCAGTGTCGGTGAAGTTCTCGATATTGGTCTGGAAAGAATCCATGGTCTGGGAGATGATCGCGGTCGCATTGATGTCGCCGTCGATGCGTAGTTGCGCCTTCGCTTTGCCTTTGATATAACAGGTGTTGCAGGTAACTTCTACCCCACCTGAGACTGTGCCATTGCCAGGACCGGCTGGTTTCACGTCTTTCTCGACACCGCTGGTAATGGTCAGTTGTGATCATATTGGAGCGAAATTGGGTGCCACTCACATCTTCAACAGTGTCGCGCCATCCCAACTTCGATCTAGAACAACAGTAGTGTTGCTATCGATGTTTCGCTTGCCTAATGCCGCTGCTCGAACGATCTCTCTTCGAATCGCATTGTGCGTATCTCGATTGGAATATCCAGGAGCGTTGTGAGTCCGAACGGTGTACTCTACTGGCGATGGGCTCGACGATGCAAGGCTGAGGGCCGAAGCCAGTAGAAAGATCTTCCGTAAGAGTGCCATATCGCGCAAAGACGATCAGATTGCTATCTCAAGTGCCTGCTTCGACTGCGCGATGAAGAAAATGAAAGCTCTAGGTACATCTTACGCAGCGAAACGTTCTAGCCTTATACACGACAGTAAGGCATCCAACTGTTGTGCTCTCTGAAGCTATTGCGGGCTTCGCCCCTCCCTTGGGGCCGCAAGTGCGGCATGTTCGTTTCGAAAGCTGTGCTCTGCATCTGCAGGTTCCCAAAAGGTCTGCGGACTGCGGCCCCTGCACTCCGAGGCGTTACCCTTGACATACTAGCACGAACCATATTCGGCAAAGACGCCGATCCTTCAGCCTTGTGTCCGTCTCAAAACCATACGTTGAGCGGGAATTTTGGGTCCAGAATGTGAGCTGAGAGTGCAGGAAGGTGACATTGACCGGTCATAAATCTTCGGGTAAATAATTGGGCATGCTGTGATCGAATTGGCGATACGTTGTGGTTCGTGAGGATTGAGCGAGCGTCTTCGGTGTTCTGTTACAGTCTCCCGACCTTCTGGAAAGGGCTGCGGCACGAGCACTGCCAGCACGCCAACGCGGGATGATAGGGTAAAATTAGTAAAACGTTTCGCTTGATGGGACAGATGCGGAAGGGTTTTAGCCCCAATCAACAAGTGCCCAGATACACATTTGAGGTAAGATTTTTGACTGAGGCCTTATGAAATTCTCCTCTAGTATATGCATGGTTATATCCCGAGCGGGTTGTCCGAAAAGCGAGCAATGCTCCGGAGTTGATCGCTACCCCTCCATGGATCATTCGGATTCGCGACCTAGAAGACTTTGAAGCCCCTCGCGGAGTCACGGTACAGATATGGCCTCGTATAGGTCCTCTAGGAGTATTTCAAAAAGCAAAGCGAGCCCTCACTGAAGTAGTGAACGAAAGCTGACGTGTTCCTGGATGGTCATATAAGCTGCTATCCGTATTCGCTTTCCAGGCCAAGCCGCTGCGCCCATGGGACAACTAGGAAGGCTAGCGATGATTTACTCTTAAAAGAATGAGGCAGAACAGTATGTGCTCAGTGTGATATCGTATTGTTCTGTATTCCTTCCCAATTCGACATCTGCCTGCCTTGTGATGGCTCGCATCATCGTCTCAGTCTCGAACGAGGGCTTTTGGCTCGAAGAAATAGGTGAGGCGACGGAGCATTGGTATAGCTCAGGCAGCTTCGCAACCCTTGTACCAGCCTTCAAGCAGTGCAGCAGTGCAGCAGTGCAGCTCTTAGACACCTGACATGTCAATAGAGCTCATTGTGGGATTAAATCGAAACGTAAAGTACCCCTGTAGAAGGATGTCCAGCTAGAATTGCCCAGCTTGCTGACACCGTGGCTGTGCGCATCCCATTAGGCGTCGAGTATTTAGGTAATGTGCCACATTGACCCGGCCGGTCTATCCGTAAAATAAGGACAGTTGGGACCAAGCAACAGTTCCGTCAGCCGGACTGTCAACCAGCAGTCCCAGTACATCGCAGAAGATGCCTCGTATAGTTGTCTTTTCGTTTGAAGACGACGTTAGGGTTCGAGCACCTCTGATTCGTGCACATCCATGTCTTTCCAGTATCATGTGTCTCCTTGTGAACATTCAACTGGTGGCGCTTAAGATCTGCGCTGAGATGGAATGCAGCAGTACAATCAGCGACTGTGCAGGCGAAGCGTCGGACGTGCTTCCGATTGACGTGTTTGCTGTAAAGCGTGGTCAGTCATGTAATCGGGTATAGTAGTTACTACTAACTTTCTCAATCCTGCTGTGCGGAAGGCCAACCCGCAGTCGCTACAAGCGAATTGCGTTTTGCTAACCCCAATTGGATCTCTCGGAGAGGACGTGGAAGATGGAGAGGTAACGGCGGTCGAGGATGTGTCCTGCGAGGTGGGAGGCGAGGATGCTTCTATCGAGTCTTCGCAGGTGGTTTGATCGACATCCATGGGTAGGTCACGAGTTGTTTGCACGCTTGAGCAAGCACCTTCAACTAGGAGAGCCGAGAACGATGCTACTGGTGCGTCTTGTGATGCTTTCGAAATGCTAGGCATAATGTGGGAGTGTGCAGAGGCATTATCGCAGTTGAGTGTCCCGTCCTCTGCTGTGACCTGGAGATGTGGAAAAATGACAGGATTTGGTCTAAACTCCAAGTCCCAAGGATTTACAACAATATCGTCAATGTCTGGATTCAAAAAAGTTCCTCTTATCTCGTTAAGAGCCGTGAATCCGATGCCAGGGCCAAAAGAGTCGCCTGTCGGTATGTACGTCGCTGATGCAGTGATGCCATCAGACTGGTTTGCTAGCGGAGGTGGGAAGGGTGGATGGCCTTGGTATATCGCTGGATTATAGGATTGAGGCGAGGCTCTCCAGCCATTGTTGTTGACAGGGCGAGGAGGTGGAGGAGGCATGATCATGCCTTGTGTGTTGATATAATCTGAAGGTGGCGGCGGAATGTATCGAGCGGCGGTAGAAGACGTTTCCTGGGCATTTGGAGTTTCCAGGACATCTTCGGTACCTTTCCCAGGAGGATCTGATACTTCATCTTCGCCCGACACATCATTTGACATTGTGGGACCGTGTCGCATCCCAGACGACTCATTCTCAGACCTATAGCAGCGATCAGGAATTGAAGCACCAGAATTTTCACCTCAGCAATATTAGATTTGCTTACCGCCGTCTGGTATCATGATCATCCCAAGGTTTACGCCTCCCTGATTTAACGATATGACGCATCGAAATACTTCCCCACGGAGAGCCAGTAAGCTCACAGGCTGTATCATGGTCATCAGGCTCATACACAGCGTAGGCATTTCCTGCCCTTCTAGCATGCTCCACGTCGTGCTCACTTAGGTCTTTCGTCTGGCTGGCGTAATCTCGAAAACGGCGCTGCGCCAACCTGTTCTGACGTTTCCTGCGTTCAGTTGGATCGGTGACACTTGACCATTCGTCTTTATGACTTTCACGCCTCTTTACCCTTTCCCAAATTTTGCTAGTTCTGGTACTACTGCGAGCATCAACGCTCATGGAAACGGTGCTTGCTTTGACTTCGCTGGTTTCTGAATTCTTCGCTAACAGTTCGGACGAATACACGGGAGCGATATTCTCTGGGTCCATGTATTGGCTGGGTGATGTTTTGTCAGAATGGTTTTTGGACTGGCTCTCGTCCCAGGTCATCATATCTTTGGTGGAGAATATCCCCCGTAAATAGGACTCAGCTTTCGCCTCGGACACCTGAGAGTCTTCAACGAAAGACTCGTTATTTTCCCAGTTTAGAAGATCCGCATGTTGACTCATATTCGTCAGAGGCTCAATTACCATCGAATCAGCGTCGCTTTGAGATGCTACCGCTCTCGATCCATCATCTCCGGATCGGGTTTCCCAAGTTGAGGTTCCTAGGTTAGGCGAAGAAGTCAACGGCAGCGGAGCCAGCGTGAAGTAGTTCGCATGCTCAAGTGGATCATCAAACCAGTGCCCTAAGCCAGGTCCCGGTGATACCGCTCGCGCACTTCTGTCTGACGGCTCTTCGTCATTTGGATCAACTGCACCTCCCATCATTTGTTTCAAGCCTTCTTCAGATACTGGTACTGTAGACATATGTCCTTCCGCATCGCTCAGTTCAGTGTCGCTTAAGATTGTCGGCATTGGCGCGGAAATCACTACATCTGATAGTGAGGATATAGTCTCCACCTCGGCCGTTGGATCCTGTAAAAGCGTCTCTAACTGCACTGCCGAAGGCTCTGCTCCAGTCGAAAATGGGGAATGTGATTGTGTTGAATGCGAAAGACTGACTGGAGCTGTGCGGTGTATTTCTCCCATGGAAACAGCTTGCTTTGCATTTGAATAGGGCGTAATCTTTTCTGTGGAACTTGTCGATTCCACACCATTATACATGCTCTCACGTACCGATATCCTCTTTTTCTCAGATAATTGTTGTCCACCAGCTTCTTGTCGACTTGGCAGATCTCCCTCCATCTCCCAAATCTGCCGTTCAGTATGCTCTAATTCGATGAACGAATTGGGGCTCAACGTTCTATCAATAATCGTATCCGAGATAGTCGCAGAATTAGAAGCATGTGGTGACAATGTGGTAGGACGTTGTGTATTTGAGAATACGTTCGTAACGGAGAATGGCTGGCTTGAACGCCGTCTACTTCCGACCAGATGATTGAATCGTGGTGGAGGACTTTTCGGGGACCTATCGTCCATGGCCATCGGGACAACTTTCATGACGCGTGGTTGTTGGTTCAGCTCCGAAGAAGGTCTTCGAGAATCGCGACCTGCCCTTTTCTCGAGTACCAGCCTTTTTCTGGATTTCGATAATGGAGGAGTATCAAACCCCAGCGTTGCTCTTCGTGCTGGTGGACCTGGATCTCTCGGTTTCGATGGGACGCCCGACCCCCTTCCTCGCGGCGCCACACTCCCTTTTGCCTTCCTAGGAAGTGCATCATGCACCTCATGTACAATCTCCTCAGAACTCAACTCATTCCCACCAGCTATCCCAGCTGCATCAAAACCTAACGCTGCTTGGAACGCCCCCGGATCTTCCTCATCGATAGCACAGAGCTTTATGAACCTCTTCTTTGACCGCCCCGAGTCTACTCTGTAAATAACTCCATTCTCATCCTTGCGAAAGCGGCGCGACACTTTTCGCACCCTACATCGGTAAAAGATGTAAGCAATCACCAAGAGCAGCACAATCGAGGCAGGCACAACGACGCCAACGATGATTTTGGTACTACGCCTCATGGTGGCCGATATGTGCGCCAACCTGTGAAAATCGAGGAGGAGAAATAGCGCATAGCAAGGTCGAATGTCGGGGCGAAATGGGGTGGATAAGTAGATGGAGGTTGACATGCAAGGCTGAGCGCTCGCTAACGGAGGCATACCCAACGCCGGTTTGCGATCTGATTGGCTGGCCTTGCAGGTTGGCAAAAGGTGCATGCTACTTCTTGGCTTCATATCGGGCAATGCTATCGCAGAAAAACCGGCAAGGATATCGGCCTGTTGGTCCTGTAATAAACCTAATTATGAATCTGGTATCGCAATCCCGATTCTAGTTTTGCATATAAACAACCCTAAAGTCTCGCCGGCTTCCCAATCGTGGAAGGTCATTATACATGTACACAAACAAGAAAGATAACCCCTACCCTTCGAGCGAAGCTCAAGTTGCAGTCAGTGCTGGCGTTCCAGTACAACGAAGTAAATGTCGCTTATAGTTATCCTTTCGTCTGAACACCAAGCCCGGACTTGAACAACCCACATTGGAGCACACCCAAGTATTAGACCAGCCAAGAATGTCAGACTTGTGAACCGTGTGTTCGTGACGGCGAAGGTCAGGCTTTGAACCAAATCTTGCTTTGCATATCGGAACAGAGCAGATAAAGGGACGTTCATGCTTGCGTTCGATATGGTTACTAAAATGGATCAGTCATATCGCAACAGGGGGTTCTTTTGAACTCGTACTTTCGCAGGCGCTCTGTGGAAAAGGGTATACCACAAGCATTACAAAGCCATTGAGAAGAGTCCTGATGACAGTCGTTGTTGGATGTATGAGGCGAAAGTACGTCTGCTGACAAACCTCTGTCGCCAGACTGTATAAGATCGGGAGGTAATGATTCGAGGTTCTTTTCGCACTGCTCAGTCGAAGTCCATACGGTCGTCGATACTGCTTCCATAGAGCAGACACCCGCAGAGTTTGTTTCTGTTGGTGTATGGTAAAGTCCAAACATCTCAGTGTGGCGTCCAATGGGCATAGAAGCTATGTGGTCTTTCGATGGTCCCAAGGTCGGCGAAACTGGTGCGGAGCGAGAAATGAGGTGGTTATTAGGAAGGAAACCATCTAGACGACACCTTAGTCTCGGAACACTTGCGCTTCTATGGAGCACAAGAAAGGCGGTAGGCTGATGGAGTTGCTCGGCGAAATTTTCTTGAAGATGCGGGAAAATGATTGGGTTCGGTTGAAACTCGACAGCCCAAGGATCCACGACGGTACCTATTTTCGGTGAAGGTTGAAGCTTGAGAGGGTCGCAGGCTGGTGCTTCATACCTATCTTTAGCTGCAGTGAACCAGAGGCTGTATGGCAGATCGATACAATGATCTATATCTGTTGTTTCTGGAATGAAGAACAGTTCGTCATGTGCTGTGAGATCTTTGGCAGACGGAGATAGATCGTCGAAGAGCGTTCTGGTAGCACTTCCAGATAAAGAGTGATCAGGGTGTAGTATATCGGGCTGATCCCATAGACTGTACGTTTTCTCGGACAGGTCTTCGTAGACATGTGCAGTGGTTGAGCGCAGTTCTATGACTGCAGGCGTAAGCTCGACTTCCATTTCAGAGCCTACCCCACTACCAATGTCATAAAATGAAGCTGTAGCTGTCATTGGGTAAGTCTGGCGACTACCGGCAGCATTGTGGGTAATGATTGTGACGATGTCCTCATCGCGCGAGATCTCGTCCTCGTAAATAGAAGGTGACTTTTCATCTTGTAGAGTCGCACGGTAAGCAATGTCGCCTGCATGAAAAGTGCCCAGGAGCCACTCGCAAATATCATGGGCCGTGACGAGGCTCAATTCGTCAGTGCCAACGCTTGAATCATGAGTATCCGATGAAGTACATTCCCCACGCGTCATATCGTCTCCTCTTCCCACATCTGATGAGCCAATCGTGGAGTAAGGTCTCTCGATGGAATATGCGGAGCTGGGCGCATTGTGAAAGTATTTAGGATCGAATAATCTTGAAGAGGGTTTATCCCGAGAAGTTGGATCTGGGCGAAGAATGCTAAGAACCGAATCCTTCCGCTTCACCTCCCGAAACACTCTGGCATGAGAAGGAGTCATCGGTGGTCGTGCTCCTGGTTGCGATGGCGTTTCCGGAGTGGTCACGACTTGCGGCTGTTCTCTTTCTTCCTGTCCCCTTCGCGCTTGTTGCCTTAGCGCCCGAACAAACCTCTCTTGTATATCTATGCCATTATACCATACACCAATTTCTTCGGCGTTTACAGGAGGTATTGGGTCTCGAGCGAAGCTGGCGTCCTTCAATCTAATGGGAACACTCAAAGGTGCTCTAAGATCCTCTTGGCATTGATCCATCCCTTCGGATGGCTTGACGGAAAGAGCAAGGTCGGCTAGAGACGACTTCGGATCCGGTGTAGACTCCAGCCACTGATTCGGTTTGTTACTCGTCTCCCTCTGGTCTTCCTTCGCTGAGACTGTTCCATCAGACGATGCTCTTACTCTGCTAGGGGGAGGAGGTATGCCTGCAGCTGTCGTTGTTGAATAGCTGTGAGGTTGCCTCACCTGGACCTCCCATGAATTTATCGCACCTAGTCCTTCATTGTGAAACTGCCGAGTAGAGCATTCAGCATTTCTTGGGATGACAGGTGCGCAATCCGGGGCCGATAGCGCAGGGCCAGCCTCACTCGGCTCGTTTGAGAAAGGACAGCATTGACGTCGATCCACCTGGTCAGGCAAGCTTCTTCCAGCTTCGATCTGTTCAATCGAAGTTGCCAACACAGCTTGAGTGCGTATGCGTTTGTGGTTTCGATAAGAGACGAGGAGGCAAAGTAAAAGAAGGAAGGCGATGAAAACGCCAATGATGACGCCAATCGCAATGGAAGTGCTGCGCTTCATGATGCTGATTAGAAAGCAAGAGATAGGAGGGGTGCTGGATTGTGACAAGAGTAAAAAGGAGAGAAGGTAGGGAAGAAAATAGCTGTCGAGGGAAAGGTGAGCGATGCCCTATAAGGCTGCCTCGCTTATGGAGGCATAAGTTAGCCGTTGCACGAGATGATTGGTTGCGACACCACCGACGACTCTGTCAATGCACGCGCAACATATGCCTCCGCGACTGCGAGCAACTGCAGCCCCGTCGTATCACACCTGGGATTCAATTTCTTTGGGCTGCAAGACTAAAAGGCCTCAATTTGCAGTCCCCGAAATGATGGTCCTCACATTCGAACACATCGTGTGTCCTTATATACCTTCCTTGTACCCAATTTGCCTTCATCTAGTCATCGTATCCTACGATGCTGCCGAGGCACAAACGCCTGTTCCGTAATGCCGTACCCAATATGCCCTGGTATCAATACAAGAACTCAGTCCTGAGAAACAAAGGAGAATCTAAATATCTGAATCAATATCCTGCGGATCAAACTGAACGGCGAAATGCGCGACAAGCCACAAAGGAGATCCAAATGCAATCGCGAGGCGCAGGAGTTCATTTCTCACCATCTTCCAGCTCTTTTGTGTATTTCACGAAGGTCTTCTTGTGGACCTAAGCATGAGCAGTTAGCCGTGGCCCATGTGAGCAGTATCAGGAGCAGCACTTACCAGGCCTGCGTACTGCCCGTCCTTGAGCGCACAAATATATCGGAGTCCAAGCTTGACAAAGCATTCGTAGACTAGGTCCATCGGTGAATGGACGTCTAAGGCAACGGGTGCAGGGTCGATGTAAGGCGTGAAGTCTGTTGGATCCTCTTCTATCTGGTCATATGGATGCTCACCACCATTGTCCCGGCCTGCAGCCCATGCTACCTGAGTCGACATCAGGCATAGGGTGTTCTCTTCATTTTTGAGCTTATCGAGCGCAAATTCAAGGTCCGGTCCTGGAATGAGGCCTACGAGGATGCCATCTTTGATGACAGGAAGACCACCGTCGATTTCGCCAGATACGTGTAAAAGCTCGTGCTTCGCGCGAAGCTCTGTAGCATGTACAAGAGGTGACTCTGTGATGTCGATGATGCGCTCTTCGCGAACACGAGGGATAATGTCGCCAAGCACAGAAGTGAAGATGGGCCGGACCTTGTTGTCTAGGAAAGGATACGCATTCATGTCCGTCAACAGGTCGTAGATGCTCAAAGGCTCAATGGCATCTGCAGTCCATTTTGCGGTAAGAATACCCAAAGAGAAAGGTAGTACATGGTCCAAGCTGCCCGTCAACTCGAAGAGGATAACTGCTAGGGTTACCGTCAGTCGTGTGACGCCTGTCATCGTTGCCCCGGCTGCAACCATAGCGTAGACTCCTGGGACTACACAAGAGCCTGGTGGGCCGGTAGGATCGCAGCCGTCGAAGAGACCGGAGTCGCTGAAACGTAGAGCGAAGAGCTGGACAAGGTGTCCAATGAAACGTCCAGCTAGACCGCCTACGACCATAGAGGGAACGTAGATGCCGGCCGGCACTTTGATCCCGAAGGTAACGACAGTCAGACCTGCCTTGATGACGAATGCAATTGCCAGAGTCTTGAGCACTGCCGGGATATGTTCTTTTGTCGGGCACAAACCATCGCCAGAATCGGTGAAGGTATCACAGGGACTTGCTAGCTCGAATAGTAGCTCAGCGACTGGGAGTTTGGTGTATCGATTCCAGAAACTCAAGATGCCAGTAACGAGTGCTACGAGAAACACTTCCAGAAGAGGATACGCCTTAATGACTGGTATGCGTCGGAAAGTGCGAGCCCAAATGCGGGACGCTTTGATGAACAGGGCGCCCAGTACACCGCCCAATGCTCCTGTGAGAATGAACGCAAGAATTTCGAAAGATTTCCAATCGGTGAGGTATCGAACCTCGAAAAGAACGATTTTATTGTTCCCATACGGGTTCAAAAACTTGAGGGAAAGAGCAGCCACCTACGGAACGATTAGTGCACATCACTTATAGAGTTGAATAAACTTACGATGCAGCAGAAGAAGGTTCTGAAAAGAGTCTTCGACGGGAAGTAATAGCTGACTTCTTCCAAGCTGAACAGCACGCCTCCAATGGGAGCACCGAAAGCAACTGCTACTCCGCTGGCCGCGCTCGCACTGAGAACTTCTCTTCGTTTGCCGTCGTTTGAATTGTACTTTGAGAACATGCGACATGCAATGTTGCCGATGCAAGTTGATATATGGACGTAGGGCCCTTCTTTGCCAAGGCTAAGGCCTGATGCAACACTCAGAACCAGACCAAGTGTCTTGATGATTAAAGTCCGTAAACCGAGATAGCCGTGAAGCACGAAGCCACTCAAGATGACTTTAACTTCCGCGACACCGCTGCCGGCGGCCGAGTAGTAGACCATTGGTGGTCGGACCTGAGGTTCCCGAGCTCGCGCTTCAGGGCTCAAACCTCGCTTCCTATCTGCATCATCTTCGCGATGAAGGATATCTGCACCTAGATTTTCGTCGAGGGTTGAGATGGAGATTGCCGATGGCACAACCGTCTTCGACGCCATCGTTACGACGCAAGAAGCGAGGGATAGTGCAATCATTGTAACGACAAAGGCAGCGAACTGAGTGCCGGTCGAGTCAAGTCTGTCGGTTCGAATGACCCGAGACCAATGCAGCCACTCGTCGCAGATGGTTGCCCCGTCGCAGCACTTCTTCCTATCCATCCACCATTTCTTGGTACAGTAACCCTGCTTATAGTCGAATAGGGTGCGCTCCGTCACATTGACAAAGTAGGCGAGAATAGCGGTGATGATGCCGATGATAGCCACCAGAAGCCACCCCTGTGCTCCATCGAACCAAGCCAGTATTCTGCCGCGGATGTCTCTTCGGCTGCGGAGGGCTTTCACTCGGTATGCATCGGCGATGCTGTCGTGGACCCAGTCCGTCGAGGTGAATTGGTCGTACCACACGCGGTCGTCTTGCCAAAAGGAGGGCATCGAGCTGTGCATGCTGTTCTCTGCCCCAAGATTAGCTACGCAGGCGGACGAGAGAAGCTTGGCACCCACCGAGTGCTTGCCGCCGGTCACCCAGAGCGCTCACCAAGCGCTGGCTGAAGTTGCGACTGAACGATCCCGCTCGGCTGTGGCGGAGACGAACAGTGCTCAACTGCAGCTGGCTGTTGTGCCTCGCAGTCCGCGGTCTAGGGGTGCCTGGCGTGGTCCCTGGCATGCTCTTGTAGGATCGTGCGGTGCCATGAGGGTTTCCTAGCAGACTCGATCGCTCGTTGGAAGCGTGTCTCGACAGATCGTCGTCGGAGGCATGTGTCTGTTTCGGCCGTCGGAATATGGTGGGCGACGTTGGCGTCGTGCTGCTGTAGGTATCCTCCTGCTCGTGGTCTGCGATCGATACGGCATAGTCATCGTCGTCTTCATCGTAGTCGTCCATGTCGTGCCGGGGGAGGCTGTGGTATGAGGAAGACATGGATTTCGGCATCGCAGCCGTGGACGCAGATGCGAGAACGAACGTGTCTTGAGTTCTACTCAGTCGGTATATTAGCAAAGGTATCAGGACCAAACATGTCGCGCATCCAAGCAGTTGGACAGGTCATCCGCAGACAGGAACATCTGATGTGTAGGTGTCAAGTCGTGGCTTGCGGCGGTGCTGGTCATCCCCGCTGTCATGTTTCGGACCGCCATGGAGGGGGCCTATTCCGTGATGACAACAACTCACCACCACGCATTCATCGCTGCATGCAGGGCGTCTATGCAGGCAGATAAGGGTCGCGCCGTGCCCTCCTGCCCTCCGGCCCTGGTCTGCGGGACGAGCGATCTACAGAGAAACGAAGGGGAGGATGGAGTGCTCGGAGAGGCGCCGCGGTGAAATGGGCGACCCAGCGGGGCCAGGCCGCAAGGGCATTCGAGCTCTATTGTCCCGCCCGGAAAGACGATCCACGAGCAGCTGCAGCGTGTGACCATATACTCGGTGGTTTTCGGTGCATCCACACCACATTCACTTGGCTTCGCGTCATCTGCCGCACATGCAGGGACCAAACGTACGTCAGGCTGTTTCTGGTTAGAGAGCGGGAGCTGCCCCTTCAATCACGTCAATTCCTGAGGAGGTTGATAGGACAACCACGATGCAGCCTCACGAATTTCTTAAGCTTCGCACACCGCTATCGATGTTTGGTTGATACGTTTAGATCTAAACGACTTCTCGAATGTACTTCACGATGCTGTAGTCGCCGCTATCCCCGAAATGAGTATCACATCCATTCAGGCTTGCCGATGTCGGCTAGCGCGCTCCGCTTGTAGCATCAACGCTCGCTCTCTTAAATTTATCCAAACTCTCTTCTGCCTCGAAGGTTGACTTCCAACTCTCCTGTAAAGGTTTGTCGTGAGGTCTTGTCATGGTCAGCAATACTAGACGCATACGAGAAGCAAATGATTGACTCTTGGCAGGCTGTTCAGTACGACCAATTCTTCCTGTTTGGGGACTCCATCACCCAGCAGAGCTTTGATCAAGAGCGTGGTTTTGGATTCTCGGCAGCGCTTCAACACTGTATGTAGGACTCTTCTCGGCCTCAAGGAGTTTTCCGGCCATCCGTTATTGGATTGAATAGATGCCTGGAAAGAAAAATGGCTAATGTATTGCAGACTACATTCGACGCCTGGATGTTGTGAATCGTGGACACAAGTCAGTATTGTGAGATCATTCCATGTGCACTCTACTGAGTCTCTGCAGTGGCTACACGTCGCGACAGGCACTGAAAGTGCTCCCTCTTATCATTCCTTCACCGAGTCAAGCACGCATTCGCTTCTTCGTAAGACGTTCAAGCCAAGGTCCGCCCTACCATCCCAGAATCCTGACTGTCATAGGTGCTCTTCTTCGGTGCCAATGACGCATCCTTGCCGAACGCAGAGAACAAGCAGCATGTTCCACTCGAGGAGTACAAGGACAACCTCAAGAAGATCGTGACGCATCCTCTCGTGACAGCACACAATCCTCGCGTCATTCTAGTCGCGCCTCCGCCGGTCAACGAGCATCTCTTCGAACCAGTGAACCGAGTTGCTACCGGCACCAGGCAGTACGCGGAGGCTGTGGTCGAGCTCGGGAAAGAACTCGATGTTCCCGTGGTCAACCTCTGGAATGCATTCATGGCTAAGACTGGCTGGGAGGCAGAAAAGTGGAAGATTGGCGACCCGATTCCAGGCTCTCTCAACGCTGCGCCGAACGATGGCCTTGTAGAACTCATGTACGACGGTGAGTGTTTGCGTGCATTCCGAACTAGCTTTGCCCGCTAACGTGTGGCATCAGGACTGCACTTCAACCCGTCCGGCTACGATCTGTTTTTCCAGGAGGTCAAGAGTCTGATCGAAAACAAGTTCCCCGATCAGACCGCCGAGAACTTGCCCATGGTCTTGCCTGCCTGGAATGATCTAGCTGCTTGGGAATGGATGTAGGTAGGGGTCAGCGTAGGTAGACGAAGTTCAACTTGATCAGGGCCTATGTTAGAAGGCGCCTAGGCCGAAGGAAGCATGGCACCCATAGTGCTATGCTCTCGTATGTCAGTGCTAGCTATTTATACACCGGGAATGTACAGATATTGTAGCATCAGCAAATATCCCCGCTGTTCCAAGCCTCCAATCACATGCACGTGCCTGCGCGGGATGCAGCTGCTGGCTAAACCACTTGGGGTTTGCGCCTACCACACTTCAACATCACCACCACCATTGCCGCCGTCCTCCTGCAGCTGCGACCAGGCAGCTCTTGCCCTTAACTGACTCATATAATTTTGCCGCGGCGTCCTATAAGAGACGTCCTCCACCATCCAAATAGAAGCCTTCGTGATACCCATCGTGCCATTGTCGCCTCTCCACCTACCTACATAAGACGAACGCCATCCGCCAGAAGCTCCCCGGGTCTGACACGCAGCGTCTTCCCGTGCCTGATATTGATTCGGGCTAAGGGTTCCCGCGTCCGCGCCTACCTCATCAACTTCGACATCGCTGGCTCTCGGCTGCAGAACATCTCGTCGCATTCCCCGCGTTCGCATCTCTACGCCGCATACGCACCGACCGACATTCCCAACCACCGGCACCCACGAACCCACGACAATTGTGGCAGTCTTGTAGGAGACCCGACCGGTTGACGGCGTCGCCGGGCGACAGGGCTTTGGGCGACGGAGGAACGCGGGTGGCCCTGGGAACACACAACGATCGGCGACCCGTCCGTTGACGGTTGAGCTTGCCCTAGGGAATGCTTGACATACTGTGATGGATCCGGAGATTGCCTCTTTCCAACCGCGGGATGACCTTTGGAGCGTACGAAGCGACGTAATGCGCGTGCAGCAGAAGCAGAGCGAACTGGAGGAGCGCGTCGCACGCATGGAGCGGAGGCAGGACGACGACTCGAGGCTGAAAAATGTCTGGGGGACGTCCTCTCCTTTCCCATCTGTGCTGGGTGGAACTCCACAGCAAGGTTCGTTTTCAAGCAATGCTTTCCAGCGTTTTGCTAACGGTTTCTCAGTCCCTCTGCAGCAGCCTACCGCTGAGCACTTCTCCCACTTCGACGGCAACTCAAGCAACCTCATTGGCAATCTTCAACTAGACGCTGATGACGAGCCTCGCCGTATTGGAACAACGTCCCGCGCCAACAGTGTTCGCTTCGACGAGACTGCCAATCACGGCCACTGGGCACACACCTCTCGCTCGTCTCTGGATTTGATACCTCGCACCGGAAGCGGACTAGGTGGACATCTTATGAGCGAAAGGAGCTACTCGCACAAGTCGGATGGGCGGCAGAGCTCAACCGGCCATTCTGTGCATTCAGCAACGTCTGGGCGGGCGAACAGTCTCACTAGTGGCTTCGGGCTGAATACGCCTTTAGAACCCCCTGGTCTCGCGCCTGGCCTTTTCATACTTGGCCCTGTACCTGCCATCATCCGATGCTGGCTCAACACCAACTTCAAGCATAGCACCCTGCTTTACGCGGCCGTTTCAAGCGGGTCTTACACCTCGCTTCTCGACCTTCGTCTCATCGAGCACCTTGGGTTCCAGGACCGGATGACAACTGAAGAGGACGGCAGCCGCAAAGTCAAATTGCCTGTTTTTCTTCCCGAGGCAGTGCCGCTGTCCTCGTCGTCTCGTTCGAGCAGCCCGGCGCCCCAGCTTCCTTCGGTAAGCGTGGAGTTTACCGTCGTTGACCGTGAAGAATCGGACCGTGACCCTAAAGCCATCCAAATATTCTTGGGCAGCGATATGCTCAGGGCTCACAATGCCGACATCTTGCTATCATCGAATCAGGTGACTCTCTTTGATGATGACGACAGCAAGCTCCAGATTCCTCTTGTTCGACCGGAAGATGAACGCACATTCAAGTCACTTTACATCTCCAGTAGCATCCCAGCTTCGAGACGGCCGCAGACAGAAAGGGAGAGAAGAGCTCCGGTCGCTCTTCATCTCGGCGCTGAGGGTGAGGGCTCAGTGACAAGCTCCACGCTTGAGCGAGTCGGGCCCACGGGTTCGAAAGCTGATGGGACTCCCCCGTTCTCTGCCTCTGAAGATGATGTGTCATCTGGACGCCCAAGCCTAGAGCAGCCGCCATCTCTTGGACTTACAACGAATCGCCTCGAATCGAGAGACGGCAACGAAGACAGTCCCGCTACTTCAGCTCCCCGGTCAGGTACCTCATCGGCTATTTGGAGCAATTGGCGACGTGACACAGACAAACCCGGCACCATGGAGTGGGCGAACGTGGGGAAGGCGCCGAGCTCCACCTACCAGCGACGAGATACGGGTATTAAGGTGCTCAAACCGAGTAAACCCGGTACAACACGCACACTCTCCTCTGGCGTGTCACAATCGTCTTCCCCGTCGACTATCGGGCAGTCGCGATTCTTCGATGACGGCAAGAGAAGGACCAGCAGTGCTGACCGTCCCGAAGAGCCGTGGTTGAGGCGGTCAGTGTCTGGAGAGAAAGCGAAGGAGAATGCGCCGACGTTAACGAAGACTAGGTCAGCTAACCCGGTCGGCGGTGCATCAGCTTTTGCGTGGTTGAACAACAAGGGAGGCTCTGGGTGAAGGAGCTCTATGATAAGCTCCGCTTCCTCTGCAGAGGCCTCGAGGGTCTTTCACCAATATGATGTTGCTCTGAATACGTTAAGTAGATAGGACTAACACACGGCTGAAAGGCCCAATACGTCTTCACACGCATGAGCCCTTGCCTGAGCAGTGAACGCAAACACGATGCACTCTTGTCTACTTATTTCAAATCAGTCTATCATTGTACCACATCGTCTTTCGTCAGCCTTACTCTTTCGAGCATGTTCCACCCTTCCACCCTTCCACCCTTCCACCCTGAGGCAAGGGCAGCTGTGCGATCCGTCCAGAACAATCACGGAAGGCCCGCTCTAGGTAGACAACATCTCCGCGTCAAAAGCAAGCTGCAGTGGCAATGCGTGTGGCGCTTGCCTTGATTCACCGTGAGGCGACTGCCAAGTGTGCTCCCGTTAGGCACATGCGGTGACCAAGACCAACCAGCAGTGTCACGGCGCGAACTGTTTATTGCATCTATTCTTCACCGACACCCTGCTGCGTCGTTTGAGGGCGAGGGTTCTGGCTGACGGGACGGACTGTGCTGTGAGTGAAGGCCCACCTGCCAAGCGCGCCGACCATTCGCTTCAGGGAAGGTTGTTTTTGCAAGGCTGACGGCCGGCAAACTCTCAGCAAGCGGACGTCGTCCAAGAAGTGTGACGGCGGAGATCCTTCACCCACAGCACCCGTCGAACCT
Organism: Lophiotrema nucula; assembly: GCA_010015825.1. Classification (NCBI taxonomy): domain Eukaryota; kingdom Fungi; phylum Ascomycota; class Dothideomycetes; order Pleosporales; family Lophiotremataceae; genus Lophiotrema; species Lophiotrema nucula. Next base: position 131,548 of record ML977369.1, read on the forward strand.
CTCCGCGTCCATTGCTGCTGCTGCCCCGACGCACCGCCTTTGTGCCTCATTCTCCGAGGTCGCTCGCCGCAGCACGCTGGCCTAGTCACGCGTTCACGCTCAAACGCCCGCCCTTCTGCCTGGCCGGGAGCTGTATCGGCTCCACGGTAGGCCCCCGAGATTCACGACGGCTTCCATAAAGAAGCGCAAGATTGTAGCGGCCGCCCATAGCAACGAGACCAGCACCGACGCGAGCACCGCCCAGGCACCGCATGAGGGTGCTGCTGCCCTGAGGTCACCACGCTCGTCCCCGCTGCCGCCCTCCACGAACCCCCGAGCATCAGCATCGCCGCCGCGCTTCATCCCCCCGCACATGCACGACGAGGTCTTCGAAGCCTCCCAGGACACCGGCACGCAGCCGCGAGAGAACCCGCCGAGCGCCGCGAGCAGCCCCAGCGAGGCCTACGCAAACATGACGCTGGAGAGCCGCGAAAACAGCACCGCGCAAGAGGCGGACTCCACCGCACGAGGCCAGCCGGAGCAGCCCATTCGGCCGCCGCCCCGCTCGTCGTCGCCTGCGAAGCGCCCGCACTCTGACCTGGACGACGCTGGGAAGGAGCACATGGACGTCGACGGTCCCGCGGACGGCGTTCGGCGAGAGAGCAATACCAGCAAACCTGCGCCAACAGCTCTCCGGGCGACCTCTGTGGAAATGGCAGATGCACCGAGCGGCGACAGTGCTTCTGGGTCCGACACTGCGTCCGCGTCGAACCAGGAGTCCACCGCAACGAGCGTCTCGCAGCCCTCACCGCCTCGCAATATCCCGTCGCTGGACGAACAAGTTCTCAAGGTGCTAGCTATTCACAAGGAAGCTCCCACCGAGGGCCAGGACGGCTATGCGATATCTGAAAAGTGGCTCGAGCGCGTCTTTGCCCGGACCACCGAGAACATCCAGCGACCACAGGACTTCAACAAGGAAGCTACCGAAGGCGAGATTGGCCCTGTCGACAACACCGACCTGATCGATCCTCTCACGCTATCTGAAGACCTTTCGGACCAGAATGGCGACGACTTTGTGCCGCTCAAGCCCGGGCTCACAATCGGCCACGATTTCGAGGTTCTGCCGCCAGAGGCTTGGGAGCTTATCATCAGCTGGTACGGTATAAAAGAGGGCTCCCCCGTCCTCCGGCGTTACGCACACAACACAGCCTTGGTCGACTACCAGGAGAACATCCAGTACGAGCTCTACCCACCCATCTTCACCATACGGAGACTCCGACGGTCTGCTACTTCAGACACCACAACCCAACAGAACGTCAAGACCGCTCCGAAATTGGTAGCTAGCAGGAACGATTCGTACGTGGATTTCCTGCGAGCTGCCAAAAAAGCTGTCAACATCGATGTGAAGACTAAGGTGCAGGTATGGCGGGTCCTGAGCACTGTCAATGTACCTCAAACCGTACAACAACCCTCGGGCATGCTAACACCGGACTCATCACCCCGAAGTGGCTCACCAGCGCCTTCGTCGCGACCACCTATGTACATGAACGAGCCAGCCTTCACCAGCCTGACCGAGGGCATCGACCGCGAGATGGTCACAGGCAAGGACGAGACGGCCAACGAGAAGTACAATGGGCACATGAACCTACAGATTGCTGGTCTTGCTGAAGATCAGATTCTGATTCTCGAAGAGCAGGACGCAAAGGGCGGCTACTTCTCCGAGGCCTCGAAGAAGGTTGCATCTAAGAATGGAGTGAAGCCCGGAGCCAACAAGACTGGCAAAGGCGTGCAGAGCAACACGACCAGTGGACGAAACAGCCCGGCTCCGTCTGGACCTATGACCCGCGGACGGACACGCAGCGGTCGTACGCGAGGAACCGTCGGTTTGATCAACCTCGGTAATACCTGTTACATGAACTCAGCTCTGCAGTGTATTAGGAGCGTAGAAGAGCTGTCGTGTTACTTTCTCAGCCAGGAGTTCAAGACAGACATAAACACCGACAACCCCCTTGGTCACAACGGCCAAATAGCTAAGAGCTATGCTGGTCTTCTTGCCTCCATCTATGAAGAGTCAGCCACCAGTGCATTCGCTCCAAAGAACTTCAAGAACACACTGGGAAGGGCACAGCCGCTCTTCTCCGGTTACGGGCAACAAGACTCGCAGGAATTTCTCAGCTTTCTCGTCGATGGTCTTCATGAAGATCTGAATCGAGTCAAGAAGAAGCCTTACACGGAATACCCGGACTCCGACGACCATACTCATGAGGATCCTGCTGCCATCATCGCCCTAGGTGAAAAATTCAGAGCGATCCACCGATCAAGGAATGATTCCGTTGCTATGGACCTCTTCAACGGTTTCTACAAGAACACCATGGTCTGCCCAGAATGCGACAAAGTCAGCATCACGTTCGATCCATACAGTCTTCTTACTCTCCAATTGCCCGTAGAGCAGACTTGGCAGCACACCATCACGTTCGTTCCTCTGTACGGTCGCATGGTCAACGTCGAGATTGACATCGATAAGAATGCAAGTATAAAGGCGTTGAAAGAATACGTTGCCAAACGATTTCCAGGTGTGAAACCAGAGCGCCTTATGGGTGCAGAGATCTACAGCCACAAATTCTACCGGGTGCTCGAGGACAAAAAGGCTATCTCTGAATCCAACATTAGCGCACGCGACGACATCTTCTTTTTCGAGCTGGAGTCTGTCCCTACCAACTGGCCCCCGAAGAAGAAGAAGAAACAGCAAACTAGGAGTTACATGTTTCATGCGGCATCTTCAGAAGAGGATATTCCAGGGTCCGATTCTCCTCTGGCGGATAGGATGCTAATCCCAGTGTTCCACCGTGGGCCTAACATGTCCACATACCGAGCCCAACAGTGGTCGATGGTCTTGTGGCCTTCGTACATCGTTGTGACTCGCGAGGAGGCAAAGGACTACGATGCTATTTTGCGGAAAATCTTAGCAAAGGTTGCCCAAATGACAACAAGAGACATTTTCGAGGAGCAGATTGGTACCTCCACGCCACTCGATCAATCCCGCAATGGCTCTGATGTTGTGCTGACAACCGAGGAAGATGCGTCGCCGAACGGCGATCCTCGCGTGCAAGATGGCTCAGTGGAAGGAGAAGACATGGTTGAAGTTACCATGACGGAACCCACCAAAATCGCAGTCGATCAGCAAACGGCCGAGACTCGTGATCACTCTCCGGAGATCCTCAAGCCGGGTGCTTTTATTCCTCCGGAGTATAGGCAGCTGTTTGAGATTAAACACACCCGAGCAGGCCAAGAAATGGTACAAACCGGCTGGAGCTCGGTAGATGCTAGCAAAGCCTACGAGTTGATATCGAAGCGAATCCGAACTCCACCGTCTCGAGAGTCATCGGTGCAGTCACTAGATGAGACTAGTAATGCTTCATCAAGTGAGGAGGCAGACGACACTCTGCAATTCTCTAGTACTGCCCAGAATTCAATTGCAGAGGCAAACCAAAGCAGCGAGGATGAAATCCCATCCATCGAAACTCCGAACTTCGCACGTGGCGGACGACAAAAGAACAGCAAGAAGAACAAGCGAAAGAACAAGAAAGCACTGAAGACCTACGGCAAGAAAGGCAAAGACCGATTTGCCGAGCAGCCCTCAAAATCTTTCTCTGAGCCAGAATCGGAAGACGATGAGAGCCTCGTTCGCCTTGGGGAAGCCCTCGTTCTTGAGTGGAACGCCAACGCCTTCGATGCTTTCTTTGAGGGCACAAATCTCCAGGATTCACGTGGCATGGACACACTGAAATTCGTAGAGACTTTGGACGATCCGGAACTCCAGGCCAAAAAGGCGAAGCGCGCTGCTCGTCGGAAGCACGGTATCACACTCGATGAATGCTTCGCGGAATCATCCAAGAGCGAAGTACTATCCGAAGACAACGCTTGGTACTGTAACCGTTGCAAAGAGATGCGTCGGGCAACCAAGACTCTCGAGATATGGACCGCGCCAGACATCCTTGTCGTCCATCTGAAGCGCTTCAGCAGCCATCGAGCTTTTAGGGACAAGATCGAGGCCCTTGTTGACTTCCCAATTGAAGGTCTGGATCTGACTGGCAAGGTCGGTCTGCCTGAAGGCAAGGAGCTGATTTATGATTTGTTCGCGGTGGACAACCACTACGGTGGATTGGGAGGAGGTCATTACACTGCTTATGCCCAGAATTTCTTCGATAAAAAGTGGTATGAGTACAATGGTAAGTCTTTTCTCGCGCGATGTCTGTATGTGTACTGACTGTTGGGTGTAGACTCCTCCGTATCGACGCGAAACAATCCGCAAAATGTAGTCACTAGCAGTGCCTACCTTCTTTTCTATCGTCGCCGCTCCTCTGTCCCTTTAGGCCCACCATACCTCCAAGAGATCGACGAAAAGTTTCTCAACCCCAGCTCTGACGACCCTGAGGATAGCCGTGATGATGAGGCAACCTCCCGCAATCCCTCGCCGTCGGGAAACGGCTTGCGCCTCGGCGATTCGGCCCGCAATGGATCGTCGAGCGCTGGCGCAGCAGCAGCGGGAGTCGGAGCCCTGCGCGGGGGTGGCTCGGCTTTGGCTCGAGAGAACCATCCGCAGAACGGAGCCGCAGTCGAGACTCAGGCCGATGAAGAGACGGATGACCCGCCTGCGTATGATGAGGGCTATGGCGGTGGAGAAGACGAAGACGATGCGAATTTCAACGGTGTTCCGCACATCGATATCGAGCAACTGTATCAACCGCTCTACGACAATCCCGTATATGGTGGTGGTTACCACAACACCGAGCCTGGCTGGAGTTTCAACGGCTTAGGAGGTGGCATGGGTGGTGGTGGCGGTGGCGGGGAGGACACAGATGACGCTTTCGACGATACGGCTTCCGACGCACCGATGATGGGCTCGGCGACTGGTGATGAGGTTGATCAGAGGCTGTTAGAGGACTTTGGCGATGAGCTCATGCATCCGGGCCAGAGCTCGCCTGTCGCGGATATTAGGCTAGACGATGAGGTTGATGCGGCGTTGAAGGAGAAGGCTGCCTAGGAGGGCCTTTTTGAGTCGTCTCATATCTTGCCTGGCTTCGCGGCGCCGTAGGCGTTCGTTCAGTCAACGCTCACGAGACACAGTTCAGGGGTTGTGAGTGGGCGTATGGATGATGGTTCTTTTGCATTGGTATCGGTCATCACTTGGTACCACATACTCTCTTCTATTGATTCTATCCCAAAAGTCCAGTCTTTAAAAACATTCTCGGAAGGTTCCCTTGTGCGCCAGTCTCTGCATGCATCAGCATGGTTGGGTGGGTGGGTGAGTGGCTAGCGATAGACGACGATGGGGCGAGGAGCTGCAATACTCTGTATGGTTGGGACGACGTATATAGGATGTGGAATGATGGGATGGGGATCGTGCGGATGGGCGTTACGAGCATTGGTAGGCGTTCTTAATGAGAGTGTACTTGACTTGTATCGTGCTGCTTTTCCAGTCTTGACTTTAGATGTGGTCATGTGTCATTTGAGTGATGTGTCAGCGTGTGGGTGGATAAATTGAGCGAGGTTTTGTAATAGAGGAGTTTTCTTCTTCACACTACTTCTTTGGCTGTCTCTAAAACCCTGCGAAGAAAAAGATCATGCAGTAGCTAGAGTGTTTAGAGAATTCGCATTCGAGCACGTCATGTTGCGAAACCTAGTCTTCTTCACTCCACCTACTCGACTATCGTTCAGAACTAGGATAATCGATCTATACAGCAGCCTATCCAAAACAAATCACTAAGAGCAAAAATGTGTCTGAAAGTAGACTTTGTAGGCTTTTATGCAGATGTTCTTGAATATACAGTACAATCTCAATATCCAGCAGCAGCTCCTCTAAGCTCAGGGATATTGCTAGTATGTCTTAGAACTAATCTTTTATATACTACCTGCGAAGTATCTTTTCAAATGTCCTCTGCAAAGTAAGTCATGTACTAGCTGCCCTCCTTGAAAAAGTGGCAGTCGAAAGCCAAATGTTTCAAATATAGTCTTCTATATACTATATCCTCAACCTTGAGCATAATCCGAGACCTAGGTCAGATATACAGTAGTAGTAGCTTTTCAAAGTTGCCGTCTACTACAAGTACAATCTCGTTCTTTTGTATACTACCTATTAAGTAGAAACTTAAAATCTATATATACTGTAAAGCATGTACAAGGAACCGTCTTTAAAATCAAAAATCAAAGCGATCGATGATCTTGAGACTAGTCTTTTATATACTACATTCTATGCCCTAAATAAGAATGGACAGCTACAGTGGCCATGTAGCTACACTTTTTCAAAGCCGCCGTCTTCGGTAAACATGTACCAAAGTTGTTTACTTATATACTACTAGTAAAGTGTCTTTCCAAAAGTCCTCTATAAAACGGGCTTAAGGTTCTAGAACTAGCCTTCTACACAACACATCATCAAATGTCTATTAAAAATCAGTATATACCGGCCCATGTAGAAAAGATTTTTAAAAAACACTTCTAGTCGCGGATATATTTCTAAAATCAGACCACTATATACATTATGCTTAAATTCAATACTCTAGTGCTAGATGATTTTCAAAAGCAATCTTCTACACACCACTTACTCGATCGTCTACTAGAAAGTGGTGGGTACCTAGCCCACATACAGAAGTCTACTAGAACATACTACTAGTAGCTGACATGTTCTCTAAGCCAGAACTATAAGCTCTCTTCTCAAATTCGCAGACTTCGTCGGGTATGTAGCAGTACATTTTTAGACTTGAGTACTACAGCACTAGATGTCTTTAGATCAATCTTTCTGTACGACCTCGTCGATTATCTATTGAAAAGTGGTAGGTAGCCCGCCCATGTACAAAGGCTTTTTAAAACGCATAGAAGATGGCGCGAATGTCTCGAAAAGTAGACCTTCTGCTAGTCTATGTTAAACTCTTTCTAAGATTGTGGACTGTTTAAGCGATGTAGTAATAACCTTCTAAAATACTATTCATTGACGTTGAATGTCTTAGAATTAACCTTGAATTGTAATACGTCGTCAATTATCTTCTTTTAAATTATAGTACTTATCGGCTATACAGCCGCAGGCTCTCTGAAAAGGATTATCTAGAGTTACTATGTCTATAAAATCCGGCACTCGAATCTTTAATGTAAATTTGTCGTCAAAATCGTAAGACTGGCTAAGCGATAGAGTGGCTACTTTTTAGAAGAGAGAGGAGTGCCGCGTGATGTTAACAAAATTCGTTACAGCGATTGTAAATATATATTTCCCTAGAACTCGATTTTTAAACGTGCACGCAGCATCCTTCAGAACAACTACTACCGGCAATTATATTAATAAAGAAAGGATTTGAGCACTCTATATAGATTGTCTTCTAACCCGGTAGAGTTATCTAGCTATGTAACAGCAGCCTACTCAAATCTATTACTATTAGCAATACTGTTACCAGAATCTAGTATCTAAATCTTATATGTAATCTCCTCTAGGAACCGCTTAATTATCGAGATCATGCCGCAGGAACCTTTTTAGGAATACTACCGAGCTGCTATACATATCTTTAAACCTAGTAAAAGAGATAGGTCATGTATATTCTCCTAAACCTTGAAACTAGGACTTATATGTACAGACGGCTTTTAGAAAGTCTACTAGCGCGCGCCTAATGTGTCTAAAAGTAGCCCTAGAGGTGCTGTATGATTATCTTAAGCCTTAGAACATGAAGCGTTCATACAACAACAGACTTCCAGGATGATTGCCACTGGCGATATATATCTTTCAAAAAAAAAAACCGAGGCACTCTATGCGGACATTCTCCTAAACTGGTGGTGTTTTCAAACTATACAGCAACAGCCTTTAGAAGAGACGCTGAAGGCTTTTTATGTCACTCATCTCAATTAAAGCTATCTTAAACGTATAGTTCTTCTCAAACTTGCATAATACAATAGCTATACAGCCGCAATACTTTAAAAAATCGCAACTAGCGATTGATGATTCTGAAAATAGTTATCGAAGTAGAATATGTGTATTTTTATAAAAACATAGATTAGAAAGATTGGATGTCTTCCGATTCGGCTGAGTAGACCTTGAATGTAAACTTGTTCTCAATACTTAACCCCCTCGTTAATAGGAAAGCCTCACTAAAACAAACTCGTGCTATAAGTGATGTAGTAGTACCTATCAGAATTACCAACTACGAGAAAACGATGATTTAGAAATCGAACCCTCGATTGCTTCATACACCTTTTACATTACTACTTATAGTAGCAGGGGCCGGGGCTAGCCAACCTCCTTCTACCTGCGAACCCCGTTATAGGCAACCAGGATGTAGTGGTTGCGATCGAGAACGTCCAAGCTACATAAGTAATACTTTGAGAATTGGTACAGGAAGCGTTTCATGCTTGTTAGTAGGATTGTTTAGACAAACAGCATAATGCGTCGAAGCCATGCAGGAGTAGTTATCGAATAAGACCAAGAAGACAGATAGATGGTATTCAACTTGTACATCCAAACCGGTCACGAAGTATTACTTGAAAGTTCTATAGAAGATTGACAAAGTCTCAGTACTATATTACAACCAGGTAACGAGGCATGGCGATGCGTCTAAAACTTATTAGCGGATACTTCTATACATTTGTATAAACTTACTATTACAGAGCAAAGTCTAGAAAATGGAATACGACTGAAGAGACTAAAAGGTAATAGATGATCCCAGCATGTACTTCAAATCAAATCTAGCTTGGCTTTACTATTTTTATTTTTTATAATTTAATAGTACTAGCCTTACTTAGTTAAGCTTAGAAAATTTATATAGTTTTACTATTAATATCTTCTTTTAAAGTAAATATAGTAGTAACTATTTATTATAGTATTAGTTTTAATATAATAAGTACTAAAGTTAAAATAAACTATTTACTTTTATTAGCTATATATAAAGTAATAATTTATTTTATTTTATATAAAACTAAGTCTTTTAGTATTAGTCTACTAAGTATATTATATAATATAGTTTACTTATTATCTTTAGATAACTTAACTAATAGCTAGTATTATTTAAAAAAAATATTAACTTACTAAGTTTTACTATACTTAGTATTTTTAGCCTAATAGTTATAGTCTTCTAACTATTTAGTTACTTTATTACTATTAAAAAAAGTTATACTATTAGTAATATATATTAAAATAAATTACTTTATATTCTTAGTAAAAGTATTAAATATAATACTTTTAAATTTTTTAAATAGGGTAGTTATAATAGGTATATAAATAGCTAAAGTATTTATATATACTAAAGTATAAACGATAACGACGACAACAATAGAGGGTAACAACTACTAATTCTATAGGTTTTAGAGTTCTTAGACAAAAGAGGAGAACGCTTACTAGCTTTAGGTATAAAGATAGTATAAACTTTAAAAATTTTAAAAAGTTTAAAAAAAAGAAAAAAAAACTTACTAATAAGTAAGTAAAATAATTCTTTTTTAATAGCTACTTAAGTATATAAAGCTAGTCTTACTTTTTACTAGCTTTATTATATTATTATTTTAAAATATAGTTAAGATAGTATCCTATTAATCTATAAATATTAATAAACTTTAACTTTAATAATCTATTAATAGTAACTACTCTTAAGAGTACTTACTTTTATTAATAATAATAATATAAAAATCTTTAATAGCTTATATATATTATATAGGAGATCTTATTCGGTATACCCCTTTAGCTATTCAGTATACCCCCCTTAATAAATTTAAAAGTTACAGAGGCAAAAAGTTACAAAGGTAAAAAAAGGTTTAAAGCTACTTAGCAACTTAATTAGAAACTATCTTAGGTAATACTTAAGTTTATAAACACAAATAAAAGCCTAACTAGTAGGTTAAAAGTAGCTACTCTCTCTCTATATACCTATAAAGTAAGTAATAAGTAAGCTTATACTTACCTAGAGGCCTCTGTAAAGAGGCCTTAAAGAAGAGGAAAATAATAGGGAAATAGTTACCTTCTTATATACTATTTAATTTAAATCTATACTAAAATAAGTTAGTATTAAGCTAAGGTATAGTCTCAGCTAAGTAAGATTAACCTAGCTTATTAAAATTATAGGCGGCGCTACTAACTAAATAAAACTAGAGTTAATTAGCTCTTTAAGCTAACTTGTTTAAGGCCTTTTTAAATTCTTATAGTATCTATTTACTACTTTATTCTATACTTTTATAGCTGCTTATTAGCTCTATAAGCTTTATATTTCTTTAATTATAATACTTAAGTACTTTTTAGTACCTCTCTCTAGAATAGTTATAAAGAAATTCCTTTAACTTATAAAGGCTATAGTAACTAGGAAATAAATTCCTTATCCTTAAACTATTTATAGTTAGACTAGCTAGTAAATAAGCTCTAAGTTTAGCCCTTTTACCTCTTTAGTTAACAGAGAACTAAGCAGAGATTATACTCTACTTTATACTATATTAGTAGCTTAGGTATTAGTAGCCTAAGTATTAGAAGCTTAGGTATACTTAAACCTAGAAGGATTACACGCCTCTTATAGTATAAGACCTAATATTACTATCTTTAGTTTACCCTTTAGCCGCCCCTTTATCTTAACCTTTAGTAAATCTTAAATTTAAGTAGGTAGATTAGTCTTACTTACTTACTATATAAATAGATACTAGTATACGTTAAAATCTCTCTTCCTAATATAAAAGGTAATCTTTGCTACCTCTATTACCTATAATAGGCTATAAATCTTATACTTATAAAAGATACTAAACTTTACCTTAAAACTACTACTATAAGTCCCTAAATAGTTAGGGGCTTTAGCTAGTTTTAACTACTATTTAAAGAGTACTAGTATAACAGGTAAGATAAGCTTATAGAGGCCTAGATAGAACTCCTAAACCTACTAGAGCCTTACTATAACCTTATTAGTTATAGTAAAAAACTTATATTTATATTTAGAAACCTGCTTTTAAATTTATTAATTAAGTAATTAGATAACTTCCTAAAGATAGGCATTATAGTATAGTATATTATTCTTTATATACCTATAGGAACCTTCTAGGCGTAATATTATCCTACTAAGTATTAGTATATTATTATAATATACTAAAATTATATATTTATAACTAACTTTTAGCTAAAATCTAGAAATATCTTTACCTAATATATAGCCTACTCTTTTTAATTTAGTAGTTATTTTTTCTTTAGGTACGTAATTACTTTAGGATATACTTTAAAGTTATCTTTAATACTCTACTACTCTTTCTAAAATTCCTTAGTTATTAGTATATTTATAAGGGTCTGCTAACGTAATTAAATTACTTTCTAATTATTTTTAACTTTTTCCTTCTACTCTTTAGTAGCTCTACTTAAGGCTCTAATCTTTAACTAGGCGTTTTTTTTAATATTTTAGTTAATATGCTAGATATACTAGTGCTGTTTAATTTCTAGAAAGAATTCTAAGAGTACTACTTTTAAGCCCTTATTATAATTAGTAATAAAGTACTATAGCTAGACCCTAAGCTCTTTAAAAAATTTAGCTACTATATAAATTACTACCTAATAGTCGTCTTCGGTCTCTCTAGGTATAAAGGTATATATAATATTAAGCGTTATATTAAGACACGTAACGGCAGCAATATATAAGAAAGGTATATTAAACTTATTAGTTTTATATATATAATCTAGTATAATAATATCTAGATTTTTTTATATATACTTAAGTATAAGAGGATAGGCGAAGAATAGGGTTCTAAGTTAGTTATTTAGACTAACCTATATCTTATATATATATCTATCCCTATTTAGCTCTTACAAGTCCTTAAGCATATCTAATAGTACCTATAGCTTTAACCTCCTAGCTAACTTCTTTTCTAATAAGCAATAATACTTATTTTAGACGTTCTGTAAGATTATAGGCTTCCCTAGAACTAGGAGCTAACTTAGAATTTAGCTACTTATAGTACCCTTATTATATCTATTCTTAATAATCTTTTATATACTAGAATTAAGCTAGTAATGCTATAGGTATATATAACAGTCTATTACGTAGAGGTAGTAGTATAAATATATACTTTCTTTCCTTTTCTAACCCTATACCCTATCTTAAAAAACTCTTATTAATAGTATATACTAGGGGTAATTGTCTATATAGGTACTTATTTCCTTATAAATCCCTATTCTAGCGTCTTTATATCTCTAGCCTTTTATACAATAAAGCTAGAACTTTTAGACTATACCTTTTCTATTTTTCTTATACTAGTAGATACTAACTATAAAGCTGTTATCTACTAATATATTATTTATATAAAGGGTAACCTTATTATAATCTTCTATTATAATAAAATTAGAGATATTATCTAATATATTAGGTATAAAGAGGGGATCTTAGTTGTTAAGTAACTAATTAATTCTTTCTTTAAAGAGAGTATTATCTTTATTATTACCTATAAGGTAATTGACAAAGGAAGGTAAATTGTAGTTAGAGCTACTTTATACTATATTATTTAGGCTATTAATAGGAAACTTTACAGTATAAGGTGTTATTTAATAGCTACCTAGTAGTAAGTATAATTATAATAGCTGTACGTAAGTACTTCTAATTTATTACTTATAGCTGTACTAACAGCGCTATTTCTAATACTTTTAGTAAGCTAATATACTTTAGCTATACAGTCCTAGCTTACTTAGAGTAACCTATAATATACTAGTAACTTTATATTTTCTTTATATATAACTAGACCTTAAGTCTAAAGAACCTTCTAGCTGCTAATAAATATAGGTTTAAATAGATTAATAGAACTGCTAGCTAGCAGAGTTTATCTGCTAGTAGAATTAACTTACTTCTACTTTATCTACCTAACTAAGTAGGGCTCTATAAGTATAACTCTGTCTACTTTATTATACCTTATACTAACTAGTTACGGCTAGCTTAGTATAATACTATAGATAAGACTCCTTATATTTATTACTTATTTAATTTGCTTTTATCCTTAGGCGGATAATCTATTGCTAAAAGTTAACTAATTAGAATAATAGTATACCTAAGGCTTATGTTTAAAGAAAAGTACTACTTTACTTAGTATTAGCTAGTATATAAATTTTTTTATATACTGCTTAGGCAGCTTGTACTATCTACCGCTACTAATAGGTATTAGCCTAAATAGAAATTAACTAAGAGCCCTGTGTTAGTTTTAGATCTAGATATATAAGTACTACTAGTTACCTTAGTATAGTATTAATAGCGAGCTAATGCTCGCTTCAGTACTTAGTATTAGTAGTAAAAAGAAAAACCTATAGCCTATATAATACCCTTATTACCTTAATATAGTATTAATAGTAACTAGCTAATTACTTTAGCTTAAGATTAGTTACTTTAGTACTAAGTATTAATAGTAAGAAGGGATATTAATTCTTAGTAGTAAGCTTGCTTACTATAGTACTATAGCTAAGTACTTATTATACAAGGCTATTAGGCGGACCTACTAAAAAAACAGGAGGTATAGAAAAGGTAAGGATAAACCTAAGTTTAAATCTATCTATAGCTCTTAGTAGGCTGTTTAACTTAGGACCTAGTACTAGCTAGAGCTAATATAGCGTATAATAAGACTGTTACTAGATTTAACTTAGCGCCTGCTTATCTACTATAGGAGTATCTTAAAGTATACTCTAGAATTATATTAGTAAGTATTTCTACCTATAAATTTAATACGTAAGTAGTAGTATTATATACTAAGTATAGAGATTAATTAAACTTACTAGGAGTTTATTCTTATTAGCCCTAGTATAAGCTATATAGAAAAGCTACTTATATATTTTCTATACCTTTATACTTATACTTTATATAGTAGGGCGGCGTAGGGTTAATAAGAGATTAACTACTATAGCTTTAGAAAAAGAGTAACATTTACTAATAAACTTAGTTTTCTAATAGGGATAGGCTACTAATAGGCGAACCTACTAAAGAAACAAGGATCTAAAAAATAAAAGGTTAAGAAAGGTTATATAGCTAGACTAAGCTAGCGTACTATAGATTAAATTTCTTCCTTAAATTATACCTTACTTTAGAATTAAACCTATATTCCTTAAACCTATTATAGCTATAGTAGGCTATTATCTAACTATTACGCTAATAGGGTAGAAACTCTAAGTAACTATTGTTAGCTTAGAGTTAATAAACGCGTTAGGTATACTTAAGTAGTAATAAATATATAAAAGCTATTTATAGTTTTACTAAATTTAACATCTCTTACAGGGCTAGAGTTTTAAAGATATACTTCCTATAGGGTAGTATTAGGCTATAGGCTACTTTTCTCTATTCTTTATATATATCTTAATAAATTAGCATTCTTAGTTACGCTAAAGGTAAAGCTAGAGACAGTTACTAATTAGGTATAACCTAAGGACCTTATAGAATTATAGCTATTAGCTAGTTATCTATAGACTATAAAAATATACTAATTAGCTAAGGCTAATAGGACTTTTACTCTACCTAACAAGCCTATAGTAGAGTTAGTTATTAAAACTTATCTACTATAAATAAGATAGAGGGAATAACCCTGCCTCTTATAGATACGCTAACTAGAGTTAATATAGCTTACTACTATATAAGAAATAAAATATGCTTGTAAAAAACTAGGGCAACACTATAGAATACCTAAATAAATTAACTATACTAAGTAATACCTCTATTAAAGAGAGACTAAGACTAGGAGTTAGACATAGTATAGAATTACTTATAGATAGGTAAGGTATCTGTAAGAGGATTACCTTACTATTTCTAAAGTAAGCTAGTTTAGTCTAAAGCTTATAGACTCTTCCTAAAGTTTAAATGTCTAGTATATAATAATAGCCCTAGCTCTTAGCTTAACGTAAGCTGCTTATAAACGCGCTAACTAAAGTTAATATAGCCTACTACTACCTATAAGTTAAATTAACCTAATAATAAGGGCTAGAGACCTAAGTATAGTAGGGGATAAAGTACGCCTAAGCCTTATAAGGATAGCTTAAAACTTTAGTAAGTTTTATTAGTACTAGGCTTAAGTACTCCTCTTAAGGTAAAAATATCTAGTATTTAATAACTACTCTAGCTTAGAGCTTAACGTAAGCTACTTAGTAGGTTTAGCTTAAGGTCTACTCTACTATTAGTAGACTATTAGATATCTTAGCTAGTTTTAGGTAACTAATTAAATAACCTACTTTATCTACAGCTACTAACTTACGTTAGCCTTAATAAGTAACCTTAGCCTACCCCCTTAGTATCTAACTTTCTAGTATCTAAATTATTAACCTAGTTAATAAAGTAGATATAGTATATAAAAAGTCCTATGTTAGTTTCCTGCCTAAAGACCCTAGTAAGTAGTTAGAGACTAACTTACTAGTATCCTTACTATATCTAGCCTATCCTAGCCTAAGTAGAAAGCTACTAAGTTACTAAGCTTAACTTAAATCCTAGTAGTATAGTTAGGCACTATAGCGTATAGAGGCGGCTTAGATTTTTAGAAGCTAGCTTCTAACTTTAGTTCTACTTACTAGTTATATTCCTATTAATTTAGATTATAAGTACTTACTATTTCCTTAATTTTAAACCTATTAGTAAGCGAACCTGCTATAGCGTATAGAGTAGGACATCTCTAAATAAATCCTACTTAGGTCTACCCCTAATTTTAGTTCTATTTACTTATAATATACTTAATTTATCTCTACGCTCTTTTCGCGTAGTTTCTATATTCCTTTCCCCTTAATTCTATATTTAATCTTACGCTACTATACTTTAATTTTATACTATCTATCTTTAGTCTTACCTATAATACGTAGGTACTAATAGTAATTTACTACCTCTCCCTAAATAGGCGCCCTATAAATACCTCCTAGTATTATAGCTTACTACTTATAATTCTTACTATACCTTAAGCTTATTGCTCTTTAATTAAAATTATTACTAGCTCCTATAATTTAGCTACCCTATACTTACTCTTATAATACGTTATAGTTTACTACTTTTAAAGCTTACTACCTCTCTAGCTCGTAGCTGTTTAATTAAGTTATTACTCTCTTCTATAATTTAGCCGCCCTATATATACTCTTATAGTATATTATAGCTTACTACTATTTACTCTATACGCGCTTTTATAATACGTTACAGCTTACTACTACTATAGCTAGCCGCTATTTATACTAAGTTATTACTTCTTCTTATAAGCTACCTACCCTATATATATACCTATAGCGTATTACAGCTTACTAGTACTATAGCTTACTGCTAATTACGTTAGGCTATTACTAACCTCTTACTTCTTATACCTATATAACTCCCTAAGCCTGCTAACTAGTAGCTAGTATCCTTTAAGAGGTACTAGCTAGGGCTTACCTAGGCGCCTTTACCTATGTAGAGTTATTTACCCTAGAGGGTAGCTACTTTTAGAGGCGCTAATACCCGTTAGCTTAGAACTCTCTTACTTATATACTCTAAAGTATTAATTATATATAAAGGTCGCGTTTAGAGGTTTATACTACAGAACTTAGTTACAGCAGATATACTTTATATAGAGAAAATTGTTAGAAGTAATCTAGCCTATATAAGTAAGAATACCTAAGAGTACTATATTACCTATATATTACCTATTATCCTTATAAGGTTACTTAGTAATAGCTTAACTCTCTTAGGAGAGTTAAGCTTACTACTAACTTACTTAAGAAAGTTAAGTTATTACTAAATAAGATCCTTAACTCTCCTAGAAGAGTTAAGCTATTACTAAGTAACTTTCTTAACGCTTTTAAAGAGTATTAGTAAGGGTATTAACTTACCTAAAAAGTATTAGTAAAGGCGTTAACTCGCGTAGGAGAGTTAAGCTATTACTAAGTAACCTTCTTAACTTTCCTAAAAAGAGTTAGTAAGGGTATTAAGTTATTTAGAGACGTTAAGCTATTACTAGGTAGCTTCCTTAACGCTCTTAAGCAACTTAGATAGTTTCTAATTAAATTACTAAGTAGCTTTAAACCTTTTTTTACCTTTATAACTTTTTACCTCTATAACTTTTAAATTTATTAAGGGGGGTGTACTGAATAGCCAAAGAGGTGTGCCGAATAAGGTCTCCCTATTATATTTAATAAAATAAAACCTTTAAATAACTTACTTAAGTATTTTTTAATAGTTTACTAATAAGCCTTTACTTTTATAATACTTAATAGGCTTACTTATAACTAAGTTAACTAACTACTTTTTAGCTAAGTAAGATAATAGTACTTTATTACTACTTTTAAGGCTTAAGAAATTAATAGATTAGTATCTTTAATAAAAAGTATTAGTTTTTTATATACGTTCTATAGTACTATATATCTTACCTAGTATTATATATAAATAGACAAGCTATCTAGCTAACTAGTAGTATATATAGAAATCTATACTAAAGTATAAAAACTAGATATAAAAAATAAGTAATAAATATATCTAAAATATCTTAGTAAGGGCTTTTAGATAAATAATTAACTTATAGTAAGTATTTAATCTAATAATAGACTTAATATTAGATAACTAGTTTTTTAATAACTTTTTCTAGTATATATTACTATAAAGTATTTACTATCTTTTTACTACTTTTTTTTTATTAAATATTTTAAACTAGCTAGTATTAACTATAAGGGGCTAGGCCTTAAAGCTAATAGAGAAAACTCTATCTAAAAGACTAGTTAAAGACAGGATACTTAGAAAATAAATAGATTAATAAAAAACTAAGTAAAATACTTACTTAGCTCCTATTTATTTAACTAGCTATTATTATAGGCTGAGCCTCTAAGGCCTCGACTAGTTAGCCTCGGTGTCCTTTGGCTAAGCCTCTAAGCCCCTAAGGCCTTGGCTAGATAGCCTTAGTATCCTTTTTATTCTTCCTTAGCCTTACTACTAGATAGTACTACTTAAATACTCCCTTAGTACTTATAATAGTTAAGAATACTATACTATAGTTATAATACTTTATAATATAAAGGCCTACCTAAACCTTAGTATAAGGGCTATCCTTAAAAACCTACTTAAAAGCCTTTATAGCTCTCTATTAAATTTACTTATTATTACTCTATACTTAAGCTATTAAGGTAGCCCTTTATATTTAAATTTAATTATTTTATAATATATAAGTATTATACTTTTAATTTTTTATAGCTTTTTAAAGCTTAACTTAAACTTAGTTTATTACCTAGTAAATACTATTTATAGAAGTCTTAATTAATATATTATATTAAGCCTTATAGGTAGAAAGCCTATTAAGTAAAACCTTAGTTAATATAGTATACTAAGCTTTATAGATACTAAATTTCTAAGATTAAAAGTTTTAAAATATATAATTTTTTAAGCTTTAAGTAGCTTTTTAAGTTATTCTCTAAAGCTTATTTAATAGTAAGCTAATAACTAGCTATTAGTAAAATAAACTATTAATTAATACTTAAAAAAGCCTATATCTTAAGTTATTAAGAAGAATAAAAATATAGTTATAATTACTATAATTCTACGTAGTATAGCTTAAGTAGTAGTACTTAGTAAAGTTTTATTACTATACTTATATAAATAATAATAGTAGTATTTTTAAAATTTTATTATTATACTAAATTTAAAAAAATAGCTTAATTAAAAGATTAGTATTTAAGTACTTAGTATAAAAAGATATAATTTAGCCTTTTAGTATAAAAAGCTAATAATATATTTACTTATTAATATTATTAAGCTTTTTAAATTTTATATTTAAAATATTTTAGCTAGTAGATTTTAAAATAAAGCTTTTACTAGTACTTAGCTTTAGGTAAAGAAGTAAAGCTATAGTAAAAAAAAAGCTTTAAAAGCTATAGCTAATATTAAAAAAATAATTTAGTATTTACTTATAGTAAGAATAGTATTAATATTAATACTAAAATCTTTAATATAAAACTTTTTAAAAAAAAAAGTTATTAAAAACTTACTAAAAACTTAAACTTAAAAACTATTAGCTCTTTATATTTAAGCTAAATTTTAATTACTACTATAATTAATAATATTACTAATAGTTTTTAATATAAAAAAATTAACTAAAGAATATTATAAGTACTTTTCTAATTTTTAAAAATTTAATAGTATAAGGTTAAAGTATCTAAGTTAGTACTTAGCTATTATAAGTAAATTTATTACTAATTAAAATAATTATTTAATATAAAAGTTAAATTACTAATATATTTATAGCTGCTTTAAAGGTAAAGCTTATATTATTATAACTTTTTTTTATAAAGTCTAGCTAAAAGACTAGCTATAATATTAATTAGTTATAGACTTTTTTAAACTTTTATTTTAAAAACTATTATATAAAAGTATAAGCTTATAATAAGATTATATATATAAAATAAAGTAAGTATAAAATTAAAAAGTACTTTTATAACTTTAAAGAGTAGTAGTTATATATAGGCTTTAGTAATAATAATATAATAAAAATAATACTATTTTAAAATAGCTTAAAAGATAAAATCTAATTTTAATTAATAAAAGTTTATATTAACTTATATACTATACTCTAGGAGAGGGCTATTAAAATATTAAATAATATATTTTAATATAAAATTTATAATAAGCTAGTTAAAAGAACTAGCTTTTATTTAAGTAATATTAAATTTTTATACTATATAAAGAAGTAAAGCTATTTACTATTAAATAATAAAATAAATAGTATTAAATATACTAGTAAAAATAGTTTCTTTAATAAAAAGAAAGATTACTATAAAACTAAGAATTTTTATTTTAACTATAGTAGAGATAATTATTACTTTTAAAATTATTATAAAAAAATAAGTTTAGCTAAGACTAGCTTAAAAAAGTTTAAAAATTAAAAAATAATTTTAGCTAAAATAGCTAAAATAAGAAATAAAAGTAAGTACTACTTTAATAAAACCTTAAATAGTAAAAAAGCTACTATTAAAAAAGTATTCTTTAAAAATAATACTTTAAATAAAAGCTTTAGTAAAAAGTTTTTAAAAAAAAAATTACTTTTACTAAAAATTATAAGTAAAAGCTAAAAGTAAGTAAGTATAAAATATAAAAAAATTAAAATTAGTTTAAAAAAACTAATATATAAAGTAAAGTATTAGTTATAAATACTCTAGTTAATTTAGATTATTATACTTTAATAATAATTAACTTTAGTAGTTTTATTTTTACTATAATTAGTTTAATCTTTACTTAAAAAGCTTATTTATAGTATATAAAAATAATACTCTAAAAGGTTATTAGAATTAAAAAAAGTAGCTAAATTAATTAAATAGCTTACTTTAAGTTTAATATTAATAGATACTAAGACTATAAATAAAAATATATAACTAATTAGTACTCTAAATTTAATATTATACTTAAAAAATTATAAATAAATAAGTATAAAGTTATACTTACGCCTTATAAGTTATTTATCTATATATACTTAACTAAATAAAAAATTTACTTTTAAGTTTATAATAAAAGACTTAAATAAGATAGCTTAAAGCTTTAAGAAATTAAAGCTATAGTATATATATTATAAATATAATATTTAAAAAAAAAAGAATCTATAATTTAAGTCTTTATAGTATTTATAGTAAATATTAATAAAATACTAATACTTAAAGTTAAAGTTAACTATAAAGCCTTACTACCTAAAGCTTATAAGAATTAAGTATAAATATTTAACCTTAAAACTATATTTAAGTAAGCTTTATATTAGCTAAGTATTAACTATATAATTAAAATAAATAAGAATAAAAAAAGTAAAAAAAAACTAGCTTTATAAAAACCTTTATATAATATAAACTAAAGAGAACTTTTTATTTTTTATAAGTACTTTATATTACTACTAAATAAAAAGTAAATTTATATTAGTAGCTTATCTACTACTTTATTAGTATTATTTATTAAGAAACTAAGTAAAAGCTTATATTTTTATATAAATTACTAAGCCTTTAATACTATTACTTAAAAAAACTATTACTTTTTATTTTTAATTTAAAAAATACTAAATAATATTACTAAAGCTAAATACTTTATAAAGATTAATATATTTATTATTTTCTATAAGATTTATATTTATAAAAAAAATAAATAAAAAACTATATTTTATACCTAATTTAGCTTATATAAATAAATAGTTACTTTTTTTAAACTAGTAAATATACTAAGTACTTTTTAGTATTATATTAACTAAATACTATAAGAATATATTAATAACTTCTATTTAGTATATCTAAATAATATACTAATTTATACTAATAAATCTCTTAAGTAGTACTATAAAAATATAAATAAAATACTTAATGCTATAAGAGTAGCTAGCCTTTTACTAAATATTAATAAGTATAAATTTAATATTACTTTTATAAAGTACTTAGACTTTATTATTAAAATAAAAAAAGGCCTTTATATAGACTCTAAGAAAGTTAAAGCTATTAAAAAATAAAAAATACTTTATATATAGAAAAGTATATATAGTTTTTTTAAATTTATAAACTTTTATTAGCGCTTTATTAAAGACTATTTAAGTCTAGTTATACTTTTTATATTTTTAATAAAATTAAATACTTTTTTCTACTAGAGAAAGAATTAATAAAATATTTTTAATAAGCTAAAAACTATTTTTATTACTAAGCTAGTACTAGCCTAGTTTAACTAAAATTATAAAACTATTTTAAAAATAAACTCTTTAAGATAGTTAACCTTTAAAGTATTTTTATAGTATAGTAATAATAAGTTACTTTACTTAGTTACTTATTTCTTAAAAAAAAAAATTATTTATAAGGCTAATTATAAGGTATATAATAAAAAGTTATTTACTATAATTAACTACTTTAAAGAATAGGATATAGAGCTTTACTTAGTTAAAAAGTTTATAATTATTATAAACTATAAAAACCTTAAGTACTTTATAAAACTATATTAGTTAAATAATTACTAGATAAAGTAGTCTTTTATTTTAAAAAAATATTAAATAGCTATTACTTATTAACTTAGAAATTTAAATAAAAGAGCTAATATTCTTTTTTTATTATAAATAGAATATACCTAAAGGTATAATAAATAAATAACTATAGTACTAATATATATAGTTATTAAAACTTATTACTATTAATAATTAGAATAACTCTAAGGATAAAGACCTAATACTTATTATAGCTACTTAAATTAAAGCCTTTAGTACTCTTATTAATACTAAATAAGTGTCGAGCTCGCTTAGTGAGCTCTTGATCACGTGGTTGTATATACGTCGGAATTTGTTAACAATCGAACGCCTTTTTATCTACGTAGCAGTAGAGGCTGCTTATTTTAGTTAATATAATTTAGTGATACCTATCTTTTTAGTCTTAGAAAAATCATAAAAAAAAAAAAAAATACTAAATAAAATCTAAAGGAGCTATTATTTAAGGAATAGTAAGTAGCTATTTAAATAAAAGATAAAGTCTACTTATAGGCCTAGTAAGCTATACTAAATAGTAAATAAAGGTTCTTATTAAAAATAGGCTAAAAAGCCTTTATCTTAAAGTATTTAGTAAATACTAATATAAATTTCTAATATTAAGATTATTAATAAGTCTTAGATAATAAATTCCTATAAATAAGAATTATTTATACTATATATACCTTACTTACTTTAGGTTATTTAAAAAAAAACTCTACTTATAAAGTAGTTATATAAGATTTCTTTTAGCTAAATATATTAAATAATATCTATTAATATATTAAAAATTATAGTACTTATAAATAAATAAAACTCTAATAGAATAGCTTTTATAAACTACTAAAACTATTACTATTACTAGAATAAATCTAAAAGAAAATTTTAATAAATTTTATTATTAAACTACCTAAAAGTAAGGGCTATATAAACTTAATAGTTATTATAAATTATTTAAATAAAGATATAGTCTTTATTTTATTACTAAATATTAAGATTACTATAGTAGTTAATACTTTTATTTAGTTTATAGTTACTTACTACTAGTTACTAGATACTATTATTTTAAATAAAAGAACTTAATTTATTAGTAAATTTTAGATAATACTTTATAAGCTTTATAGTATTAATTATAAATTATTAATAGCCTATTATCTATAAACTAATAGTTTAATAGAGAGAATAAATTCTACTATTAAAGCCTACCTATATATATATATTATATAGGATTAAAAAGACTAGGTAAAATATATTAAAATAGCTATAATAGCTATTAAAGTATAAAAGGTAGTAGTAATAAAGATAAGTTTTTTTTTCTTTTAATATAGATATTACGTAAACCCCCTATAGTTTTATCTAGCTATTAAAATAACTAAAACTTTATAGTTAAATAAAAAGAAAGTTTTAGTAATTATAAATAAACTTAATAAAGTATTTAATCTTATTTATATATTAATAGTAAATAATTAGTAAAAATAAAAAAAATAGGCTAATAAGAGACGTAAAAGGGCTATATAAGTATAAGTAAGTAATAAAGTATAGCTTATACTTAAAATATATATAAAGACTATACGTATAAGTAAAAAGCTAGACTAAAAAAACTTAAAGTATATAGTTATTAAGCTTATTAGAACTTATACTATTAAGTTAAATATACTAAGTAGAACTAAAAGAGTCTTTAATATAAATAGGCTACGCCTTACTACTAGTAACCTACTATTAAATTAACTATTAATAAACTACTAACTAGAGCCTATTATTATTAATAAAGAGCTTAAGTACTTTATTAAAAAGATTATAAATAAATAAAAATATTACTATAAATATAAATTCTAGTATTAGCTCTTAGTTAAATAAAAAAACTATAAAAGACTTACTTAGAAACCTACTTTAAAGTTTATAAATATAGAAGCCTTAGTAGCGTAGTATAGAACTATACTAACTACTTAAAAGTATTCCTATCTTTTTACTCTTCTACTATTATACTTACTTTTAAAGCTATAAACGCTAAAGCTCTAACTAAATAAAAATATAACTAAATTATTAACCTATCTACCTAAGCGTTATAAAGCTATTACGTAAAATAATTATTTAAAGGTAAATAATCTATATATATCTAGTTAAGTAATAATTTTATAGTATAATACTATTATATAACTATATATATAGAGGCTATTTACTTTTTACTTTAGGGTTTAAACTTAGCTATTTTTTATTACTATTATTTTTTTTATTTTTTTAAAGTATACTATATAAAGATACTTAAGTAAGAAACTAGTTAAAAGTAAGTTAACTTTTAAATAACTTATTTTAATTATATACTAAAGTATTAATAAAATAAGTTAACTTAGTTACTTTCTTACCTTTTTTAACTTATATTTAAGCCTAGCTATATACTATTATTATTATATACTTTCTTTTTACCTTTTTTAAATAGGCCTAACTTTAATAAAAAAGTATTATTATAGACTAAGCCTCTAAAGCCTTAGCTAGTTAGCCTTAGTATTCTTTAGCTAAGCTTTTAAGCTTCTAAAGCCTTAGCTAAATAGCTTTAATATTCTTTTTATTCTTCTTTAGCCTTACTATTAAATAGTATTACTTAGATACTCTTTTAGTACTTATAGTAGTTAAAAATACTATACTATAGTTATAATACTTTATAATATAAAGGCTTGTCTAGACTTTAGTATAAAGGCTATCTTTAAGAGCCTACCTAAGAGCCCTTATAGCTCTCTATTAAATTTACTTATTATTACCCTATACTTAAGCTATTAAGGTAGCCCCTTATAGCTATTAGAGTAAAATAACTACTAAAGTAAATAAAGAAGAAAAAGTATATTATACTAATAGCTTTATATACTATAGAGCGCGTATAGGCTTAGTCTATTATATACTCTCTTCTTTTAAAAGAATAAAAACTAATAACTAAAAACTAATATATAGCTAATAGAAAATCTATAATCTAATAATTTATAAAGCTATAGTAAAAATAAAGGCTATTTTCTTTTTAATTCTAGTGCCTTTTTAAAGAGGTAGAACTAGACTAGAAAAAACTAAACTAGTAAGAACTAAAGTAAAAACTAGACTAGTAAAAACTAGAGTAAAAACTTAAGTAAGTAATAAAAGTATAAAGTAGCTAAGTATTAATATCTATAAAGTTTATATTTTTTAGACTATAATACTTTAAGTTTAAAAGCTAGCTAGGCTAAAATTAGTAGTAAAAATATTAATTAAAACTTTAAATTAGCTTTATATAACTACTATATAAGAGACTAAATAAAGAATTATAAAACTTTTTAAAGTACTAGTAAAAGGACTAATAAAAGCTTTAATAAAATTTAAAAATTTAAAAAATATTAGGCTAAAAGGTTACTTTTACTTTATATACTAGCTGCTTAAAGCGCGCTAAGTATATAATTATTAACTCTTTATTATATTAATAAATAAATATTTTTTTTTAAATAGCTTTCTATTACTCTTTTAAGTTATAGTAGAAATAAAAAAAAAAGTAAAAATATACTTAAAATTCTAGAATTAAGTATCTTTAGAAGACTAGTAAAAATAAAAAATTAATACTTATTAAAGCTACTCTAATTAATCTTATATATAGTTAAATATATTAGCTTTTATTAGAACTTATAGCTAGTTAGTATAGGTAGCTAGTATAAAACTAGATAGAAGCTGCTAGGTAACTTACCTAGTAACTTCTTTTACTTACTACCTAGCTATTTACTCTTTTAGACTATATAGGTTTTATAAGCTAAAGGCTTAGTACCTAAAGTAAAGTATAAATACTTACTTAGCTTTATACTCTTCTCTTCTTAACTAGCTACTATCTTATTTATTTTATTAATATAACCTTTAATATTACTAACTCTCTACTTATTTAGTAACTATATAATAGCCCTAAACGTACTCTTATATAATAGTAGCTCTCTTTTTTTATTTTAGCCTATATAGTACTCTACCTATATAGTAACTATAAGGGGCTACCTTGATAGCTTAAGTATAGGGTAATAATAAGTAAATTTAATAGAGAGCTATAAGGGCTCTTAAATAGGCTTTTAAAGATAGCCCTTATACTAAAGTCTAGGTAAGCCTTTATATTATAAGATATTATAACTATAGTATAGTATTTTTAACTACTATAAGTACTAAGAGAGTATCTAAGTAGTACTATCTAGTAGTAAAACTAAAAATAAATAAAAAAAATACTAAGGCTATTTAGCTAAGGCCTTAAAGGCTTTAAGGCTTAGCTAAAAAATACTAAAGCTAACTAACTAAGGCCTTAGAGGCTTAGCCTATAATAATACCCCCCTATTAGAGTTAGGCCTATTTAAAAAAAGTAAAAAAAAAGTATATAATAGTAATAGTATATAGCTAAGCTTAAATATAGGTTAAAAAAGGTAAAAAGGTAACTAAGTTAATTTATCTTATTAATACTTTAGTATATAATTAAAATAAATTACTTAAAAGTTAATTTACTTTTAATTAGTTTTTTACTTAAGTATCTCTATATAGTATACCTTAAAAGTAAAAAGGAAAATAATAGTAATAAAAAATAGTTAAGTTTAAACCTTAGAGTAAAAAGTAAATAACCTTTATATATATAGTTATATAATAGTATTATACTATAAGACTGGTCGGCGTTCGTCGCTAGGAAGTTATATCCCTAGTATAAAAAAGCGTTAACTATATACTTTTTTATCTAAATTTTAAATTTATATTAATTTTACAGTCCCTTTAGAAGACCTATTATATATTATTATATAACTAATAAGTAAGTATATCCTCTAAACGTTTTTAATATATAATCTATAAGCCTTTTTACTCTAATCTAAATTTAACTATAAATTTATTATATTTATACTTATACTTACTCTTATAACGTATACGTAAGCTTACTATTTCTTATTAAACTATATTTACTACTTTAATATCCTATATAACTTTAATTTTTTAGTAAATATAAATAGTATTAAGTACTAGGTAGAGCTATATCTTATAGTAACTTATTTATATATACTTAAAAAAGTCCTTCTTAGTAACCTTAAAGACTTTAAAAAGATTTTTTAATAACTTTTTAAGGCTTTATAATTATAAATTAAACTTAAATTATTTACTATCTATAAGACGCTAGCTAATAAGTAAAATTATAATAATATTTTTAGGCTTTAAATATACCTATTACTAACTACTAGCTTTAGTAATAATAAAAATTTAATAAATACTATACTAGATTTTAATATCTCTAATCTACTTTTATTTTACTCTATTCTTAGCTATAAACTTAAGCTTTAGAATTAAATTTTAACTACTTTTTTTAAATACTACTACTATATTACTACTAACGTTATA